>OZ023155.1:287500-332500 GCA_963678695.2 Diplodus puntazzo | reverse complement strand
CATCATAAACATGAGAAAAATCACTAACATGAGAAACATCATAAACATCAGAAACATCATAAACATGAGAAACATCTCAAACATGAGAAACATCATAAGCATGAGAAACATCACAAACATGAGAAACATGAGAAACATCACAAACATGACAAACATCACAATCATGAGAAACATGACAAACATCGTAAACATGAGAAACGTCACAAACATGAGAAACGTCACAAACATGGGAAACGTCACAAACATGGGAAACATGAGAAACATCTTAAACATGAGAATCATCACAAACACGAGAAACATCACAAACATGGGAAACATGAGAAACATCACAAACATGAGAAACATCATAAACATGAGAATCATCACAAACATGGGAAACATGAGAAACATCTCAAACATGAGAAACATCATAAACATGAGAATCACCACAAACATGGGAAACATGAGAAACATGAGAAACATCACAAACATGAGAATCATCACAAACACGAGAAACATCACAAACATGGGAAACATGAGAAACATCTCAAACATGAGAAACATCATAAACATGAGAATCATCACAAACATGGGAAACATGAGAAACATCTTAAACATGAGAATCATCACAAACACGAGAAACATCACAAACATGGGAAACATGAGAAACATCTCAAACATGAGAAACATCATAAACATGAGAATCATCACAAACATGGGAAACATGAGAAACATCTCAAACATGAGAAACATCATAAACATGAGAATCACCACAAACATGGGAAACATGAGAAACATGAGAAACATCGTAAACATGAGAAACATCACAAACATGAGAAACGTCACAAACATGAGAAACATGAGAAACATCTTAAACATGAGAAACATCACAAACATGAGAAACGTCAGAAACATGAGAAACATCATGAACATGAGAAACGTCACAAACATGAGAAACATCATAAACATCACAAACATGAAAAACACGAGAAACATCACAAACATGAAAAACACGAGAAACATCACAAACATGAAAAACACGAGAAACATCACAAACATTAAAAACATGGGAAACATCACAAATATGAGAAACATCACACACATGAGAAACATGGGAAACATCACAAACATGACAAACATCACAAACATGAGAAACATGACAAACATCGTAAACATGAGAAACGTCACAAACATGAGAAACGACACAAACATGAGAAACATGAGAAACATGAGAAATATCTTAAACATGAGAAACATCACAAACATGAGAAACATCACAAACATGAGAAACATCACAAACATGAGAAACATCACAAACATGAGAAACATGGGAAACATCACAAACATCACAAACATGACAAATATCACAACAATGAAAAACATGAGAAACATCACAAACATGAGAAACATCACAAACATTACAAATATGAGAAACGTCACAAACATGAGAGACATGACCGTTAGTTCTGCCCATAGAATATAGTCCAGATCATCAGTTAGGCACAAGTAGTCCACTTTGTAATACCTGTGAAAAACACACAAAATATTCCTACAATATCACAAAGTGCTCATCAGTCATTTTTCTTCATTTATGACTCTAACAAGAACAATGTGTCCAAAACTGCTTAAAAGTGACAACTTTGAAACTGGGTTCATGCTTTAAAGGGACATTGTGCTGAATATTACAATGTTTAATATAAAAACAGATTAATTTCTGCATTAGTGAAACATAACTCAGTTATATAGTGTGAATATTTGCTTAGGATTTATTTTGCTTGGTAACCTGACGAGTTTTGTCTTTGCAGGAGTAATTCTGAAAGATTTTGGAGCCGCAGACTAGCAGCATGGCCGCCTACAGCACCTCTGGACCGGGAAGCAGCAGGGCCGCCTTCATCACCACCGGACCGGCAAGCAGCAGGGCCGCCTCCAGCACCACCGGACCGGGAAGCAGCAGGGCCGCCTCCAGCACCACCGGAAACAGGGTGTTTAAGTTTAAAAACACGTGAAATTTACAATGTGAAATAAACATTATTGAGGAACTCTGCATCAGTTTCATTGACCTATAGAGGATCCACATTGTTCACCTTGTATTATCATTTTTTACCAGCTCCACTTGCTCGGTGGGTCAACTTAAGATGTCTGATTTTAATTTGAGAGGTTTTCACGACTCTAGCCTGTTTTCCTCTTAAAATGTAATAGATTGTTGCATCTTTGTGGATCACCTAAATGGGTTAGGAATCTATCCATCGTAGTTTGACAAAATAGGGGCCCCCAAAAAGACAGAAACAGCCCTGAGTGCTTTGCTTTCTATATTGTATATTTCAGATGTATATATTTCTTTATTACACTGTTGGCATTTTGTGGACAGCAAAGGAAGAATTTCATTGCACAATTGAGAACATGTTTCTTTACTGTGCATATGACAATAAAAACTTTGAATTTGAATCTTGAATCTGTTTGTAGTTTCAGGTCTGATCGGCCACTGCGTGACTTCGTGGTGCAGTGATCAGGATCAGGTCAGCAGCACACAGCCAGCGTCCTCACCTGTCTGACACAATTACCTGCCGCTGTAAACTCACCTGCTGAGCTGCTCTAACCCCTTTCCCTTAATCTGAGCAGTGTTCAACATGCAGCACGTCCCGCACAGACAGAGGAGACGTCCTCACGTGTCCCAGATCAGCTTTAGCATCACAACCTGCAGATTAAAAAGCAGGAACTCATCGCAGGAACCTGCTGGCATGCAGAGGGACAGAGGACGCTCGTACGAGACTGGCAGGTCACCTTGTCTGTTTCTTTACATTCAACACACAGAGATAACACCTGTTGGCCAGCAGAGACACTGAACAGACCTGACACAAGTATTGATTTTAAATCTAGAAAGATGTTTCAGACATTCAGGACACAAAACCGTCTCCACACGTTAATGTGTCCACATGTAAAAGGATGAGGAGGGGAAACAGTGAGAGAACTCCACCAAAGAATAAGGGAACAGAAAAGTTTCCTGAGCAGGTCACTGTGGAAACATTGACTGGTGAAACCTCTGGTGCTCAGTGTTCAATTTTCATTACATTCATGTGTGATGTGTTAGGAGCCCACTGATCAGCTCTGATCAGCCAAAAGGTAAAGCTGTTGTGTTTATTATGCTCATCCACACATCTGACATAATAATACACAACCAGGATGTGAGGCAGGTCATTAATGTGGGTTTTAAACTGGGGCACAAGACCAAACCGATCCACTGGTTCAGGTGGAGAACAATTAAAGTCACTCGATTGGAGACTTGTCTAATATTGTACAACAACGTTCTCAATCAATCAATCAATCAATCAATCGATCAATCCACGATGGAGTTGCTGAGTTGGTCACCGAATGCCATCGACAGAGTGTTCTCAACACGGCGTGCGGGTTCTGGTGAACCGACATGCCCGGACGGGACCTTCATGTCCGGCTGCGTTATGGATGCTTGGGGAAAGTGGAAAGTCATCTGCCTTGTCACACTGGATGTGGAGGATGTCGAGGACGTGTACATGTTCACGTTCATGACAATTGGAACGATCGTTTTGGGATTTGGAATCTTTATGCAATATCGGAAAATGAGAAAGATCGCTACTGAGCAGACCAGTGCGCGGGCGGACATCGCCAATACTCGGAGTGCTGTGGTCGGGATGCGCTCTGACATCTCCGCAATTCGTGAATTCGTGGCACTGATGCGAGTTGACGTAGCAACTAATCGGGAGGATATGGCAAAGTTAACAGCGGCGAAATCTGCAGATGAGACGGATGAATAAAATAAAAATGGCATAAAAAGGGCTCTCACACCATCCCAACAAATAATAAACACACTGGACTTTTGCTCTCTGTCGATTGGACCATCTTCTGACCTTGTGACATGCCTGGCTATAAGATGAGGCTATAAGATGAGACTGTTGTTCACTCATGACGGACTAATATGGACACATGTGCAGACACACACGTAATCTATATGTACTGTCTAGAGTTTGAATTCAGCTCTGTATGCTACTGCTGTAATATGTTTTGTCAAATGTCAAAGTAAAAGAAAGTGTTAGGTAAAAATGTAAAATGCAAAAGATAAGAAAAGATTAGGATGAAGATTTTATCCTGTGGGTAATGGGGGCGGGACTAGATAAGCTTTGGCTTCTCCCGCTTTTCCCTTTCGGCCATGTTTATTGTATTATTTGAACAATGATGAAATGTGCTGATGATGAATTGACATGCCAGAAATAAACAACATAAATAAATAAATAAAATTTAACAAAGAGATTCAATCTCTTCTAGAGATGGAGGCCTTCTGGATTTTTTAAGTTTTGGGAAATACACTGATCTGCTCTGAAGAGTTCGATGAGAACATTAACACATCTGTGAGAAGTTACCTGGTAGCTGCCTCGTTACCGCTGGACGAGTCCGTCCTCATCAGAACTGACCCCACAGGTCAACTTTGAAAAGAGTTTACTACCACCCACATTTCCATTTCAGAGGAGGTGACCTCTGGTGGCGGTAGTAATTATTACAGTTGCAAGTGAGGAGCAGTAGGAGAGAGAAGTCCACAAGGAGGAGGACGAGGGAGACGCGGAGGAACCTGCGTCCGTACAGTGACGGGCCGTCTGTCGCTGTTCCACAGCAGCAGTCATGGAACCCCTGGCTAGCTGTTTCCCTTTTGATTCCAGCCTTTATGCTAAGCTAAGCTAACAAGCTGCTGGCTTCATATTTAGTGTACAGACGTGAGACATTTACATGACCACAATAATCCAATAACTTGAAATAATCAGGTTATGATACTAATCTGATATGACTTTTGGATTCCAAGTTTATGGCATAAAATATGACTTTAATCCGGTTATCATGGTGTCTCCGTCAGTCACTACGTGGGATTTGTTAGGTTGCTAAACATACAAAATAATGCTCTTCCTACTTCCTGTTATGCACATGCGGGGAAAACACATCCGGATCTGCTTGCATTTTAACAACATGTTGATGTCCTACAGACAGAAAGCACGGCTGTTCCATGGGCTCACCGCTGTCCCCAATAGCAGCCAACCTCTACTTGGAAGAAGTTGAGAGCAGAGCCTTGATTACCTACACAGGAACTGATCCAAGCCACTGGTTCAGGTATGTGGACAACACCTGGGTCAAAATCAGAGCAAGGGAAGTGGAAGTCTTCACAGAACATATAAATGCTGTGGACAATAACATCAAGTTCACACAGGAAGATGTCAGAGAAGACAGTCTGCCCTTCTTGGACTGTGCAGTACACACTGAACACAGAAGCCTCAACACTGAGGTGTACAGGAAACCTACACACAGATCAATACTTGCTGTTTGACTCTCATCACCCACTGGAGCACAAGCTGGGGATCATCAGAACCCTAAACCATCGGCCTGAAACCGTGCCACTAAGTCAGAGGGGAAGGAAAAGGAACAGAAGTACATCAGGGGAGCACTTAAAGCATGTCTCTACCTGAACTGGACCTTTGTCAAAACCTCTAACAGATCCGGAGCATACAGAGAGGATCAGATGAGAAAACATAACGATATCGTCATTCCTTATGTCGCATGAACATCGGAGAAACTCAGGAGTGTTAACTTCCCAACTGTAGACCATGAACCGTAGCAATGGGCCTCAGGTTTGATGCAGTAGAACACAACAAAATCCCAGGACTTCGTCTAAACGAGAGAACAGCTCTTTATTTTCAGCGTTGCAGGAATACATGACACGGCACCAGGGGCGCCGCCAGGGGGGGAAAGGTTAGGACGATTCCAAGGGCCCCGCACTGACAGGGGGCCCTCGAGACATGGGCAACCTATACAAGGGCCCAACTAGATTTTTTTTCATGAGGCCAAAATCCCTGGTGGCGCCCCTGCACGGCACAGTACCTAGCCTCTCTTCGCTGTGGCTGCAGCTCATCACACACAACATACCTACACTCGACTTCACGGTAACTCTGTCGCATGACACTGACGTCGCACCCACACCAGGGGTCCGTTTCACAAAGCAGGTTCAACAAACTCTGAGTCCAACCCTTAACTCTGAGTTGATCTACTCTGAGATAGGAAACTCTGAGTTTTCGGTTCCAGAACAGCCGATTTGAGTTAGTTTGATCAACTCGGAGTAGTTTCACCTGGAGTTAAGCGTGTGCACCTCAAGTATAAAAAGACAGCATCAATGGAGCCGACGATTCGACGAGTCACCATGGCAACGGGGAAGAGGGCGGCTACGTTTTTCACCCCACTGGAATTGGAAATATTAATGCGCTCATACGGTGAGTTTGAGCATGTTTTTAGAAGGAAAAGAGAGGGAGACGGCGTGGGAGAACATTGGTGCTCGGGTCAATGCGTAAGTTTAAATGTAGTCCTTTGCAATCACAATAATATTACAGGGTGAAACTACTTGAGTGGTAGCCTATTAATTTATTTCATTTAGGTGCAATCCCGCGGGGGAGAAGCGCACTTGGCAGGAACTTAAGATGAAACATAAAAACATTGTTCAGACAGGTAAGACCTCGGCATAATCTCATGAGGGTTCCTCATTTTGATCATGTTTTACGTTGTAAAGTAAATATAAAGTGGCTGTTTGACTGTACAGTTGTTTTATCCCCAACATAATGCTGTTTTCACACACATAAATGTCTTCTCATCTATATCATGTTCTGTTAAATAATTAAGCCTATTTAAGCTAACACAGACTTCTACTCAGCCAACAGAAAGAAAGCAGATGCCCGTAAAACGGGTGGTGGCCCAGCACCGCCACCTCTAACGGAGGCAGAGCAGCTGGCCCTAAGCTAGAATTTAGGAAGGCCAGTGGCTGAGGGAATCCCTGGAGGGAGCTCATCCTCTGAGCTCACCCCCAAGACACAAGTGCTTTTATAAAATGTATTATGCCTACACATATATATATATTTATTTTTTAAGCCTATTCATAAAAATATTTATTTCCCTTTCATGACTTTTTTTTACTTTTGTCCCAACAGATTCTGATGGTGCTATCTGCCTGGTGGAGCCCCCTCACGCCACAACAGACCTTGTAGCTGCTAGTAGGCAACACTCCAAAGATTTTGTCAAATGGTAGTTTAAATATACTGACACGTATCACTTATCTAGGATGAAGAGTACGAAACTGTATCTGCTGACTTTACAGAGGGGGATCCAGAACGGCCTATAGAGGTACCATCTTGATATGTTGCTGATAGTTCTCTTCCCATTTACATTTCTTAACATTCTGGTGGAAAATAATGACATTTAGCCTACACTGAAGTGTTAACACATTCTCACCCTTTTTTAACAGGGCATGGCTGGGCAGCAGCAGGAGGGTCCCTCAACTTCCACTGCACAGACTGACACAGTGAGATGGATGTTCAGTAAACACCAGAGATTCATTCTGTGGAATTCATGTGCAACTGTATAATGTCCTCCTTGTATGTATTCCCAGTTACCAGTCAAAGACATTTACAAAATTCACCTGCTGAAAAAATGAAATGCAGTACTTGGACCGCCGGATTAGGAGGGCAGACCTAGAAATTGAAATACTGGAGCACAAGTTAGAGGTAGGTGCATGGTCACAGGTGAATTATGTTAATTATGTTAACTACTGGAACATTAACTAAACTAGCTCTTGTATTTGCAGGAAATAAAGAAGACCAAATGAAATATGTATTATGTCTTTATTTGACTGCTGTGGTGGTGATGATGGTGACTCAATCATTAAAGTGATGATGGCACATGGTGTCTCTGACCGCTCTGCGTACAGTTGCCTTGCTCAAGTGCTCTGCATCTCCGACATTGTATAAAAAATTCTCATTTGCAAAAAAATGCAGCGCAACACACAATATCTGCTGGAATGTGAGAGCATGACTTCGGTTGGTAATGTTGGAAATGTAAGGACGGATTAGGTTGTGTATGTAAATGATGGACTGTGACGTGAAACGGTACCGCTCAAAGAGATAATTGTCTGGAAATGCAAGAACATCTATGCGCGGTCTGATAATCATCTCCCGACGAATATTTACTTCTCTGCGCAGTAATGCTGCACCTTCATTCATGGGATCATTATCAAAAGGACATGCCATGGTAGTGAAAATAGTCGCCACCTACTATAACTTCTAATGTAGAACTACTGACTGATTTTTGCAATGATTTTCTCAAAAAACAGACGGCAGAACTATACTACGCCAAAACTCGCCTGCTGACTGAATGAATGAGGAAATCAAATACCGTGTGTGGCTGAAAGAGGGCGGAGACAGAGAGAAACTCGAGGTTTGTTGAGAAAAACCTGGTCCCGACCAGGTTAGGTTCATAGAGTATATTACCATGGTAACTGACCGAGAGCTTAAGTTACCTCTCTCTGTGAAACGGAAAACTCAGAGTTTCCCTCATTTCAGGGTTAACAGACTCAGAGTTTTCACTAAACCTGTTTTGTGAAACGGACCCCAGGAGCACTAAAGTCGCATGTCCCCTACGTCACAGGTACACACACACACCAAGCTCCACATACACAACCAGTCATACAGCATGGCCTGTAACAGGAGGATCTTTAATAAGCATCAGATCCCTGTTCACTTTAAACCTGCCAACACACTGAGGCAGAAACACCCAGGAATATACAGAGCGATGTAGTTTATGTGGTTCAATGCAGCAGGACTGCACAGACTTGTACACTGAAGAGACAAAACAACCTCAGGTCCAGACTCCTTGGGTCCAGATTTCTCGGATCCAGACTCCTCGGGTCCAGACTCCTCAGGTCCAGACTCCTTGGGTCCAGACTCCTCAGGTCCAGACTCCTCGGGCCCAGACTCCTCAGGTCCAGACTCCTTGGGTCCAGACTTCTCAGGTCCAGACTCTGCTGTCCACTTACATCTGAGGAAGACGAATTATTCCTGTGAGGACAACAATGTAAACATGTTGTCCAGTGAAGACACATGGTTTGAAAGAGGAGTGAAAGAATAAAAGAACAATCATTCACACCTGGGCGCACCTAGACCGGTGGGGTCAACGACCCACAAGTGACCCTAATGACTCAGAGCTCATGTGTCCTTAACTATTCTGTAAGGACACTCCCACACTCTGTAAGGACACTCCCACACTCTGTAAGGACTCTCCCACACTCTGTAAGGACACTCTGTAAGGACACTCCCACACCATGTAAGGACACTCCCACACCATGTAAGGACTCTCCCACACTCTGTAAGGAAACTGCTACACCCTGTAAGGACTCTCCCACACTATGTAAGGACTCTCCCACACTCTGTAAGGACACTCCCACACTCTGTAAGGACTCTCCCACACTCTGTAAGGAAATTGCTACACCCTGTAAGGACTCTCCCACACTCTGTAAGGACACTCCCACACTTTGTAAGCACTCTCCCACACTGTGTAAGGACTCTCCCACGCTATGTAAGAGAACTGCTACACCCTGAAAGGACTCTCCCACACTCTGTAAGGACACTCCCACACTCTGTAAGGAAACTGCTACACCCTGTAAGGACTCTCCCACACTCTGTAAGGACACTCCTACACTCTGTAAGCACTCCCACACTCTGTAAGGAAACTACTACACCCTGTACGGACTCTCCCACACTCTGTAAGGACTCTCCCACCCTATGTAAGGACACTTCCACACTATGTAAGGACACTCCCACACTCTGTAAGGACACTCCCACACTCTGTAAGGAAACTGCTACACCCTGTAAGGACTCTCCCACACTCTGTAAGGACTCTCCCACCCTATGTAAGGACACTCCCACACTATGTAATGACACTCCCACACTCCATAAGGACACTCCCACACTATGTAAGGACACTCACACACTCTGTAAGGACTCTCCCACACTCTGTAAGGACTCTCCCACACCCTGTAAGGAAACTGCTACACCCTGTAAGGACTCTCCCACACTATGTAAGGACACTCCCACACTATGCAAGGACACTCCCACACTATGCAAGGACACTCCCACACTATGCAAGGACACTCCCACACTCTGTAACACAGAGTTTAAAGCCTGCAGCTCCTCCAGTTAGTCAGGAGTGAAGAAGCCTACTGGACGAGAGGTGAAGCGTCTTCAACAAACGGGTCCTACAGAACTTAGTTTTAACAGCATCTGGTTTCTTTTACGTTTTTACACATGAATAGATTAACAGAAGAAAATCTCAGTAAATGTTGTAAAAAGTTAAAAGCCTGTGGATTAAATGAGGAATAGACTGAAAAAACAGGTTTTGAGAACAGTTTTAATTATTAATTAGTTAGTTGAGGTTATCTGTAATTACAGAGATGTGCGTGTTTTTAGCTTTGTTCACACTGATGTTAAAATAAGAAATCCAATTTACACTCAGAGGAAACATTTCAAGAGATGATGATAATGTTACTGATCAGTAAGTCACATGACTAATCAATGACTAACTTTCAGTGTCATGACGTGAAGAAAGACTCTCAGCGGAAAGCCATGTAGGAAAGTGAAAAGTTTTCATCTCTAAAAGATCAGATCAGGACGTCCTGCGAGCCGTCATGTAACCGTTACGTGTTCTACGTCTTATCTGATGTCCTCGCAGCAACTGAAACATGATGTGTTCAGGGACAGGAGGGACATGAAATCTGATCTGTTTGACCTCTGAGGACGTCCATACGTCACTTCTCAACACAACACTCCTCCAGTCTCAGCTGCATTCAGACTGCAGTCAGTCTTCAACTGGTACTTCTGGATCTGTCACATGTATCAGTGTTCAGGATGTTTCCAATCTGCTCTAGAACCAGAAGAACAGCAACAGAAATGTGTGTGTGTTGACAGAGACGGCCAGCGGACACGAGCAGCGAGAGGTTTGTGGTTCAGATCCTGGATCTATTCAGAGAAGAGGACACTGTTGCGAGATGGCGTCTCTTTCATAGTACGGATGTATTGAAGGAAATGTTCACAGTTTATTGCTCCTGCTCACACTGAACATGAACAGATCTTCAGTCAGTGATCATAAGCTGCTGTTTGAAGAGATCTGCACACGCTCCGATGTTGAGATCTCAACTGGAGTTATAAATAAGGTTGTGTGGATTTTAACAGTGTTTGAATGGTAAAACTCTACTAGGAGGGTAATTAGATAAAAATCTGTGTCCTCCAGCAGACTTCTCATATCCAGAATAACATTTTCCTCGCTACTCACTCGCTGCTCGCTGGGTCTGATTGCAGTTGGTCGTGCCAACATGCCTCCAGCTCGCTCTGAATACAAGCAGCCTATTACAGCGCGGCGTGGATGAGCCAAGAGCAGGCTGGCAGCGGTAGAAAGCATCACGTCTTCAGTCAGCCGCACCGCTCCAAGAATCCAGTGTGCCGCGATTCTGAGAACTGCCTAAATCCAGACTGTCACACTGTTGGCTGTTTGTTTTGGTGCACATGTTGGCTGCTGCGCTCAGAGACCGACACCACCTGATCCGGACTGTAGAGGGTGACAGCTCAGCTGCTGCAGGTGGAGAACAAGGTGGAGAAAGATGAGCTGCTGACCCCCGGCTTCACCCGCTCGTAACGCCTGCGGTGTGCGGTGATGTGATGTCACTGCATTTGTTTGCTGCCTCGTCTTTAAACTTGAATTCACTTTCTATTAGTCGGCAAATTGAACTTTAACGTACTGAAGACTTGATTTAATATGCATGTATTATTTCTTTACTACGAAGACATCATGTCATTTTCCAGAATAGAAATGTGGACCTGCACAAATCCAGGTTAGAACTTGTCATGCTTCACGTTGTTGAATCTCTTTTAATCACATCAGACATTTTCATCAGTCTGTGATTTATGATCAAAGCTGCAGAATATAGAGAATCAAACTGCTTTGTTGTGTGTTGGTGCTCCTGAAGTGTCTCATTTTAAAGATGTAGTCCAGAAGAATGACTGTAGAAATCTTCTGATGGAGTCTGTTTGTGTCTGTGGGTCGTATAGAGACATCAGCATTAAACTGTTTCATAAGAGACATTTAAAGAGTCTGAAGACGTTTTCAAAGTGTTTTAGTGAAACATTCAGTGTGTTTCTGTACCTCCGCTCACTTCATCCCCTCGCTGTTGTTTCCTCTCACAGGCAGAACAGTCGGTGTCTGTTTCCAGCCGGAGAACACTGTGACACACTTAAACTGGATTTGGGAACTTGAAGTTGAACTGAGAGTACAGGACAAAAATCTTACATCACCAGACTCTGCTGCAGGCTAATTGGATGATCATGGAGTCCCTTATTCAAAACCTTGAAACGTCTCCAGTTCTGTTTCCTGCTGTTGTGACTCGTTACGAACACACAGTTATCACAGCAGATTGAAACACTTTCACATCTCAGCAGCTGAATGTAAAGCCTTGTGTTCCATGAAAGATGATTAACGGACAAAGCAAGATGTTTATGTCGCTAAATGATCAGAAGTCTCTGAGTTCTCATGAAGCGTCACACAGTTTCAGATTTAATACCAACAACAGCCGTTGACAGCAGTTGACGACGTCTTTAATATTAAACCTCTGGATGATGAACACACAGCTGCAGCTCGTGTTAGTAATGAGCTTTATCAAACAGACAGAAGAAGTCAGATACGGTGGCCTGGAAGCATCAGTTCAAGATGATTGATATAGTGTTTGATCCTGATCAGCTGACGTGACCACACCAACCGTCCCGGACCAAAGAGTTGGACGGTCAGACACAAACGGACTCCACAGGGTCACACCAGCAGGTTAATGACACACCATCTGTGTTCACTGAATGCATTACAGTTTTTTCCAATTACTAAAACACAAACATGCCTTTAGTTTAACTTAAGTCTGGGTTTAACAGAACCAGTCTGAGTTTACAGTTTTTTCCAATTGCTAAAACACAATTTTGCAAACTAGGCTGCTTTTATCAAAATACTTAACACAATTCACAAACCACACACCCAAACTGCAAAATACCTCATATATCCTGCAAAATGAAGCACTACAACCAAAACCACATGTACCATTATCAAAATCAAACTTAAATGGCACACACATCATTCATATTACCAGACTTCTGTCTAACCAGCTACACACTGTTGGGAGTGATGAAAAGCACTCTCATCTTTAGTAGGCTTTGCCATAATGCTAAAATAGTTCACATTGTAGAGAATTCTTCAGATTGTTCACCTGCACAGAAATATTTGCAGATACACACACATGCTGTTGAAACATTTAGTTTTTCATTTTTCACCAAACAGGTCAGTGCAACAAATGCACAGCAGATATATTTACATTGGACTGAGCAAAAATATTTTTTATTTTAATGTTTATTTAACAGGGACGATACATACAACATTGCCACAAAAAAATGGGAAAATGTGATGCACATAAGACGTCTAGCTTCAGCTAATTTGCAGTCTTTGTCCCTGGTCAGGCTTTAGAATAGAATAAAATATTCTGAATACAATAAATGCAATTATACAAAAGCAGTGGATAATACGGTGAATAGGTACAAATAAACACAGCTGCAGTTATAAATTTCAGATTAAAATATAAGTTAAATTTAGCATTAAACATAAAATAGAGTGCTGTATGGACAATGACTTGGAAGAAGTCAATGTTCACATTTCTGCTGCTGCTTGAGCCACAGTTTAACTTTCACACTAAACGTTTTTAATTCTGTTTGGGATTTAATTTCTGACGGTAAAGAATTCCATAGGTGTATACCTTGCACTGAGAAAGATGATTGGCCAAATGTTGTCCTGCATCTTCGAACTTTACAGTTTTGCTTAGTTATGCTCCTTGTCATTGTCTTACATTTGTCTGTCTTTTTAAAAATCTGAGACACCGCTTGTGGGGCCAGTCCATTTACGCACTTAAAGACAACTTTCAGAAAAGAGAATTTTATAAAATTGGAAAAAGTCAACAAATTATATTTCTCAATAATTTTGCAATGGTGCCATTTTTGTGGCTTCTGATCTAAAATGCTCACAAACAGTAAACTGTAAAAGAAAGTTGCAGAAATGGAATGTGACACTGCGAGACACTCTTGCAGTGTCGGCTCATGGTTGATGACATGATCAGCTCAGGTCGCTCTGATTTCATTTGAAAGTTGTTGTCTTCTTTGGCCATGAGCTCCTCTACCAGCTCCACCTCTCACTCTTCCTCCCCCTCTCGTTCTCACCCTCCCTCCTCCTCTTCCTCTCTCTGCAACGTCTTCCATTGTTGTTGGAAAAAAAAGGAGCTCATCTGTGGTGTGTTAGTGCTCTCTTCCTGATTGAAGTGGTAACAGTCAACAGTTGTTTGGCCAGGTGGCAAATATAGAGACCAATGAGCTCCTGTAGTGTCATTTTGAATGGCAAACATGTGACTTCATGTCAGATTGTTGTGTCTGATGCAGAGAACCGTGTTCAGTGCATTTAAAAAGTGACATTTTGAGTACTTTATCTACGAGATCTTGTTCTTAAAGTGAAACTCTGGCCAAAAAGCAACTGAGGCTTTATCTGTGATTGAATATGAGTCAAACCTTCGTGTAAATGCATAATTACGACAACAGACGCACTTTTAAGATTTACCGTAGTTTCGGTTTCGGGCAAGCTAATTTTCAATGGAGTGCTACGGGCACTCTTATGCTAGCATCAAAATTGCTATTTTTCAAACAGTAAGAAGGCTCGACACAACATGAAACTTTGCTCGTAGCATCACCAGGGTCTCTACACATGAACACGAGCATTGAGAACATTGTTTGTGTACACAGAGTTTACTAAAAAGAAGGTTTTTGAACAACTCACAGTAGAAGCTGGATCTCCGGCGCGTCGCCGTCATGGCAGACAACAAGTGTCGATCCCCGAGTGCGACCTGACAGGCAGGCTTGACGAGCGGTCCACCATTACTCTCCTGCCTGTTAGGTTGCACTCGGAGATTGACACTTTTTGTCTGCCATGACGGCGACAATGCTCGTGTTCATGTGTAGAGACCCTGGTGATACTATGAGCAAAGTTTCATGTTGTGTCGAGTCTTCTTAGTGTTTTAAAAATAGCGAAACTACGGTAAATCTTAAAAGTGCCTCTTTCGTCGTAATTATGCTTTTACACGAAGGTTTGACTCATATTCAATCACAGATAAAGCCTCGGTTGCTTTTTGGCGAGAGTTTCACTTTAAAGATGCAGTGATCTCCTGCGCTCACCGGGCGACAGTGCTGCTGGTTCTTCCTTTGCTAACAGGATGTTTAATTATGTTTACAGTAAATGTGCAGTGACTGAGAACACAAGAGTCACACTGGGTTCAGAAGAGACCGGTCGGACCTCTAATGCAGGTGATCGCCCAATGAAATAGCTTTGTTCTAGGTTTGTGATTGGCCAGCGTGGCTGTAGGGTTACATATGTTAGCCCATGTGTGCGTCCTGTGTTTTTGTGTTTTCATTTGAGCAAAGACTTTCTGTTCTGTGAGGACAGACTCCAGCAGTCTGCCTGAGGCGGTCCTGTCACTTCACATTTATAGTTTTGTTGGGGTCTGAGGAAAAGAGACCCCTCGGACTCAGACTGAACTGTGACTCTACCCTGCAGGTTAGATAAGTTCAGTCAGTCTTTAAACTGTGACGCTCATTTCCTCATCAGGGCTCAGTTGTCTGTTGAGGTCCAGTTAGAAACAGATTTGTGTCTAGTGTTTTTTTTATGTAAGACCTGAAGACATGGTGGGCGGGAACCAGCCTGTTGGGTGGTGTAGTGGTCATGCGACCACCCACACAGCGTGAAGACAAAGTGGTCAGAGCTGCTCTGCACGCAGGGCCTCTGCTTCGGTCTACTTAACAGGACACAGTGAACAATTGAGCTGCAGATTGAGGTCAGTGTGTCACAGATTTCCTCTGGAGCTCAGGTCTCTTCAGGCCGCTCCACACCAGCTGCTCACCATGGAAACCAGTCCATCTTACTGGGAGAGACGGGGACCTGTGGGGGTGCTGAAAGGAGGAACACCTGTCAAGTCAGGACTGACGATCTGACAGCAGCAAGCTGTAAACACACTCACTGTGCATGAGTGAGTGTGTGTGTGAGATGGAGGAAACACTTAAAGTCACCGAGTCTCAGCAAAAACATTTTCATACGTACGAGCGTCCGGATCAGATCATTCAGCTCTGACCTGCACAAACCTGTAACTCTGTCGTACATGAGATTTGTTTCAGTGGAATAACAAACTAAAGTGTTTCTTCATCCACAGAAACATCTCCTCAGAGTGTTTCCGACCAGCTGAGACATCACAGACTGGGAAGAGCTTCACAAACCAACAGCTGAAGTCTTGGACAAGGAGGCAGCTGCTGTAAAAACAGACAGCAAACATCACAGTTTACCTCATGAGACAGAAGAGACACAAAGCTTACTGATGAACATCCAGACAAACTTGTCATGATGAATCGTCCTTCATCAAACCTCCTGAAGCTCTCAGCTGAATATCATGAAGAAACAAACACACTTCATATGAGTGACAGCGGAGAGACCGAGCTGTCTCACTGTGTCCTGGAGGACGTGGCCTCGTCCGTCTTCTTCACAGGTTTCATGTTGAGTGGATGAACTTGTTGAAACTGGATCAGATCACACGCCCCAGAGAGGGCACTTTGCTCCACTACATCAGCGGGCTGGCTGGTACCGCCATCGCTGAGAGCAAACAAAGCTGCTCAGCGAAGTCACGACTCTTCTCTGTTCTGGAGCCTCAGTGGTGGAACGAACTCCCGACCAGCGTCAGGACAGCAGAGTCACTCTCCGTCTTCCTCAGAGGACTCAAGACTCATTTGTTCAGACTTCACCTCGACCCCGCAGAGCATGAGCATGAAATGTTGTGGTTTCTTTCTTGTGACGAATGTACTTACTGTAAGTCGCTTTGGACAAAAGCATCTGTTAAATGCCCTCAATGTAAATGTAAAAGTAATGTAATGTCATGAGGCCTGGACACATTTACAGACAATAAACCTGATGACGCCGAGTTTTAATCCAGACCAAGCTGTTTTCCTCAAGTGGTTCTTGAGACGGGACAGAAATACAAAATTCAACCTTTAGATTCAAAAGTCTGTGACAACGTGTTCGACGCTGCTGATCTGTGATCTGTGATCTTCTGATGAGTGAGAGCAGACGCATCTTCAGCCACTACAGCAGCACGGGTGAAGCAACACCACCCGTCCTCTCACTCAGAGACACTGAACTGATGTTTCTATCATCACAAAATGTCATCGTTCTTCAGTTCCAGTAAAGACAACGGCCTCTTTATCTTGTAACTTCTGGTTGTTCATAAACTGCCGGCTGCTCTCCATCAGCTGATTCATAACGAGGTGTTTCATAGCACCATGAAACCACAGATGGGCTGCAGACAACGTGTCGGTCCTTCAAGTTCATCTTCATTGGACAAATGGTTCTGTTGTGTGTTGACGTCTGAAAATCCGCAGCAGAAGATGTCAGGAGGTGAAATCAGTTCCCTGTTCCTGCTGACTGGGATCAGTCCGGTTCAATCAGCTGACCTCAACAAATCCAGAACAACTTGACTGTAACACCCTGAGCCGAGCCGGAGCCAGAAACAGAGACTAATTCTCAGTAAATCATAAGTAGATTAGATTTCACTATTAAATGAAAGCGGATTACAATAATTTATCTTTTTGGAAAGAACATTACCTCACTGCAGGTTCTGATCCGTTCAAACCTCGATGGTCACTTTTTACATTAAACATTAACTCGTTAGTCAGACGACACATCTGAGAGTCACACCGACGAGTTCAGTTCTGGTTTGGACCAATCAGAGTCAGGCTGTGTTGTAATGAACATTCTGGTTCCTTTAACTTCAAACCAGCTGATCGTTGTTATTGTTCTGATTGTTGGACCTCGTGACCCATCTGGACACAACGTTTGAGGACAATGACCTGGTTTGATCTGAGGGCAGGAACACAGCTGATCTTTAATGACCCAATCGGACTCTGTTGAGTGTTAACTGGAAGTTTTTCACCGCAGGAGCTCCTCATGAAAATGAGTCTCATCTGTCAACACATCCAGTGCAGTTCATGGCCCAAATGTAACATAATGACATCACAGAACACAAGGGCGTGACTTTGCATAGGGGCGGGTAGGGACAAGTCACAGCCAAAGTTTGGGAAAGACAGAGTTGTCCCTACCAATATTTTGACATACTTTAATATAACACTTTTTTTTTACATAATGCATTGAATATAATATTTTTCATAAACTCATTTGTAGTATTAAGCATATGTAGAAGACTACTTTTCCGACTTGCCCTCTCATCGCAATCTCCAGTGTCACCTGCAAGGCAACATGTTTAGATATGCTGCCATTTGATTGGCCGAAGGGTGATCACGTTCTCAGCACATGAAGGTATCAAAGCGCCTCTCGTCACCTCTCATGAAGAAGGTGCGCTGTGTGGCAGAGTTGCTGCAAGATAGCTGGACTGCCGGTGAGATATCAGGCTGGCTGTTGCAAACTGTGCTGACGTAAACACACCAGGAAATCATGAAAGTAAATCCTCACATCAGTATTTAGTTTGGTCTCAACATTTTTGCCCGTGTTTCTGCTTTGTAGATAAAAAATTCCACCGAAAAAAAAACAAGACATCGAAGCTATTTCACCACCCAGAGAGTGAGTAGTAGCCTCGCTGCTAGGCTGTTGTTAGTTAGATAACTACCCACACAATGCAAGCCTGCTAGCATAACATTAACATTCTACTATGGAAAGGTGTTATTAAGGTGTTAGTGTAGTGAACGCAGGCTAGTATTAAAGCTAACTGACTGTGGGTTCTGTAATGTTTGCCGGTCGATTTGAAGACAAGTGGATGTGGTCCCACACAAATGCAAACATGCTAGCCTAGAGTAATATCACCAGTCATCTACTGTGTAAAACATAACTGGTGTTAAGTATAAGTTTCAAGGGTAGTAATAAAGCTAACTCTAGTCTTTCAACCAATGTAATCAATTACAAGGGTTAAACTAGTGAGTAACTGGCTAGTAACTCTGAATCACTGCACACAGGAAAAACAGGAGCATGAAGCTACAAATGTAGAGCAGCTGATGATGAATCAGGAACAGAGTTTGAGCTGAGGTGTTGACAATGTCAATTAGCCGTTTTGTTTGGAATAAAGATGGCATGAGCATCACAGTTCTTTGGTTCTGTGATGATTCTGTGTTTTCTGTCTCGTGAATTGTTATGAACGGATGCAGGTGCAGACTGGTTTAGGACACAGTCAGTGTAGCAGTGTCCTGGATTGTTACACTGCTTTAAATGTGAATTAGTGGCCATGTAAATCTTAACTTATCTTAAAGTGAAACTCACCAAAAAGCAACCAAGGCTTTATTTACCGTAGGAGCTGTATCTCCGACGCGCCACCGTCATGGCAGACAAAAAGTGTCGATCCCCGAGTGCGACCTATCAGGCAGGAGAGTAATGGTGGACCGCTCCTCAAGCCTGCCTGTCAGGTCACACTCGGCGAGAGTTTCACTTTACAGTTTTTGCCCGTTGCTTGAATACATTTTGCAAAACTTTGCTCATTGTGCCAAAACTCTACACACAAGTAAACATGACACAACACTGGGAAATATACCATTCACATCTGTGTCAAATTGAAACTCTGCTATCAAAACCTAACAATCCTTTGTCAAAATGTAACTCTGATGACAAAATGACACATACTTGCATCATGTGCATACATTTTCAGATCAGGGGGAACACACTTGTCTACTTTATATAAAACACTGCAGTCTTCGATTTTCACTGTTTATTCAGGAGGCACATTTTCAAACAACCAAAAAAGCAAATAGGCCTACTCAATATTGTACATCGCAGCACTGTACATTGCAGTAACATGAATTCAGATAAAGCAAAAAATAATAATAATAGAAAAAAAAACACTATTCTGTAAACACAGAAAATCATGGCAATTGTGCATACGTGGGCTCATGTATCTCACCATCTGTTGGGGTCTGGCCACAGGACCTCATCGACATCGCAAGCAATGTCTTCTCCCGCTAGGCACCGGGGAAAATATCCCCTTGCATGTCGAAACCATCCATGGATTGCTGTCACCTGAATGTCGCCGCAGGCCTGTTCCATTACCTGCAGAAGAGGCATGCGGTTGGCGGTCATATACACGCCATCTCCAAGCCGAAAAGAGTTCCTCCATAGGGTTTAAAAATGGTAAGTAAGGGGGCAAGTATACCACTTCAAATTGATTGTGGTTGGGGAACCAGGCCTGGACCAGAGCAGCCCGATGGAAACTGACATTATCCCATACCACCACAAACCTGGGCTGATCTGGTCTGTTCTGTACCACTATATTATGGAGAGCATCTAGAAATGTGAGTGTATGTTGGCTATTGTATGGACCTAGTTTTGCATGATGATGCAGAAGCCCTCGAAGGCTTATGAGATATTTCCCCCACGCTGCCCCGGGACATGCACAATTGCCCTTTGGCCAATTACATTACGACCCCGTCAGCTTGTTTTGCTCAGGTCGAATCCAGCTTCATCAATGAAAATGAATTCATGAGGCTGTGCAGCTCCATCCATGGCCAAGATTCTCTGTAACAAAAAAAAACCTTACTACAGTGCTACACATACAGAACCCCCACCCCATCACACAGGTACCTGTGTAGCTCTCCGAATGGATCTATGTGGTACTGATATGGTACATATTCAGCTGCTACTGGATTTCACCAATACTGTATTGTAGATGTAAAGGACAGTTACACTTACCTGTACATATTCACGTCGAAGTCCTTTGACCCTGACACTGTTCCTCTCAAATGGGACCCTGTAGAGCTGCTTCATGGTGATGTTGTGTTTTCCCAATATGCGTCTGATGGTGGTGATTCTCACATGGTTTATGTTGTTGAACACTTGCCTGTCTGCAAGTATTTTCTGTCGTAGCTGGTGGAGACGGATGGCATTGTCTGCCCTCACTAGGTCCACAACGGCAAGTTCCTGCTTTTGTGTGAACAGGCGTTGGCGTCCTCCCCAAGAAGGTCTTCTAGTCATTCTAGAGAAATACAACCACAAATTGTCATCGGTTTGCTTCTTTTTCTTTCAGTACTTTATTGTATATACTGTATCATCCACTGTACTGAAACATCTCAATATAAGTAATCATGGTATGTTTCACAAAAACTACCACTTTGGCTGCAAAAGGAGCATAAGCACACTGCAATACCCTGTACATGTGATGTGGTAATGTGATATACTGTAGTACAGTGCTGTAAATACCATCTGAGTAGAGTAGAAGGTAGAGAGGTGAAGACATACCTGTTTTCCAGTCGGAATGTTCTTATTAGAGATGCCACTGTGAAGCGGCTTAGATGTGGGTGGACTCTCTGCCCAGCTTCCCTCATAGTCAGGCCATGGTTGATGACATGGTCCACCAAAGTTGCTCTTATATCATCAGAAATAGGGGTCTGTGCATGGCGTCTTCGACCTCGACCTTGTCGTCCTCCTCCTCCTCCTCCTCTTCCTCTCGCTCTCCCTCCATCCATGCTTGCAAAGTTCTTGAAATGGCTAAACTGAGGGCTTTTTGTAGCTGGCTGATTGGTGTTCAGTTTAGCAAGTAAGTGGCTTCAGGTGTGTATTTGAGTGGTTGCAATTACCCGATGTGGTTTGTATTTTGGATACATGTGTTTTCCAAATGGCACCCTGAGATTTCATTTTTGAACGAAGTGTCTTAAGTATGAAATAGAGTGTAGTATGCAGGACCAAGTGTGTTGCATAAAGGAGTAAGTGTGTTGCAGAATTGCAACTCAAGTGCAAAGCAGCACTTTTGTTTAAGGTATGGGTACATGTGTTTGATTTTTGTTAACAAAAGCTTCAAGTTGTGTTACTTTAGTCTAAGCATGGGTCTATAGTGTTCAAGCAACGGGCAAAAACTGTAATAAAGTATTTTCTTGTTCAGCAATTTCAGTACTTTTTTCCCCGTGTGGGTTAGAAAGGCGGCGGCGGCGGCGGATAGGTTCCTACCAAAGCTGAGACCAAACTTACGCCCTTGACAGAACAGCAGACACAGGAGCTGCTTCATACGAGGACATGAAACACTGGAAACACTCCAGCATTACACGACTGACCAGAACAGGTTCCGCCCCCGACAACACACGAACGCCACTCAGGTAGGATTTTCATGTTTTTTTCTCTCTCTCTTATGTCGCCAGAAGTAAGTACTGACGGTGCGTTCAGGAGCGCTGAGATGAAGCATCTGTGTATGTGCGTCTTGTCTCCATGACAACAGTATCTGTATGATGGACACTCCCCTTTTCTCTGGACGGCCGTCTGCTGCTGCAGACGCTCGATCCTCATTGGAAACAACTGAAACAAATGCCACATGGAGGCGGGGCTTATATATACACTGTCATTGTTGACAGTTTAGAGGAAGTGTGACTCATCCCGTCAAATTACAGGTCAACACAAACCATTTATGTGTTTGTGTTTAATTTGAAACTAATGATAATATATATCATGATGGTCAGTGTGTGTGTGTGTACACGTGTGTGTGTGTGCCTGTACACGTGTGTGTGTGTGTGTGTGTGTGTGTGTGTGTGTGTGTGTTGTAGAATATGTTGAATAACAGCTCTGTATTAATACGATCATGTAGAATGACGAGATGGATGCTAGATGAGGTCAGTGGATCTCTGTGAACATGCTGACCTGGTTCTCTGCAGCACATTCAGATAATTCAACATGAGAACGGGTGGATGAGCGGGTGGATGAGCGGGTGGATGAGCGGGTGGATGAACGGGTGGATGATCAGGACGCTCGGCACCCCGTCACAATACAAAGTCAACTTCCCGTTTGGTGAAGAATGCTCTCTTTGTGGCGGCGGAGGTGCTGCTCCAGGATCAGACTCATTAGAGGATGGCGTGACGCGAGGACTTGCAGCGTGGACACACACCAGATTCAGACGCTGTCACAACACCGCATGTGCACAGCAAACAGGAACAGTAACAATAGCACGCCGCACACGCCTCATTAAACAATTAGTGCTTCAGCAGAAAACAACATATTGTCCGTGTGAGCCGAGCTTCACATGTGAGATCAGGTTCAACTGATTCTGGATCAGATGGATGGTGTGTGTGTCAGCTGCTCTGTTGTTACGGTGTGTGCTGGAGGGATGTTGTCACTGTTGTTAAACTGTTTCTGGATGAATACAGTAACAGATTACAGTAACAGATTACAGTAACAGATTACAGAGTCTAAATCTTGATGCACCTTGGTGTCACGGTGTTGGACTGGGATCTGTGTTTCAGGGTCAGACGGGCTGAGACTCACTGAGCTGATGGAGCAGTGAAATCATTCATCCACACAGAAGAAGATACAAATGCATTTTGGACTCTGTGGCTCTCCGTCAGATCGGGTCATTCACAGGTCAAACTTCACTGAAGGTGAAACTTGAATCCACAAAGGCTGCTGTGATCAAACTGTTACAGGTCACTTCATTAAAAGTCATCTGGTTAACTTTGAGAGGAGAAGACGTTTCACATGCACTGTAAGTGTTTCTGAAGGGTTCGGGTTAGATCTGTTTACCCGAACTCATCACAACGGATTATGACCTGGGCTTTATTTAACAACCCACTCGGGGTCGGAAAACACCGCTGGAAAAGTCAAGGACGTCTCCTTGAAAGTCTCCAGCTGTTTCACATGTGACACACAGTCTTGAACAGTGGTCTCTGGCTCGGCAGCCGTATGTGATTTTGAAATTTGAACAAATTTGAATTCGAATATGAAGATTAATTCTGTGAAGCACTTTGAAGTCTCTTTTATGGTTCTCAGGTTTTTTCTCTTCATGTGAATTTGTTGTTGCTGTTTGTGTCATTCCTGTGTTGTAGTCAGATTTACTCATCTACAGTGTAACCTGACATCATTAACCCCGCCCCCTGCTGTGCTGTGGCCGCTGGATCATCTCGTTAGGAGATAATGACTTAACGAGGGTTAAGTGTGCGCTCGTTAAGCGCCTTGTTAAATTGTCTTGATGTTATGGTGTCCTCTGAGGGATGACGGATAATATGGCTGCCAGATTACTCAACAGTTAATCCGAGCGGTCACGGGCCTGCTGGCACCTGTTCTGATCCTGGAAGCTTCGGGTCATTAGTGTCCATGTCCGAGACACTAAGACGTGTCCCAAAACACAATCCTGTTCTTGGCCCGCTTGTTATTTACTCTGCCGCTCGAACAGCTCGTGTGTTTCCCTCCGTTTGTTTTTGTCTGCCGTGGATTTAAAGGTCAAACTCCAGCTGAGGCTTTAATCTGCTGACACAACCGTGACCCAGAGTCTCACCTGGGACACATTCACACCTGAGTCTGAAAATAACTCTCATCACTTAAACACATTTCCTGCTTCCTGCATTTTTTGACATTTTATGTTTAAATACCTAATTGAATATGTTCTAATAAACGTTTATTAAATGTCCAGAACAGAAATCTGAAGGAAAATAAACAGCTACATGTTTTGCATTTGTTCACACGTACCAAAACTATCTTTTTTTTCTTCCTCGGCATCGTTTCAAGAATATTTGTGTCCAAACAGATCGACTGGAAACCACTCAGCACTGTAGTTCATATTCCAGGCCAATAGGTGGCGCTTGAAATTCACCAGAAACGGAGAAGAAGAGACGGAGCATGCGCAGAAAGCTTGCACGCTGTCAACAAACAGACAGTAGAAGGAGAAACCGAACACAACAAGAAGAAGAAGACGAAAATGGCGAGTCGGTTGTCCATAATCTTTTTTCCCTCAGCGTAGTGGCAGAGGAGCAGAATATTTTACCCTAGTAAACCTGATAAGCTCAATATCTTCTGCAGCATTAACACAAGCATGTAGTCCGCCATTGTTGTTGTTGTTGTTGTTATGAGACGTTGCGTGGTTCAGAGGTCGAAGGGTAGAGGTCGAGGGGTGAGGCGATGGCGTCAACGATACGCAAAGTATGCAGATTCACCGTCAAAAATGTGCGTTTACAGGATCCATGTGGACGATCGGCCAAAACCATGCAAAACATGTGCGTTTACACACAAAAACGTTTCCATGTGGACAGCCCCTTAGTCAGACAGAAACACGGTACGGAAGCAGAATCTAAACACTGAGCAGCATAAAAAGTGTTTCCAGCTGCAGTGTTTGAACACACACCTGATGACAGCTGCAGTGTTTGAACACACACCGGAAAACAGGTTGTGTTGTCTAAATCCTCTCTGCGCTCGGTGTTGATGATCTGAAACAGGATGTTTGTTTGTGATTTCCGTTAGAAAGTAAAGCACGCGGTCCAGTTTGTGTTGCGTCATGTGACCGAGCTGTCAGCACGCAACGAGCAGTTGCACTGACCCTCAGTCTGTTAATAGCTTTACGGGATTATGAACCTTGTGTTAAGTTGGACATTCATGGTGTGTGTGGAATTAGTGAAATCCAGCCTATAAATTCAGTTAGTCATCAGTGTTGGAAGAAAACCAAAGAGTTTCTTGAAGCTTACGGGTTGGTTCTGTTCAGGACGTTCTGCTCAAGGTTAAGTTGTTCTGATCCTTCTGAACAACAACAGACAATGTTCACACACTCATCCTGTCACTCATTCACTTCATGCACATGTTCAATGCGTGTTCTTCAATGTGAAGCTGACTTCATGTCATTCTGCTTCCCAGTTCCCCACAAATAAAGCGTCTGTCAGATGATGGATGTAAACAGCGGAGTTTATGTCCAATAACCAGAATGTGTGTTTGGTTTGGACCTGCTTAGTTTGGAAAGTGTCATGAGATGACTTTAGTTGTGACTTTAGTTGTGACTTGGCGCTGCATAAATAAAGATTGATTGATTGGGTTGAACCAACAGATCCACAGAGGATGTCGTATCCACTGCCCTCCTCTCGCTCTGCACACAGCTGGAGAAGAAGAACAGCTGCATCAGGATGTTTGTTGATTTCAGCTCACCATTCAACACAATCTCATCATGAAGCTGACCTGAAACTCAACACTCATCTGGATACTGGACTTCCTCTCAAGCAGAGCCCAGAGAGCTCTGATTGGCTGTCACACCTCTATGTTAGTGCTCAACACCAGAGCTTTGAGCTCTAATCCTGGATTTCCTCTCAGGTCCTGATGGAACAGTTCTCAGCGCCGCTCTGGCTGGTGTAGTTGTTTTGGACTCCTCACGGTTACTATTCTAACGTAATGTTCCTGTGGGGGCGTTGTAGTGAGCCTGTAAGCAGATTGGCAGTAGTAGCTTGCTGCAGCGTCCCAACATAGTAGTCAGCTTTAGCAGGAACCCTTCCAAAAAAACAGGTTGGCCTAAACCTCAGAGTGAGAACAGTCAACCGCCGCGTTACACCGCGCTGCATCTTACGTCAGGGTCAGAGGTCAACATGCTGCGTTTATCTATTACTGTGCAGAACTCTATGAGCACACGCTCGCCATCCTACTCACACAGCTGTCACACGCACACACACACACAATCACACACACACACACTATGGCGTTACATACGTTTCAAAAAGCGTGCGCACATATCAACTGAACGTGTCACTTGCGCCTGCTTTGACGCCTGTGCAGCAAGCCGCGCCTGACGTGTAATGTAGTTTCCTCATTGACTTATAATGGCCCCCCGTTTACGCGCACGTTCACGCATGATGACTTCTGTAGCCGGTAATCACACGACGTGTAGTGACTACGCGTAACATTCATGCGTCTTTTTGCGAACGCCGTGTTAACGCTTGCATGAAGATGATTGAACATTTTTGTCACGCGTACGCGGAAATGATGTGCGCAAACTCTGTCACACGTAACAAGAAGCTGCGTACGTATGAAGCAGCGTGTGCACGTCTATCTGTCACTGTTTGACAAATGTTGTTAGGCGTTGTTGTGACTAGATTCGTCACCCCGAATCCTCAGGACCTCAATTTATACGCCCTTAAAGGGAGAGAAGACTGAATGATCACACAGAGTCAGAATTCTGTTTCCGCCTTTGTAAAGGGAGAACCCTGCAGCCCAATACAGATCCTGTGACCTGCTCCTGCAGCTGCCTCCAAGAGTTCTGGTTCTCCGCAGTTTTCAGGCTCGTTTTATTACACATCTAGGGGCGGTTTACACGTTTACAAAGCAAATCCTAAAAAGGACACATACAGAGATGCAAATCATTTCATCATTTCTAGTAAATTGCAGATGCTGCCTTTCCCCCGAACCGTCACTCAGACTCGTCTGACAGTTAGTTATTTTTGAGAAAGAAAACAAGAACTGCTTCATGCTGCACGTCCGGTTTAGCAGCCTGCGATAGCATCATAGCAAAAATGATCCACACATCTTTGCACTCTCCTGTGACAGTGTCTTGGGCCTTCTGCATGTGTGTGTCTTAAGCTGTCTCTCATCTAAGTATCATACTGCGCTGCGAGTATATAATAAAATCCACAGCGTTCACACGTGCGTGCGGTCGCAGATTCTGATGCTTCGCGGCCGGAAGTTGATCTGCACCGTGCGCACCAGTCCGCGTACATCAACGTGTCGCGTAGTTGTTCTGTGTTCCATTTTCATCCAGTAGATGGTGCAATCGATCCAATGCGAGATACTGACATATAGGCTTTTGCATGACATGACTCATTTTAACCCCAGAGTGACGGACAGCCTTCCATTGCGACCCTCCCATCAAAACACGGCGTTTCCGAAATTGATTTTCAAGTTTACATTACTTCCTACATCAAACACTGCCGTCCGCTCACCGGCCGCACCCACACAACTCATTGTTTTTTTTATTGCTAATTGGCCTATGTCACTATCTTCATTTGTTATGTATATTTTCGCTTGCAGCAAACACATTTAAACGTTTGTCGCCCTGCAGCCTTTTTGGTTATTTTTTACAGTGGGACTATTTTATTAGATAATAGGCTACCTATGTATTTTTGATTCAATAGAAACTACATGAAATTGATTGTGTATCCATCTCTTATAGCCATAGAGGGGATTATCATGACCACGGGCCTGCCTACACACGCAAACTGTGCGCACGCAAAGGCTGTTACATTATTACATTGAATGTAAAAATGTCCGCTCTCTATTGTAATTGTTTGCCCGAAAAATAATTTCCCTGAAGAAAACATCGCCTGATATTTAAACTTAAATTCCCATTGACAATACAAATCTCAGGAAATCTGGATGTATTGCTCATTTGTACACACAACACTTATCAGTCTACAGGCAAGAATCAAGAATCTAAAGGTTTATTAATTCAATAAATTTCAAATTCGCTTTATTGCCATGAATGCCACAACAATATTGCTAAAGCACCAAGAACCATGAAAAGAATACCTAGCACAGTACCGTTATACTTACTGTGTGTGTTTATGTGAAATAATAATAACAATAATAATAATAATAATAATAATAATAATAATAATAACTTTGAACATTACCACAATTAAGTTATCAATCTGTGATGTAAATAACAAAATGCAAACATTACAGACTTATAACCATTTTTCTAAAAGTGTCTGTATTTTGAGAATATTTTTTATATAAATTACTGAAAAGGAAAAGAAATATGATTTGTTTTACCTATTTCGGCCATAAGCGGTCATATTGACCGCACATCATTTCGCGGGATTTCATTCATCGTCTCTCTTGTCTCTGACATTGTTAGCGTCTCCAGCTGTGCTTCTTTGTGAATTTGCTTGCGAGTTAATTATTATAGCTGCGGTTGGCACCATGGGCAAACACAAAAGGGAGTTTCCCGCTCCGTGAAACAGCGAGCGGAGCTGTTCAACACCAAAGTGCTGAAGTGACGTGACTCTGTGTAGCAGGGAGAGCCGAGGAAGAATGTCTGCATCCTGAGCACCTGCACACAGGTGTGGGCACCTTTAGTGGGGCGAAGGCAAAACCAGAGTCTGTGATGTAATACAACAACACAAAGTACGGCGAGGACGTCCAGGACCAGATGCGAGGGCGTACTCCGTCAAAGGCGGAGGAAGATGGCCGGCGGCGGTCTGCTATAACATCCTCGACCTGACTGTGATCATGTTTCCCCAATAGCCTTTTCGGAATAGCGGGGTCTCTAAAAAAAGGGGTGTATTCACTGAAGACAGATAAAGAGTTGTGTTTCTGTTTCTTTTACTTTGCTTTCTCACAGAAGACACAGAATCAATGACAAACATTGTATAAGTTAACCACGCCCCCCGCAGGCAATCAGTTCATTGATAACTGCTGAGACCGCTGGAGTTTTGCCCCTGAATAGTTGCAACACACTCCCGGCCGATGACAGTGTAATAGGATGTAGCCCAACTGGGAAAACACTGGCAGAAACTTAGTAACCTTGATACAGTTTTATTATAATTATTATTAGTATTTATTTATTTTATTATTTATTTTATTTATTTTTTTTAGTTGTGCACGTGACGGGCATGCAGTTCTTAGGCAGGCACTTCTCAGCATGACACCTGTTGACCACTGAGTAACAGTCGGGGCTTTGCCCTAATTGGCTCTCATCTACGCTGACGTATATGACGTGTGTTTCCATAGACAAGAAAGTGCTTGGAGACTGTAAAGGGCATTTAAAACAATATTTATTCACAGAAATTACAGAATGGGGTCTGGGGGGAAGGGGTCCGTTATTGTGGTGACTTGGTAACACTGATTCTCCACGACCACCGCTGGTCTTCCACTTGCACACTGTCCTCTGCCGGGCGCAGCCTCGGGAGCTGTGGGGGAAACGAGATGGCAGTCACTGCACTTTTAAACCCAATACATGCACACCACTTCATTTACATCCTAAGATCGTTGCTCACACGATGGGGCAGAGTATCAACTGTTCACCGTCACCTCGGGCCAACATCACTCTCGTCATTGGCACCACCGCTGTCATGTGGGGAGGGGGGGAGGGCTTCAGTCACTGTACTTTTACACACATTCGCAATAACTTTCCACGACCAGGGATCACTACTCGCACAATGGGGGCAGAGTAGGGATGTATCGATCGGTAATACCATGATATCGTGATAACAAAAGTGTCTCCATATTATTGTGAACATGTATGGTATGAAATGACGGCAAATACTGTAGATGGCTCCCGGTGTTGGTGACGGAGGCACCAGCGCTTCTCTCGGACTGTATATCCTTACCTTTGTGGTCCTGGTAACTGCTGCTGTCAGGGGCAGGAGGCTAACGTTAAACAGTTGAGCCCGAGAGGAGGGGACCAGTTTCAATGTTTTGTTTACAAACTGTAACAAGCAATACTCCAGACTCTACTTTTAAACTTACACAGCACAAATGACCTGTGTATTTATACGTAAATATTAACCATTTCCCAGTCACCTTTCTCATCCTCCGTCTTCTTCTTCTTCTTCTTCTTCTTCTTCTTCTTCTTCTTTTGAATTTCCGGCAGGCAAAGTATGGCTCACTGCTGCCTCCCCTGGTTGATTAAAATGAAAAGGCCAACTACGTGAGGCGTTCATGTACGCGGACTGGTGTGCGCGCTGCAGATCAACTTCCGGTTGCGTAGCATCAGAATTGGCGACCGCACGTGTGTGTGAACGCCTAACAACATTTGTCAAACAGCGACAGACAGACGTGCACACGCTGCTTCATACGTACGCAGCTTTTTGTTACGCATGAAATACAATCTGCACGTAACAACGCACGCACGCATAACAAAATAATCATGCGTGCACACATGTTGCTGCGTGTCTCTCTGGTTGTTTTGACATACACACACACAATCACACACACACACACACACACACACACAATCACACACACACGCACACGCACACAATCACACACACACGCACACAATCACACACACACACACACACACACACACAATCACACACACAAACACACAATGGGAACTTGCTGCTTTTCGCCTCTTAATTACTCAGAACTCTGTGAATGTGACCAAAATGTTCAAGCTGCCAGGAAGGACGGGATTATAGTGTGTGTGTGTGTGTGCGTGCGTGTGTGTGTGTGAAGCAGGAACACTGTGTCCTCCTGACCTGAACAATCAGCCTGGATTACAGTAAACTGAATGGCAGACCCCCCTCTGTGTCCAGTAAACAGAACTCTACAGTTTTCATGTTTCTTAAATGGTCAGTGAATCTTTTCATGTGGACGTTCTTCATCAGAGACACACACGACACGATGACACACACCTGGACAGTCATCAGGAGCAGCTGTGTGTCAGCAGGTCCTGACCACATGTTGAAGGGTGAACACAGAGACACATCTGCCCGCCACGTGCACATGAGCAGCAGTCACTTATGGCTGCAGTCAGGAGTTTAGGAAACAAAGTGGACTTAGTCAGAACACCTGAATGACACAGCTCCCAGGTCAGTCCTTCTTCCTCTCTGCCCTCTAAGCCCCTTCCCACAGAGGAGCCTGCTGTGCACGAGCAGGCTTGTAACCACGGTAACAGAGGACACCAGATAACCAAGATGTCACATTCAAAATAACAACAACAACTCTCACTGCTCGGTCCAATTCTTTGTCTTTACACTGCTTTTCTTCGTCAGTCTTCTTATTTCTTCTCTTTGACGTGGGCGATGGTGGATCATTCTTTGGCTCTGTTCTGCCATACTAAGGCAAAGACGTTAACCTTAATGTCCTGACGATTGAGTTATAGGCATAATATTGTAATTTTCACATTTTGTAGTGTATGCCTGTATTAATCTATCTTCAAAAAACTTTGAACTCAAACTTGACCTTTGACCCTTTTTCGGAAGCCCACAAAATGACAATCGGTCATTCCAAGGCAAAAAACCTTAACTTGTATTTTATAGCACAGTGTTGTGATAACAATGATAAGTTTCACTTGACAGTTAAAGGTCCCATATTATGAAAAACATGTTTTCTCTGGTCTCTACATATATAAGCTGGTCCTCCCTGAACCTGCCAACTCCCAGAATGAGGAAAACAAGTGATTCCTGCATGGTCTCTGCAGCCCACCCACTGGTAAAACGGCGCTCCTACAGGCTGTTCAGATTCAGATCCTTTTGTTACGTAATGAAAGGAGTCATTATCATAGTCCGACCTCCTCTGTGCGGTGATAGGAGATATCTGAGAGGTGGGCGTTCATCCCCGAGGTGAAGTTCGTTGTGTCCAGTAGTGAGACAGCAGTGTATTGCAATGTTGTCGCTCAAAGCTGGACATGCAAGTAGCTCTGTTGTTGGTTATAAAAATCAACATCAGTGCCTATATTCTGTCCCAGCTACAGAACAACAGAAGAGACAGTGGTTGCGTTTCATATTTTAAAACAACGTGCCCGCTGCGGTTCGTGTTAGCTTGTATGTGTGTGCTAACCACTTCACATCGGACTGCTTCAGTAACCAGGGTCAGTACAAAGCTGGCTTTGCCTCGACACTGACCCTCGTAAAAGGATCAGTCCCACCCATACTGGACCCAGCAGCTGCACCCGAGCCACGAAAAGTGTCGCCGCGGTTTGATAGTATTCACAGTTGCCTACAAGTCTGGTGAAGTCCGCTGGAAATCGGCTAGCTAGTTAGCTCTGCTTCGGTCAGCTATGCAATGGCGTTTGAAGCGAGTTTGATGTTGATAATATTACGATGGAGCTTGGTTGTCACAGTAAAAAGGCTTGAAACATGTGCAGACTGGAGACAGAGACGATGCGAACAGTGTCCAAGAGTTTGTAAACTGTGTTGGAGACAAACTCAGCTTTCGCTACCTGTTAGCCATTAGCTACATGGCAGTAACTGTAACAACACATACGAACAAACTAACATTATTCAGACACACTAACCATTCTGAAACGTCCTGCTGCAGCCACAGAGTCTGTACTTCTTCAGGAGCCTCTCCTTCTGGGTCCCATTCTGGGTCAAACTGGTTCGGTTGAACGAAAAAATCTCTGCGAGCCGTAGCCTTAAATCCACCGTAAACATTAGCGCATGCTACTGCTTACGCAAGGGGAATCCTCTTCCTGAGAGTGACGTAGCAGGAAGGGCTCTCCAAGTAGGCGTTGACAGACGGAGCTCATTAGCATTTAAAGGTGCAGGCACAGAAACAGACTGCTCTGAATAGAGCTCTGAAGAGCGACTTTTAGGCAGCTGAAATTCAGGACCACGCATGGGTTTGGGGCAATGCATATCGAATACAGAGTTTTTGGACTTCTGACAGCTGTGTGAAATTGATGAAAAACAGTATAATATGGGACCTTTAAGCAATATTGACCCTATTGGACTCACTATGATAAAATGGCTTTACATTTATCAACATTATATGAAAATGATAGATCAATAAGTTTTTCTGTATTTCATACTCATACTACTACCACACAGGCAGTCGCATGATTGATTCACACACTTCTCTCTGACAGACGTCAGCATTGACAATTCAGACTTTACAACGTGACACCTATGACATCAACCAGTCACATGGTGGATTCGTCCAATGATCAATTTTATTTTCTTTCTTGGCAAATCAAGACGTGACATTGAGCTGAGGAAACTGCCTACTTTGCGAGGGGCTTTAATTTCCCCACCAACCCACAGCTACACTAAACTCCAGGATTGCACAGATAGAATTGACAGCCTGTTGCTGACAACCTGAGAGTTTTAATTAGCCGGCAGCAAGTTTTAAAAACTGGTGGTGGATTTATTGGATTTGCTTTCTCGTCGGATGTTTAACATGGATTTTAACCAGGGTTCAACAAAAGGTAGGCTGTAAATTACTACATTCCTGCTGCTGGTGTGTGAGTGTGTGTGGAAGGTGTGTCATTGTGGCTCCAACCAACTGGCGTAGTTTTCAGTCAGTGGACTGTCATTGGCAGGCGAGAGCTAGCCTATGAGAAGCACATTTTTAGCCTTTTATTATGGGCTGTGAATTAAGATATTCTACAAGCCATGCTCTAATGCACCGCTTGTTGCTGGATAAGTTGCTGATTATGGCTTGCAAAGTGTTTGCGTCTAGTTTGTGAAGTAGGTTAGCCTACTAGTTTGCATCGCTAGCTAAAGGCTACCGCTAGCTATTTCTGGATTTTAAGTTAGGACAATCAAGATTATCTTTTTTTTATGCATCCGTGTGTCATTCTTACCTTGATCTTGGCATTTACGTTTCAAAGCCACCTCCACCATCATTTTCCCCTCGAGAGTATGCCATTCTTCAAACTTAGATGTCAATAATCTAACACAAGCAAGCACTACAAAACATGTACTGCATACACTTTAGTGTTTTACAAGTTAGTGTGTGTCTGAGGTGATTTAATTGCATAATACATAAAGACATGTAGGTCCAGCGTGGCAAAACAGTAACTTCACTTTGATGGTTTGATGGAACAAGGCAGCGCACTGTAACTTCATTCTAGTGTTCAGGAGCAGTGTGAAACGAAGGCATAGAGCAGTAACTGACGTTACGGGCTTCTGCCACAGTTTCCCCTTGGCTTTTTGAAGTTACGACACAAACATCACCTTGTTTCCCCCCAAAACAACCAAATTAAGACTTGATGTTTGTCTACATGATAAAACTTCTACATATAACTACAATAACTCACGCCCAAAATCGAAGTTAGGATCTTTTGCCTTCGTAAGGCAGTGTTGTTGTTGTCTGTTCTCCGCCATTTCTTTTAATTTGGGCTTGAACGTATCTGACCAAGTTACAGCCGACACTGCGCCTGTGTGGGGGAGAGGGGCTGCCAGCAGGGTGTGCATGAGAGTGATTGACACTTCTCAGACACACCCCTTGACTCTGATTTGGTTGTGTTGATTCGGAGTGGTGGATTCTTGCAAATCAGATGACAGCCACCGGGTGGAGCCACAGACAGCTGCCCTGTAATCTGATTCTACTGTCAGATCATAATGACACATTTAGCAAATATAACCAAAAAAATAGTTACAGAGTTCAACTTTAACAGAAAGTGCAATGGAAGTTAGTTTATGGAATGCATTCAGCCTGGCTGAAAACGAGGTTCAACTCGTCTGTGTGACATCCATCAGATGGTCTGCTGGTCTCTGCAGGCGGCACATCTATGACAGTTAGATGAGTTTCAAACTTGGGAGAATCAATCCACTGTTTTGGTCCCGCTGAGTCATGATGATGATGATGTGACCGATGAGTTCATCCTGAATGTTTCGTTACAAGTTAAAACATATTACAGGTGAGACCTCTGGTGAGAACACTGCTTGAGTTAGTGTTTCAGAGTGAAGCTTCTGGATGTTTCTGACGAGACCGGCTGTGTGTGGACAGAACATGGTAGTTTTTGTGGCTGAACATAACAGAGTTTAAAAATGCACACAAAGAAAGGAGAAGGATCTCAATCACAAAGGAAAAATGAAACTGAATCTGATTATATGTAGTGAAGCTCCGCAGCAGCTGATAAATGATCAGTTTAATCATCATTTCATGTCAGGCTGAACATGTCGCCTTCACTGAGCATCAGCTGGAGCTCGTCTGAGTTATTGATGTAACCTCCCAGTGGAAGAACAAGACTCACTGTGTGCTCTCATTTTCTCAGGACTTTAAACTAAAAGCAGTGAATCTGGTTGAAGACTCGTGCATTGAGCCACATGTAGGAGATATGTGACTTCAACAGACAGACAGACAGACAGACATGTGTGAACTGTGACTGGATGGTTTCCAGTGTGAGTCACTGACCTTTAAATGAGTCATAAAGATTCTTTTTAATAGGGTAGAAAATTAAAACCAGCAGCAGCAGCAGCAGCACAGTGTGTTCCTGCTCCAATAATGTAGAGACGCTTTTTAATAAAAGTCTTTATGTACAACATGTGGGTCATAAAGTGTGCTTTATAGAACAGAACTCTGTCCCAGAGACAAACACACGAAGCTGCTCAGAACATCAGGACGAGAGCATGTTGGAGTGATGCTGAAGATGACTTTTTGTCATTGTGCATGGTGACAGGAGATCTGAGGACCATGCCAGCCTGATGTCTGAAGTCACTGTTCATGTGTCTGCTGCTGACGGATAAAAACACTCTGAAATACTACGAATAATAATAATGATAATAATAAAAAGCTGTGAATATGAACTAAAGCATCAAAAATCTTTTAGACACAAAATATTGTTTACTCACATTAAATGGTCGTCTGATGACTCAGAGAATTTAGACCTCATGTGACTGAACGACCTGTTGATGAACGTCGTGTGTGTGATGCAGTGATGCACATTGTGTCGCTGTTGGAGAATCCGCCCCATTTTTTCGTCTCTCTTCTCAAACCTGCACACAAGATTTGAAAATAATAAAACATCACGTCCACGATGTCATTAGGATGATCGTGCCAGAGGGAACGATGCAGCACCGACCGCCATCTCGATCACGTGATCGCCGTCACCTGATCTCATTGGGCAGCAGATGTAACCTATTGATGCTGTGGTTCAACAAATCGCTGCAGTTGCATTTAAACTTTACAGTCAACACAGTCTCTGTTCCTGAGGGAGAGCAAGAGGTGACACTTGAAGCTTCTGTCAACAGTACCATGCTAGCTGACGTTAGCCTGGAGGACAACAGTTTTCAATACTGGACCGTCAGCTGCTCGCAGTCTACTGTTGAGATATGAAACACGTCTGATCTTCTGATATTCTCCAGGTTTCTCCTCCGATCGTCAGTCTGGGTGATTTGAAGCTGTCGTGTGATCCCATCTTTACCCAGATTGAGCCGTGGATCAGATTTCAGATCTCCTGAGAGGCTCAGTTACCGTCAGTGAGATCTGGGCCTGTCTGAACCGGTGTTATCTCCCAGGATTCGCATCACTTCTTCTTCTCCTGATCTAGTTCCTCTGTAATCCTAACAGGCGGGTTCATGTCAGCCCATCCTGAACCTCCTCATCACTCATCAGCTCATTACACATCGCTGTCATTAAAGAATTTGCTGCTTCAACAACAGAAAGATGCTATTTTTAGAGATCTTTTTTATTCTGTTGAGAGAAACAACAGGCGTTTCAGTCTCAGACATCGTCTCAAGCTGTTTTATTACTGTCTCGTCTCAGGTGTGTCTTCATGCTAATCACTCATCTTACATGACTAATAAACACCAGCTTCAAGAAAATAAAAATAGGAAGAGGTATCCCATCATGCACCTGCAGTGTGTTTCTGTCTAAAGAGTGTTTATGGACTGGTAGCATGAGAGAGCACGTCAGCTTGGAGGGGACAGTTGGACAGTTGGACGATCTGCTTCAGTCTTCAGCTTGTTGGTAGTATAAATGTCAGGTTGCGATGTTTCTTTGGTAACAACACATCCTGTTGTCCTCAGAACGAGCTGCTCTGAAGCGGTTTCACAACAGGGAGAAGCCAAAACTTGTCCTGCAAACCAAAACAAGAGACGAGATGAGGAGATAAGTTTCTATTTTTCGCTGCAGTCAAACCACTGACAGCCAATCAGGTGAAGGAATGAGACGAGGCAGAACGGACAGATCCGGTTACTGATGAGGGAGAAAGAAAAACATCATGGGCTCATTCTCTCCCTTCACCCAGACTCTCTCTTGACTGTCAGAGCGCTGAGGATCGCTGAACTGAGGGACTTTGTGGTGCTCGGAGGACTCGGACCTGGAAAACTACGACGGACCTGATTTAACCTAAACTTTGTGTCTGACAAGCCAATGAGCTCGTCATGGCCGAGCCTGATCCTGCAGCGCAGTCTCTGCCACACATTCACATGTGAACCTGTCATATCAAGTCAACATCACATGTGTGAGCTGACTGTCATGTCAGGAGGCGGAGTTTCATGCAACCTGGCTGCCAGGTCAGAGACCACTGTTCTAATCTGCCTTTCAACATCTGGATGTTTGTGGAGACAGAACTACGTATTTAAACCACAACACCATCTCCTCTATTAGGAACCAGCTGGTTTTCGTGCCTAAACGTCATCAACTGAGAACTGAAGCTAAAGAAACGTAAAGTTTGAATTCTGTCAGCAGTCATTCTGCTGTCAGCTGTTCTCTCCTGGACTGCAGGGTTTCGTTATCAGTGTGACTGAGTCCACACGTCGTCTGGCTCATCAGTGAGCAGAGTTACAGCTGTGGCCTCAGCAGGGACACTCAGGAACACAGAGTCCTGCTTTATGGACACTGAGTCGTCCTCCATGTCCTCCATGTTGGACACTCACATGCGTCCAAATGAGAGTGATTCTTCTTTAAACCAGCAGATAAGTTCATAAGATTCATCATCAGGTTTTTAACAGATCTTCTTCTGTGACACATCTTCACGTCTCACCTGTACAGGTTCACTGTCCTCCACCTTCACTGATCTTCATCAATATCTGTCTGATTTTCACACCAGTGTTGGCTCTGAGTGTGCAGGTGCTGTCATGGTGTCGACTCTCTGATGATTCTAAGAATAATAGAATCATTGTTTAAACATTGTTATTAAATTAGTCGCTTACGGCAAAATCTAATCTGATTCTAAGAAACGACTAAAAAGCTTCGGAACAAAAAACATCTTGTTTATCGAGGTGTGTCTGAAGTTTCCCATCATCAGGTCGTCTTTGTGATTTATAGTCGCTGCAGGGTCGTTGATTCCTGCTGAGAGCAGATGATTATCAGCAGCTTACAGTCAGTCAGTTCCTCACACACACACACACACACACACACACACACACACACACACACACACACACACACACCATCAAACATTATGAGCCGCTCAGGAAGTCGACCAGAACAAAGAGGAGAAGTCGTTGGACCACATCAGAAGAGCAGCAGTGAATCATCCACATCACAGTCTGTCCTCCAGGAGAACCAGACCTGTCAGAGCGCTGCAGCCGGGCCTGAGTCCACACACTCACACACACACACACACACACACACACACACATATACACACACCTGCAATCCCTCTCAAACACACACCCATATGTAATATATATAATATATAATATATATATATTATATATTCTAATCTCTCCCGTGTCTCCCCTCATCTGCCATGGGATGGCATGTCGCTGCAGGATGCTGTAGCCATGCTCACACACCAGCAAAGCCCCCCCACACCATCACACCTCCTCCTCCAGGCTTCACAGTGGGAACCACGCATGAAGAGACCATCGGTCACCTTTTCTGCGTCGCACAAAGACACGGCGGGTGGAACCAAAGATCTCAAACTTGGACTCATCAGACCAAAGCACAGATTTCCACTGGTCTAATGTCCATTCCTTGTGTTTCTTGGCCCAACAAATCTCTTCTGCTTGTTGCTTTTCCTTAGTCATGGTTTTTTAGCAACTATTTGAACATAAAGTCCTGATTCACACAGTCTCCTCTGAACAGTTGATGTAGAGATGTGTCTGCTACTAGAACTCTACGTGGTGTTCATCTGGGCTCTAATCTGAGGTGCTGTTAACTTCTGATTTCTGAGGCTGGTGACTTGGATGAACTTCTCCTCAGCAGCAGAGGCGACTCTCGGTCTTCCTTTCCTGGGCCGGTCCTCATGTGAGCCAGTTTCCTCGTTGCACTTGATGGTTTTTGCGACTTCACTTGGGGACACACTCAAAATGTTTGCAATTTTCCCGGACTGACTGACCTTCAGTTGTTAAAGTAATGATGGACTGTCGTTTCTCTTTACTTAGCTGATTGGTTCTTGCCAAAATATGAATTATAACAGTTATCAAACAGGGCTGTCAGCTGTAAACCAACCTGACTTCTGCACAACACAACTGATGGTCCCAACCCCATTAAGAAGGCAAGAAAGTCCACAAATGAACCCTGACAAGGTACACCGAGCACAGGGTGGCTACTTTGAGGAGGAATCTAAAATATGAAACATTTTTAGAGCTATTTCACACTTTTCTGTTTACTACATAATTCCACATGCGTTCATTCATAGTTTTAATACCTTCAGTGAGAATCTACAATGTAGATAGTCATGAAAATAAAGAAAAACCATTAAATGAGAAGGTGTGTCCAAACTTTTGACTGGTAGTATATATATATATATATACATATATATATATATATATATATATATATATATATATATATATATATTTATATACACACATATATATATATATATATAACATGCTGACTAGCTCTGAGCCACAGCCACCCACACCTGGTGACCTGTCCAGGTGTGACCCCGCCTCTCGCCCATGTTATAGATGATGACACAGAACAAACCTCCTGCACAGTTTTATTCCACATTCAGGATTATAGTGAGGTGTTGGTTCTGGTTCTGGTTCTGGTTCACTGAGCTTACCCTCAGTGGTTTTAGTGGTTTTAGTGTTCTTCCAGGAAAGTGAATGTTGATTCAGATTTTATGGCCTCAAACATGGAGAGCAGCTGAGGATGATTATGAAGTTTGTGGTGATAGAAAGCAGCTGTTCTGTAACTGAAGAACCAACAAACGGACACAAACTGTTTCATGTTTTGATTTTTATGTTTTATTGTTATGTGTGATCAGAAGGTCAGACCGTCGTCACTGATGAAGTCTGTGGTCTGCTGAGATCTCCTTCACTCATGTCAGACGGAGAACAGGATGGAGTGATGGGCACAGACAGAAGCCTCTGGACCTGAAACACCTGCAGAGCTCACAGCTGTTTGTCAGCTGTGGTGGAAACACCCGACGACGTGGTGTGTGTCGAAGTTCAGGATGCTGGCCTTTTGATACGTCTCCATCCGCCTGTTCCAACAGCTCGACTAGTGTTCGCTGAAAGAGAGACTGAAGCTGTCCGTCTGCCAGCGGATGATCTGCTCTGAGCATGTGCAGCTCAGTGAGGTGCAGCCTCCATCATCAGCTTCTGACAGAACCATGTTCAGAACAAATTTACAGTCCTCTGGATGTGTTCTGATCTGTGATCTGCAGTGTTCTACTCATCACTGCTTCTCCGCTGTGTTTGTGATGATGTAGAAATCTTACATATAGATGCCGGTTGTGTTAATGTGTCATCAGACAGAAACTCTGCTGTGTTTGGACCTGTTCACGCCTCTGTCCTTGTTGAAGCTGAGTCAGTGTGAAGCAGTTCAGTGAGACTGTGTACAAACACAGCAGACCTCACGCTGTTTTTAATTAACACTGAATCGTTGCACATGTGTCGTTAAAGTGGGGATTTCTCAGGAATCCAGCAGAAGTTATGCAAATGTGAAGTCTTTCATTGTGGTTGTTTCTTGGAAGTTTCCCTCAGCTGGAGTCAGTCAGTCAGGACGCGACCACAGAGAGACAGCAGCTTGTCTGAGAGGGGCGTCGACCAGGAGCGCTCAGATGTAGCTCCTCCCACCTGACGGCGAATGAAAAGATCAAATCATCATTAAGATGACTTTTATTTCGTTGTGTGTGTGTGTGTGTGTGTGTGTGTGTGTTAGAATAGAGTTTTGTTCCTTATATTTAAATTGTAATCCTGATAATAATCCCCTGTAATCCAATTACATCAGTTGTTCTGTAACATGAAAGAAAACAGTTCCAACCTTTCTTGTGTGTGTTTAACACCTGTCTGATCCAAACAGTGTGCTGCTGCTCCCCGCTGATCTGTAGGTCAGAGGTCACACTATAAAAACTGAAGCGCATTTAAAGAAGGGCACACTGTGCTCTGGTCCTCTGCACCCCCTCCTCTCTCTCTGGGGTCACGTGGAGTCGTACTGGTTTACGAGCAGAGGAGAAGCTGCAGAGATGTTCGTGTGAAGGGAGGACACACTGTGACCCCCCCACCCCCCCGAGCTGCCCCATTGTTGCAGTGCTGGTTATCACACAGCGGGGGGTCCGAGTGTCCGAGTCCATCAGAGAGGAAACAGAGCAGCAGGAAGCAGAACGACCACATCGCTCCACTGCTGTTGTTTGATACGTGACCTGCTGCTCTGATTGTTCTCACATCCTCACGCACACATAACATCACTTCAGCTGTGTGCTTACAGTAAATCTGACCCCCCGGAGAGGTGAGCAGGATCAATAGGAGGACTGAGTGTTCACACAAACACTGTAAAGCTCAGTCAGGAGGATGATGTTCATTCTTTCTCCACTGAGACTCAGTTAGAACTGAGGACTCCTCACGTCTTACTGCTATCATCGTCTTCACCCCGTCACCATCACATCGGCGTCCTGACTCCATCAGGGGGTTGTTATTCCTCATGTATCTGTTTAACTGTTTGTGCTCACTGTCCAATAAATCTATGATCACTGTGTCAGCTTCAACAGATGGTTTGGAGGATCTCGGACATCCAGAGGCAGCTCAGAGTGGAGCTGCTGCTCCGAGGTGGTTGAACATGTGGTCAGGCTGTTTATCACCGCTGTTTAGGTCGGACAGACAGGAAGTAGATGTCGTGTAGTACAGTACAGTAACAGTGTGAACAATCAGGAGGATGAAATTATTAATAGATTATCAATCTCACAAGACCTCCTGAAGAGACAGAGGTCAGATATCAGCTTCTCCAACAGCTACAGTTTGAGAAACACATAGTAGTGATCCACCCTGTCAAACGCTTTCTCCTGGTCCAAAGAGACAATGCCAACGCTGACATTATCACCTTCACACACGTCAATTACAGCACGAAGGAGGAAAATGTTGTCCATGATTGTCCTATCAAGAATACAGCAAGTCTGATCAGGATGTACAATTGTCTCCAGGATGTCCTTGAGCCTGTTTGAGTCTGAAGATCCCCCTGATGGACCTTCCTTGAGTTGCATGCTGGCAGCTCAAAGCAGGTCATGTGTTTCCTTTGTGCCACCAACCTCTCCAGGTTGAAAAAGAAAGAGGTTGGGGCATCCATGTCCTTCAGCTGAAGGGAACGAGACCTTACCAGAGCCCCTTTCACTCTCTCCTGCAGGAAGGAGCTCAACGCCAACCTCTTCTCCTTCAGCAGATGGCCTTTAGTTGGATTTGAGTCTCTGTAACTCCTCTTCCATGCTCTTTATGCTCGCTTCGAGTTCCTGAACTGTTGCTTTGATCTCAGCAGTTGAATGGGAGGTGTACTGCTGGGAAAAGACACAAATCTGTGCCTTGCCCACCTCCCACCACAGCTTCAGAGAACTGAAGCTTACTTTCTGATGCTTCAACATTTGCCACAAACCCTGAACATGCTGGCAAAATGTGGCGTCCTGCAGGAGCTTGTTGTTAAAGAGCCAGTAGGACTGAACCTTTTCACCTGGCCAGGTGTTCAAAAGCAATTTAACAAAATGATGGTCAGTGAGGCTAACTGGGTTTATGTGGCAGTGAGTTAGTCTGGAGCTTAGGTTTGGGGAGATGTAGATCCTGTCCAGTCGTGCAGCACTGACCCTCACCCATGTGTATGGTCTGGACTGTGGATGTTTTACCCTCCATGTCTCTAACAGATCCAGATGTGTGATGATGTCATTGAGGCTTTGAGCTGACTGAGGATGAGGTCCCTCACTCGTCCTGTCTACAGTGAAATCACCCATGATGAGCTGATCCTGATGGGAGTTGCTCAGCTCATTTTTCATCAGGTTAAAGAAACGTTCCCTTTCTGCTCCGTGATTTGTTGCATTAGTTGTTGTTCTGAACAAGACAGCTCCTCCTGCACTGAAGCTGGTGCCCTGGCTGAGGACACATGAACCCTGTGGAAACTTCAGATATGAGAGTCCTCTTTTGTCTGTCTCCGAAAGCTTCCGACGCAGCTGAACACACCAAACATATTTGTTCCCGACCTCGTCCGAGTCTCCCCAAACACTTCAGACGTCTAACGGTTGGGCCGGTGTGTTCCTGCCTTTACACCCCAAACTCTCCGTTTTGAAGCTTTGATCGATCCGTCTGAATGGAGGAAAGCCTCCATTAGTCTGTGAAATATCGCCCCCCACTGGATGTGTAATGAACCGCAGTTAACTGTGAAACAGTATGATCCTCTTCATTTCATAACGAGCCGTATAAGAAGAAGAACTTTCAGCTGCAGTCAGATCACTGTGAAGGAGCTGCAGGCTGATGTAACCACACACTGTAGATGTGACCGCCATCGTCCTGAACCATGATGAGGTTCAGCAGCTCCCATCAGGACAGACAGCAGAGAGACAGACAGACAGACAGCAGAGAGACAGACAGACAGACAGACAGCAGAGAGACAGACAGCAGAGAGACAGACAGACAGACAGCAGACAGACAGACAGCAGAGAGACAGACAGCAGAGAGACAGACAGACAGACAGACAGACAGACAGACAGACAGACAGCAGACAGACAGACAGCAGAGAGACAGACAGACAGACAGCAGACAGACAGACAGCAGAGAGACAGACAGACAGACAGCAGAGAGACAGACAGACAGACAGACAGCAGAGAGACAGACAGACAGACAGCAGAGAGACAGACAGCAGACAGACAGCAGAAAGACAGCAGACAGACAGACAGACAGACAGACAGACAGACAGCAGAAAGACAGCAGACAGACAGACAGCAGAGAAACAGACAGACAGACAGACAGCAGAAAGACAGACAGACAGACAGACAGACAGACAGACAGCAGAGAGACAGACAGACAGACAGACAGACAGACAGACAGCAGAAAGACAGACAGACAGACAGACAGACAGACAGACAGACAGACAGCAGAGAGACAGACAGCAGAGAGACAGACAGACAGACAGACAGACAGACAGCAGAAAGACAGACAGACAGACAGACAGACAGACAGACAGACAGCAGAAAGACAGACAGACAGACAGACAGACAGCAGAAAGACAGCAGACAGATAGACAGCAGAGAGACAGACAGACAGACAGACAGACAGCAGAAAGACAGCAGACAGATAGACAGCAGAGAGACAGACAGACAGACAGACAGACAGACAGACAGACAGACAGACAGACAGACAGCAGAGAGACAGACAGACAGACAGACAGCAGAAAGACAGACAGACAGACAGACAGACAGACAGACAGACAGACAGACAGCAGAGAGACAGACAGTGTTTGTGTTGGACTGTCTGTGAAACTCTTCGGCCCTCAGAGACACTTTTTACTCTCCATGGAGTACTTAGTTACTCTCAGTCCTCTCGGTCCCGTCCAGAGTCTGACAGTCTGAGTGAAACAGAGGATGGTTGTTCTGTTCTGTGTGTCCGGTCCAGACGGAGAGAATCCATGCAGCACTGTTTCTGTTGTGGATCTCAGAGGCAGCTGATGAAGCAGCAGAGTCTTCCTCTGTGTTACCTCAGTGTTTGTGGTCTGAAGGTCGGTTCCAGGACAGGTTGACCTGCTGGGACACAACCTGACCCGTCCTGTCTG
>OZ023155.1:252500-285000 GCA_963678695.2 Diplodus puntazzo | reverse complement strand
GAGACATACAGTAGATGTCACATGTACAGATATTTACACATACTGTATCTTATAGACATTGTTGGTATAGTTACTTTGGAAAGTAGTTAATTAGGTTACAACGTTACCATCAATTAAAAGTAATCAGTTACGTTACAGCGTTACCTATGAATAAAAGTAACGCGTTAGAGTACTCATGCGTTGCCAAATATGAAAAGCCATTTGCAGCATCTCGCACATGCTGCAACTTAACTGACACACACAGCCTCCTTTAAATGCACGAGAAGTCGTGACAATGATGAATAACGTCAGTCATCCAACCAAATTAACTCTGCAGGATAACAATAACAGGAAAGACAGTCAGCAATATGCCGCATAGTGTTTTATTATTTTTTTTTTTTTTTTGCGGTCGACAGAAGCTTTTCACCAACGCAGAGTGTGCATTTTACCGTTATGTTGTTCTTGTCCTTTTCGCTGGCGAGTTGAAAATAATGTGCGTACTTCCACGATGCAAAAGCTCTCTGCCATCTTGCCGGGGGTTCGAAAACACTAACACACACACAAACACACACACACACACACACACACACACACACAGGTAACGTAGGTCAGCAGCAGGGCACAGACGCATCACAGCGCTGCGCCTCCGCTGACACATCCGCAGGTGGCTCAGTACTGTCTGACAAAAAGCAGCTGCAGGCGGGATTTTCCTTTCCTTATCCGGAGAAATTCTTAAAATAACGGATTACTTTTTAAAAAAAATAACGAAGTTACTGATTGCTTGACGCACGAAACTAACGCATTACATTACACGTTACACGAAAAAAGTAATTAGAGTACTGTAACGCGTTCCTTTGTAACGCGTTGCCCACAACACTGCTTATAGAAGAAGCATCTTAGAGCCTTGGCGTCTGCATATTTGGAATCTGTGCGTCACTGGCTTTCATTACTTTGCTCTAAAACAAACTTCCAACTTCAACATTCTCACCCAGAGACTAAGTTCCATACAGTAACATTTCAAATGGAACCATTTTTTCATATTGCCCAAATTCAGCTCAGGCCTATATATGTTATAAAGCAGGCTGAGAGCTGCACAACGAACTTTGGTCCCAAAGGTGGCTGTTTCTGCACAGGGCAGACATTTGTTGGAGAGTCTGGAGGGCTTTACGGGCCCACTTCATTTCTTGTCACTGGCCCGCTTCGTTGTGGAGTTAGCTCCAGAAAGGTGCCACAGACTGGGGACAGACATATGTGGTAGATCTGGGCGAGAGCTTTCCATCGGGGGTTGTACCGCATCTCTGAGCGCTTGCATTGAAGGGATATGACCCTTAACGAGGTATGAATATGCAAACTTTGGAGACCTCTAGCACCCCCCGGCAGCGACTTAGAGCTGCATTGAAGCACAGGTCCGCTCAGCTCCCTGAGCCCCTGCGTCTTCGCTGAGGACGTGTGACCAAGTATGAGCAAGTTGCCTACTTTGGGCAAAGTCGCCGAGCTGGTGTAAATGGCTCAGAGTCTCGATGGCGTCGGTGACTCTGATACTGATTCTGATATATGTGATAGAGCTTTTCTGTAGCTTCCGGGAACAGTCAGCACCCAGAGCCCTTTCCAAAACTGCCTTTCTTTTTGCTTTATGAGCGAAGATATAAAAGTTACTAATTTTCTCGTCTCCCAGCCAGCCAGCCCACACAGGTCAGCGAGAAATGTTGTTATCTCTTCTCACCACAAGTCAATACTTTTTCAAAAGTGAGGTATGCAGGTGCAAGTAACATCCAGAATCCTTACAATAAGTAAGTGGACATGACTTAAAAATCAATAAATTGTGAAGTCAGTTAAATTCCTGATTTTTGGCTTAAAACACCTTAGCTGAGTAAACTATTCAATGTAAATGAGTAGATCAACAAAGCCCATGATATTACACAGACGGTGATTGGCAATCTGAGGCTGACCCTAAGGCTGAGGCTGAGGCTGAGGCTGAGGCTGATGCTGACCCTGAGGCTGAGGCTGAGGCTGAGGCTGATGCTGACCCTGAGGCTGAGGCTGACCCTAAGGCTGACCCTGAGGCTGAGGCTGATGCTGAGGCTGAGGCTGAGGCAGAGGCTGACCCTGAGGCTGAGGCTGACCCTAAGGCTGAGGCTGAGGCTGATGCTGACCCTAAGGCTGACCCTGACCCTGACCCTAAGGCTGAGGCTGATGCTGACCCTGACCCTAAGGCTGAGGCTGATGCTGACCCTGACTCTAAGGCTGACCCTGACCCTGACCCTAAGGCTGAGGCTGATGCTGACCCTGACCCTGAGGCTGAGGCTGACCCTGACCCTGAGGCTGAGGCTGAGGCTGAGACGTGCTGCTCTGCTCCATCACGTCTTTTTGCCAATAAAGACACTGAATAAAGACATGAAGATGTGACTTTGTGTCTGTCCTGTCTTCAGATGTCCTTGTATCTGCTGCCCCCTGCTGGACACCTCCCGTCCACACAGTGCGCTCAGGTCCAGACCGGTCTATATGTGCAGCAGGCAGTGGGCGGGACCAGCTCCAGTGACCAATGACAGCGGACCTGGAGCGTTACCAGGGAGACGGCGTACAGAGCTGGGAGACGGTGGGGGCAGCAGCTAACAGGCTAACAGGCTAACAGGCTGGTTAGCGGACAGTTGAACCAGCAGCGGCCGTTAAATGTTTAAAATCATTAGAACCATTAAAAGTTAAAGCCTCCCGTCTGCCTCGCGCCCCGCAGGCACCGTCTCCGTATGTCGGCTTTAGCTAACTAGCATGGTGGCCGCGGCTGACGAGGCTAGCGCTAGCAGTCCGTGGATAGATTAGCACGCTAACCAGTTCCCTGAACTACGGTGTTAATACAACTGTTGTCCGGATACAGCTCGAAGTCACCCGCAGGCTCAGCCCGCTGATGTAGCCGGTTAGCACGGAGCTACCGCTGCAGTTTAACACGGGTAGTGTCTTCAGCCGGGATGGATGTGAGCTAACAGCTGGACTGGAACGGTCTGACCCGCGTCTGTGGTTCTAAGGACAGAGCCTGAGTGCCGAGCCGAGCCGAGTCGAGCCGGGTGGGTCTCCTCAGGAGCAGCTGGTCCTCCCGGGCCGGAGGACGGCAGACCTCCGATCAGGCCCAGGCTCGGGGATGAGATGACATCCAGCGGAGCGGAGTCCCGTTAACCCGAGCTACACAGGTGAGCTGCTCTCTTACCTGTTCAACCCGAGCTACACAGCTGAGCTGCCGTCAGGCTGTATCAGTATGGTTCAGGTATAAGCAGCTCAGACATCAACACCTGTTTGAAATAATGAATAATTATGAATAATTATCAATATTAATGGGATGAAGTCATTCATCCAACGCCTCCACGTGAATATCTGCTGATATATACGATCATTAAGGATCAAATTACTTGACCTTTCTCCTGATCATTGTTTGATCTATAAAGTGTCACTCAATAGAAATAAACACCTTCCACTTTGTGTCACAAACTGTCACAAGTAAAGCTCAATCTGCCAATAATTGTCTCAGTGGATTAATTGATTAGCCTTCTCACATGTTGATCACAGTTGTTCTGATTTATATGATATTGACATTGAATTTAATGCTGCAGCAATGAGTCAAGTTAATAGATAAATGATTAATTGATTAATATGGTTCTGTTTTTATGTTGTGACACAATTTCATACTAAACCTTCTGTGTCACTTTAAAAGACTGTTCACACCTGCTGTCATCATCTGTCCTGAGTGATCCGATCACAGCTGGACAACCTCAGAGTCAGGACAGGTGATACCAGCAGGTGTGAACTGTCAGACTCAGAGTCAGGACAGGTGATACCAGCAGGTGTGAACTGTCAGACTCAGAGTCAGGACAGGTGATACCAGCAGGTGTGAACTGTCAGACTCAGAGTCAGGACAGGTGATACCAGCAGGTGTGAACTGTCAGACTCAGAGTCAGGACAGGTGATACCAGCAGATGTGAACTGTCAGACTCAGAGTCAGGACAGGTGATACCAGCAGATGTGAACTGTCAGACTCAGAGTCAGGACAGGTGATACCAGCAGGTGTGAACTGTCAGACTCAGCGTCAGGACAGGTGATACCAGCAGGTGTGAACTGTCAGACTCAGAGTCAGGACAGGTGATACCAGCAGATGTGAACTGTCAGACTCAGAGTCAGGACAGGTGATGCCAGCAGATGTGAACTGTCAGACTCAGCGTCAGGACAGGTGATACCAGCAGGTGTGAACTGTCAGACTCAGAGTCAGGACAGGTGATACCAGCAGGTGTGAACTGTCAGACTCAGAGTCAGGACAGGTGATACCAGCAGATGTGAACTGTCAGACTCAGAGTCAGGACAGGTGATACCAGCAGGTGTGAACTGTCAGACTCAGAGTCAGGACAGGTGATACCAGCAGATGTGAACTGTCAGACTCAGCGTCAGGACAGGTGATACCAGCAGGTGTGAACTGTCAGACTCAGAGTCAGGACAGGTGATACCAGCAGATGTGAACTGTCAGACTCAGAGTCAGGACAGGTGATACCAGCAGATGTGAACTGTCAGACTCAGAGTCAGGACAGGTGATACCAGCAGGTGTGAACTGTCAGACTCAGCGTCAGGACAGGTGATACCAGCAGGTGTGAACTGTCAGACTCAGCGTCAGGACAGGTGATACCAGCAGGTGTGAACAGGGCCTGGAGGACATCACGTTGGTGTTTCCTCTGCAGTTCAGTGACGGGAAAGATCATGAATGTGATGAAGACCATACTGAAAACAGAAATTGAACACAACGTGTGGTGATGAATGTGTGTGCAGGATGGATGTGTGCAGTAGGAACCCGAACCGCACGGCGCCGGTGGGCGAGGACGGCCCTCAGCGAGCCGACGTGCCGCTCTGCTCGCGGACCAACGGCTGGAGCTGGCCGCCGCACCCCTTCCAGCTGCTGGCCTGGCTGCTCTACATCTTCTTCGCTGTCACCGGCTTCGGCGTGTTCGTCCCCCTGCTGCCGGCTCACTGGATCCCTGCAGGCTACATTGTATCCTCAAACTCAGTGTTCACTCTGCGGATCTCACATGGTGTTTCCAACATGTCTGACAGTCACAGATGCATTCTGTATTGATTTGATTATTGATCAGTGTTGTAGTGAGAGAGAGATGTTTAACATCACCTCAGTCCTCAAGCTGACAGCTCGGCTGAAACTGAACTCATGTTTCTGTGAGAGAGCAGAAAAGGAGGACCGACTGATACTGGTGATGATATTTCAGTTTAAGTGATCTTAGCGGTCCAGAAATGGTCCAGTGTTTTTGTGTGAGTCCTGATCTGAGTTCAGTGTACGGGCGTCATGTTCGTGTGTCACCTGTGTGTGCACGTGATGGCCGTGTCCATCGACCCAGCCGACTACAACGTCAGGTCAAAGAGCGACAGAGGTCCGGTCCCGGTGTTCGACCGCTCTAAACACGCTCACGTCATCGAGAACTGCCACTGCTACCTGTGCCAGGTGGACGTGTGAGTAACACACACTGCACACACAGACACAGCTGTCTGAAGTTTATATACTGAAGGCACAGACACACAGTGTACAGTACATCTGCTGCTCACTTCACATGTTTCTGACACATGTTGAGCTTTGAACATTTTAAATCTTATACAATATTATTAGATTATATATTATTACAAGATTCTATGTTGTAAATGTTTGTCGAATTAGAATAAACTTTAACGATACAGTTAAACGATATGAATGGAAGTATTGACACAGATGATCAGTATAGATCTGTGTATAGGACTTTTTTCTTGCGCTTACTGATTTCACTATAAGAATAGTTTTTCTGTCTTGGCTCCAGTCTTGGATTCAGAGCTTTACGCTGCGTCCTGTTGTCAGAGGATTGATCCCGAGGCGCTTCAGTGCTGCTTCATGTCGAGCTAACAGAGCTATTAATGAACACACAGGTGTGTTGTGGTAACTGAGCAGGTGACTGTTTCCTCCGCAGTGACAATCTGCTCTCAGTGGACGACACAGTGTCTCTACAGGCTCTCAGTGTTTACACACACACACACACACACACACACACACACACACACAAGCAAATAAAGAAAAGCCTCTCCATAACTCCCCTGAGAGTTCCCTGAGAGTCTTCATGTTTTGAAGATATTACTTTGATAAAGATGTTTTTTATCAAAGTAATCTATTACACACATGAGTACACTACAAACAGGAGCTGCTGACAGCTCATTCAACACTCAAACATGGAGAACATCTGACTACATGTGAACAGACGCATATCAAAACCAGGGATCAGTGTGAGGGGAGGAACTTAGGTGTCGCGTGGTGTCTCCATTCTGTCTGAGAGCAGTCGACAGTGTTGTAATATTTGTGTGAACCGATCGTTTCAGGGACAGTTGCTCTGTGCTCAGGCTCTCAGCAGGCTCCATGTTTAATGCAAAAGTTCCTCATCATGATGTAGATAATAAAGAGCTCCTTTGATCCTGAGCTGCAGCAGAAACCAGGTCAGTGTGTCAGAGTCCCCCAGGAGGCCTCCGAGAACTGGGTCAGAGAAGACAGACTGACAGACAGAGACGTCGTCCTGGAGAGACCTGTGTCTCTGTCAGGACACTTAGCAGAACAGCAGCTGGTTCCAGCAGTAACAGTTCTACTGTAACTAACAGCAGGTTGCTGTAGAACTGTTACTGCTGGAACCAGCACTGACCTTCATGATGAACACAGAGGTCCGGTTAAACAGGTAACAGATGTTCAGTCTGAGGCTGCTGGAGATTCAGTGTTTTATTTGAACTCATCTCCTCTGATTCAACCTGCAGTGAAGACAGCAGGGGGCGCTGGAGAGACGTCCTGCAGGTTAACACCATCACTGTGTGTGTGTTTCAGGGGTCCTAAGTCAAAGCACTGCAGTGCCTGTAACAAATGTGTTGCCAACTTCGATCATCACTGTCGGTGGCTCAACAACTGTGTGGGGAGCAGAAACTACAAGTGAGGCTGCTTGACTTCTTCTTTTGCTGTTCTGATGTGAACTGGTGCAGTCATGGAGGTGTCACGGAGCATATATATAACATATAGCCTGTGTGTAACCTGACAGGTGATATGGAGGGCAGCTGGTCATTAAGTGAAGAAGAGTTTGTGAATCATTTTAATTAAGTCAGAGAACAATGTATATGATCTTCACATGATATAAATATGACTCTGAGTGACACCTCCTGGGCTCCATGTTATGAATGAATCCATGTTCATTATTACATGTCCTGTTGTCAGTGGTCCAGTGTCAGTCTGTTCCCTCAGTAATACACAGAAATATACCTGGACAGGTGAACACAAACCAAAAGTAGTCTGAGATAATCAAAAAATCAGGTCAGCTCAAAGACAGGAAGCAAAACTTTTGCTCAGATATTTTCATCTGAAGTTAAACTTGTGAAATGTTTCAGTGCTGAAGAATTTTCATTCACAGTCACAGTGTTTGTGTTCCCAGCAGTCCTCTGATCATCACACAGCACCACACAGCACCACACAGTACTGGTGACTGTGTGGTACTGTGTGTATTCAGTCGTATTTACTGTAGTACTATACTGTGATACAGTACAGAGTGATTATTAGTACGTTTTCTTCACTCTGCAGGTTGTTCCTCCACAGCGTGATCTCGGCTCTGTTGGGTGTGTGTCTGGTTCTGGTTGTGGCCTCCTATGTTTTCATCGAGTTCTTTCTGGACCCGTCCAAACTCCGCACGGACAAACACTTCCTGAGTAAGACCTGACCTCTAACCCTGAACTCACCTGATAGAGCATGTTCAAGCTTTATATCATCAGGTGATCTCATCACAGACCTGAGAACAGCAGAGATACAGAAAGACAAACGGCATCCCAGACGATCACAGGTGGAAGTTGAAAATTGTTCAGATCCTGTGTAATTCAGTTCAGTCAGAACCAGAACAGAACCAGATTCTATCAGTGTCACTTATGTTATTTATAACATCAGGCACTTCACAGTGCTGACATTAATATCAATCTCCTGCATGATGTTATCATGATCAGAAATCAGTTGCTACCTCTCAGTCTGACTAGTGCTCAGATGAGGTGGACAAACAAACCCTTCAGAATAAAAGATTGTCTCATCAGCATGCAGAACAATTCAGAAGTTCTACAGAGAACCTGAAGAACGATAAGTGAAGATCTTTATCAGGAATATGTTGACACTGTGTCATCTGTATTCATGTGTGTGTGTGTGTGTGTGGTGTGTGTGTGTGTGTGTGTGTGTGTGTGTGTGTCTGTGTCTGTGTGTGTCAGTGATGAATGAGACGGCGGTGTGGTTGGTCTTTCTGCCTGTCGCTCCTCTCAGCTCAGCAGCAGCAGTGATTCCTGCTCTGGCTGCGGTCACCATCGCTCTGGGGCTGCTGTCCTCTGTGCTGCTCTGTCACCTGCTCTGTTTCCACTTCTACCTCAGTAAGACACACACCAAACACACACAACAACACACACACGCACACACAGTCTTACTGATGGTGATGTCGTTAGCTTCACTGTGCAGAATGATTCATTTAAATTTGATACCTCGTCCCTGCAGGATTTACAAAGAGTGTTGTGATAAATCTGAACTCTGTAGTTTTTGGAATGAATGTAACATCTGGAGACAACAGTCCAAGTTTACAGATGAACAATAATGACTAAACATTTGAATTCTGGATTATTACACGTGGAGGCGGTGTGAAGAGGACATTTATCAAAGCAGAGCTTGTAGGGGTTCTTTCAACACTTTTTAAACAATATTGAACACATCCTCTTTTTTTCTCGCCCCCTGATTCAGTTGTTTCCTCATAGCAGATGTGTTAGTGACCATTGTTCACTGTTGTGTGTGCAGTGTGGAACAGGCTCAGTACGTACGAGTACATCGTCCGGCAGCGCCACCGCCACGACAGCAGAGACTCCAAGAAACCAGGATCAGTGAAGGAGATGGCCGTTCCATCAGTCGTCAAGGTAACTGAGGCCCCGCTAACGGCCATTTTGGATCTGATGACCTCCATCCTCAAACAGCCAATTTAACTTTATTTATACAGCAGAATAGCACAATTCACAGGTTTGTCCTCAGAGCTTTGACTCACACAAAGAAAAAGTTCCTGATGTGCGATCAGCTGATGCTGACTCACAGGGTTCACCCCGAACCCACCTGAGACAGAACATCACTTTATTATCTTTTACAGTATGAAATCTAACATCATCAATGTTGATGCAAACGTTACATCTAAGAGCAGTCTGTCATTGCTGTTTCCTTTAAACCTCATTATTCAGATAACAGAGTTTATTCAACACTTCCATCACTCAACATATATCACAGTGAGGGGATTCATTTACCTGTGAGTGTAAAAAATCACCGCAGGTGAGCTGTAGTTCATTATTATTATTATTTCATCTCCTGTCTGTGTGTGTGTCTGTCCTCTGTGTCCTCCTCATGTGTGTCTGTCCTCTGTGTCCTCCTCATGTGTGTCTGTCCTCTCTGTCCTCCTCATGTGTGTCTGTCCTCTCTGTCCTCCTCATGTGTGTCTGTCCTCTCTGTCCTCCTCATGTGTTTCTGTCCTCTCTGTCCTCTTCATGTGTGTCTGTCCTCTCTGTCCTCCTCATGTGTGTCTGTCCTCCTCATGTGTGTCTGTCCTCTCTGTCCTCCTCATGTGTTTCTGTCCTCTCTGTCCTCCTCATGTGTGTCTGTCCTCTCTGTCCTCCTCATGTGTTTCTGTCCTCTCTGTCCTCCTTATGTGTGTCTGTCCTCTCTGTCCTCCTCATGTGTGTCTGTCCTCTCTGTCCTCCTCATGTGTGTCTGTCCTCTCTGTCCTCCTCATGTGTTTCTGTCCTCTCTGTCCTCCTCATGTGTTTCTGTCCTCTCTGTCCTCCTCATGTGTGTCTGTCCTCTCTGTCCTCCTCATGTGTTTCTGTCCTCTTGGTCCCCTTCATGTGTGTCTGTCCTCTCTGTCCTCCTCATGTGTTTCTGTCCTCTCTGTCCTCCTCATGTGTGTCTGTCCTCTCTGTCCTCCTCATGTGTTTCTGTCCTCTCTGTCCTCCTTATGTGTTTCTGTCCTCTCTGTCCTCCTCATGTGTTTCTGTCCTCTTGGTCCCCTTCATGTGTGTCTGTCCTCTCTGTCCTCCTCATGTGTTTCTGTCCTCTCTGTCCTCCTCATGTGTGTCTGTCCTCTCTGTCCTCCTCATGTGTGTCTGTCCTCTCTGTCCTCCTCATGTGTGTCTGTCCTCTCTGTCCTCCTCATGTGTTTCTGTCCTCTCTGTCCTCTTCATGTGTGTCTGTCCTCTCTGTCCTCCTCATGTGTTTCTGTCCTCTCTGTCCTCCTCATGTGTTTCTGTCCTCTCTGTCCTCTTCATGTGTTTCTGTCCTCTCTGTCCTCCTCATGTGTTTCTGTCCTCTTGGTCCCCTTCATGTGTGTCTGTCCTCTCTGTCCTCCTCATGTGTTTCTGTCCTCTCTGTCCTCCTCATGTGTTTCTGTCCTCTCTGTCCTCTTCATGTGTGTCTGTCCTCTCTGTCCTCCTCATGTGTTTCTGTCCTCTCTGTCCTCCTCATGTGTTTCTGTCCTCTCTGTCCTCCTCATGTGTTTCTGTCCTCTTGGTCCCCTTCATGTGTTTCTGTCCTCTCTGTCCTCCTCATGTGTTTCTGTCCTCTTGGTCCCCTTCATGTGTGTCTGTCCTCTCTGTCCTCCTCATGTGTTTCTGTCCTCTCTGTCCTCTTCATGTGTGTCTGTCCTCTCTGTCCTCCTCATGTGTTTCTGTCCTCTCTGTCCTCTTCATGTGTGTCTGTCCTCTCTGTCCTCCTCATGTGTGTCTGTCCTCTCTGTCCTCCTCATGTGTTTCTGTCCTCTCTGTCCTCCTTATGTGTGTCTGTCCTCTCTGTCCTCCTCATGTGTGTCTGTCCTCTCTGTCCTCCTCATGTGTGTCTGTCCTCTCTGTCCTCCTCATGTGTTTCTGTCCTCTTGGTCCCCTTCATGTGTGTCTGTCCTCTCTGTCCTCCTCATGTGTTTCTGTCCTCTCTGTCCTCCTCATGTGTTTCTGTCCTCTCTGTCCTCCTCGTGTGTCTGTCCTCTCTGTCCTCTTCATGTGTGTCTGTCCTCTCTGTCCTCCTCATGTGTTTCTGTCCTCTCTGTCCTCCTCATGTGTGTCTGTCCTCTCTGTCCTCCTCATGTGTTTCTGTCCTCTCTGTCCTCCTCATGTGTGTCTGTCCTCTGTGTCCTCCTCATGTGTGTCTGTCCTCTGTGTCCTCCTCATGTGTTTCTGTCCTCTCGGTCCCCTAATGTGTTTCTGTCCTCTCTGTCCCCCTCAGGACGTGAACTATTCAGGGACTCTGGGTTATACCAACCCTCAGCTGGACGTGCAGGAACCTACCACTGTGGCAGTGCGGGGGGAGGCAGGGTGAGTCCTGATCCTGTAAGCACACAGTGTCTTCGGGGGTCCAGCCTTCATGGTCTGCTCTGATTGGCTGAAGCTGACCAGCCCGTCATGTCTCAGCTGGGTACAGTCAGCTTATTACACAATGAGACTGGACCTCATCGCCATGGAGACCGTTTTCTTTACAGAAAACAAAGTGCGTGACATGAAATTCTTTGGCCCGACTTCCAGGAAGCAAACAAAGTGTGTATTGTGTGTGTGTTTGAGCTGTGGGAGGAGGGGTGTGTGTGTGTGTGTGTGTGTGTGTGTGTGTGTGTGTGTGTGTGTGTGTGTGTGTGTGTGTGTGTGTGCGTGTACGTGTGTGCGTGTGTGTGAGCATGTGTTAGTTCAACAGAAGGTCTTCATAAATAACAGAGGCAACTTTATTTGTACCGTAGCAACACAGAAAATGAACAAACTATAACAAGATGGTAGAACAACACACAGAGGACGGAGCTGATTCTAACACCAGGTCCACTGACACACAGGACCACTTGAGCTCCACCTCAGGTCCAGTTGTTACCCGAAGTGCCTCCTTGCCCCTCAGAACAGAGTTAGGATTAGGGAGTTATGGTTTAAAGATCAGTGGCTTTTAAAACATCTGGATGAAAGTGTGTTTTGGATAGAGCAGTGTGGAGCGCTGGTAGAGCTGTGCTTCACATGTGATTACCAGGAGCACCAGTGTGACTGCTGCGTCGTTAACTTTAATGATTTAGCTAACGAAGACACAACGAGCAGCGCCGCGGCCTGCAGGTGAGCTCTACCACAGGAGAACAATCTGCTGCAGACGCGTTTCAATAAACAGCATGCTGACTTCACTAAGCCAATCACACGCTCTCATTCAGAGGTGGATCTATGCAGGGTATAACCTGTGTGTGTGTGTGTGTGTGTGTGTGTGTGTGTTAGGTTCCAGGCTAACGGTAGAGTGAGGACTGTGTCCAGCCCTGTTATGGAGGAAGAAACCCCACCCACTGTGTCTACAGAGCTAACCCCAGCCGCACACACACACCGACACACTAAGGTAACAGACACACACACACACACACACACACACACACACACACACACACACACACACACACACACACTAAGGTAAACACACCAAATCACACACAGGTACTTGACTGTCGCCATGGTTACACAGAGGTCCACAGTGTGTCTTTCTGACTTCAGTCATACTGTGATGTGTTCACTGTCATCACGTTCATATAAGCTGCTGTCAGACTGAACTGAAGATGCAATAATACATTGGAGCGCTACATGAGACAGACAGAACGGCCCGACACGTTCAGGCTCTTTGTAACCACAGACACAAACTGTTTTCACAGAAAAAGAAGAAGAAGATCCGCAAAGTTCCAGCAGAGTTGACCAGGGAGCGCCACCTGAGTACAACTCTGCCCCCAGGTACACACACACACACACACACACACACACACACACACACACACACACACACACACACACACACACACGGAGCTGGAGGCACTGATTTCTTCACATTTAACTCTGAAAACCTGAATTTAAAAACGATGTGTCTCATTTTGTCTCGATTTGTGTAAATTCAAGTTCTGCACGAGGCCAGACAAACATCAGAACATTTAAAGTATCTCAGACACATTTATTTTCACTGCTATTATAATGTCCTATCTGAGCCAAACTGTACATTAATTGGGTAATATTTTGATGAGGAAAACTGAGGCTAAAATCAGGCTAATGAAGGCTCATGTGTTAATTAAACATAGTTAAAAATGTGTACACAGTACCTGAACTCTTTCAGTAAAATGCCCAGTGTCATCATTGCCGAGCATCAGTTAAGGATCAAAAACACCAAAAAGAAAACAAATTATCATCCAGTGGGACGACAAACATTTAGAAAGTGAACTGCAGCCGAGTTTCCACCTGCAAACAAAGTCAGCAGCTTTAACACAGAACACCAGAACTCCACATCTGTCTGTGTGCAGATGTGTTACTGTATGTTCAGGATCTGTCTCAGCCTCCCCCACAACTTCTAAACATGATCAGTCCTTTTAGTCAGAGTTCAGGACGTAGAAATAGTTGGAGTAAATCTGCTTTGTCTGTAATACAGTTTAACATCTCTGTGGTTCAGGAATAACTGCGGGTGTATGGGGGCAGATAAAACTCCCTGTCAGCCTCTCCAAAGGCAACAAAGTCAAGGACATCCACTGGCGTAACTGCTCTTCTGTGTAGGGCCGGGCGATAAATCGGTAAAATCCATTCATTCGGGTTTGTGGTTTAGGACGATCTAAAACAAATAAAATCGATTTTCTCTTTAACTTGCTCTGCCACCACTCCCGTAGTTCACAGTAGGCTCCGCCCCCCGCATTGACTTTCCACAGAGAAACAAACACAACATGGCAGCAAGCAGAGTTTGTTCCTAAAAAGGAACTGTCTCGTCAGTAGTTCGGTTCTGTAGCATTGGACCTCAAACAAACCACGGTCCACTGCAAAGTTTGTTTAAAGGCTGTTGCAACTAAAGGCAGCAGACCGACACATTTACCTCGGCCTCTCAAACAGACGCCTGCATCACAGCGGGACACTTGTTCACTACGAGATGTACAGACCGCTGCAGCCCACAAACAGCCGCTATAAAGCAACCGACATTAGCAGAATCATCTAATCATTGTGTCCCGTATGAGGAGAAAGGGTCCCGGTGGACAGATGTTACAGACGCAGTCACACTGCATATCGCTAAAGACATGCTGCCCGTATATACAGAGGAGCCGGAGGTTCATCCACACGCTGAACACTTTGGACCTCAGGTTTGTTCTACGAAGCCACAACGAGCCTCGAGCCAGAGGAAGCAGACAGCTCATGTCCTAAACATCTGCAACAGGTCAGGTTTACTGTGCAGCATGCAGATGTTTACTGATGTTTACACATCTGCAGCAATATAAAATGCTGTTTGTAAACAAAAGGCACCTGTTGCAATAAAGTATTTAATGAAAGTTATGTTCACACTTTATCATCCCAATGGTTTTATAACGGCATGCAGTCTGACATGTTAGATTTATGTTTACCAAAGCATTTTATCAGAAAGGGGCACATTCTGTTCAAAAGGAAGCACTTTTATTTATTTTCTCAAGTGAGTTTGAAGCTGCACTGTTTACAATGGCAGGGCAATGAAAGCATTAAAATAAAAGCAATGCTTTTAATGATTTCTTTGCCATCTGAAGTTTGCTTTTGAAAAGGAAACAAAATCAATTATAATCGTAAATCGAGTTTGGCGTGCAAAGGAGAGATTCAGTTTTCAGGCCATAACGCTTCTGTGCTGCAGCTTCTCTCAGAGCCACTTTAATTTTATTCCCCCTGACTCTGTGTTTTGTCCCCCTGCAGATCCCAGCAGTGTGTCCACTGTGTCTCTGGGTCAGCGGCTTCCCTTCCCAGCATTCCCTCTGAGGTCCTCCCTGCCCCCCCTGGCCCCCGCTGTCCAGGCAGCAGCCCCTCCGGCTGAGTACCACTCTGACTCTGCAGAGTCTCTGGAGGAGATCCCGGTCGTGTTGGCCAAACTGGGCTCTTCATCCTCTGCTGCTGTGGGAGACGCCTCCACGTCTTCACACAGAGTCATTCCTGCCTTCCCTCCGGCCTCCCCCCAGCCCAGGACTAAGAGGAAGGCCGCCTCCTCCCGCACAAATAAGAGTACTGCGGAGCTGAGGTTTGAGATGGCCTCCACCCATCCTCCAACCGTGTTCGTCAGCCGGGCCAGTAGAGAGGCCCCGGAGCCCCGGGATGGAGACCTCAGTCTGGGCAGGAGGCTGACCAGCTCTAGGCCCGGGTCCAGACCAGCGTCTCGGGCGTCACTGGGCTCAGGTGTTGCCTCCTGGAAGGAGGTGTAACCTGAGCAGACTCCTCTTATCATCTGAAATTACCTGCACAACGTTTATTTTATTGAACTTTAAGTTGTTTTGTATCTGTGATTATTTATTGATTTTGAAGATGACTTTTTAATTTAAATGCCAAAAGTGGGTGTCCGTCTGTCTCCACCTGAATGAATTTGGACCTGCAGACTTCACTGAAAGTCTTCAGTGTTTGTGTCTCTGCTGGTGTTCCTGTGGAGACACTCCCAGTTGTTTTCATGTTTCCCAGTTAACATGCGTCCTGCTGGTGTCCATGGTAACTCGGGGCCAGAGGGACGTAGTGCTGACATCACTTCCTTTCTGTTCCGTCACCTCACATCTCTGCAGCAGCAGCAGTAACCTTGAATATGCTGCTAAATCACAGTCATGCTAAAGCTAATGCTAACGCGCAGCATGCAGGTTCTGTTCTGTCACTGTTTAACATCTGTGGACCTCAAAGGACCAATAATCCATCCATACCATAATAATCAATCCGTTCCTTAATATTCAATCCATAAAACATTACATTATGAAACAATACACATGGTGGGGTTGGGGGGGTGGTTGGGGTGGGGGGGGTGGGGTGTTGTAGGGTGTTTAGGGGGGTATGTTAGGGGTGGGGGGTGGTGGTGGTGGGGGTGTGGTGTGTGGGGGTGGGGTGGTGTGGGGGGAATAGGGGGGGTTGGGATGGGATAGGTCGGTGGATTTTGGGGAGGGGGGGTGGGGGATGTGAGGGGTAGGGGGGTGGGGGGGTGGGGGGGAGTGGGAGGGGGGAGGGGGGGGGGTGAGAAAGGGGGGGAGGGGTGATTTGAGGTGGGGTCTGTTTTGGTGTTGGTTGGGGTATGGGTATGGAGTGGTGTGTTGGGGGGGGGTGGGGTGTTAGATGTGGGGGGGTGATGGGGGTGGGTGGGGGGGGGGGGGGGGTGGGGGTGTGGGGGGGGGTGTGGGGGGGGGGGGGGTTTGGGGGGGGTGGGGAGTGGATGGGTTAGAGGTGTGGTGTTGGTGGGTTGGTGGGGGTGGGTGATTTTGTGTGTCGTGGGGAGATGGGGGGGGGGAGTTGGATGATGGGGATGAAGTGTGGAGGGTTGGGAGGGGGGTGGGGATGGGGGATAAGGAATATTGTATTGGGTTGGTGTTTTAGTTAGTAATGAGGGGTCATTCCCCGGCAGATCGCACCCATGGGCCACAGTTTATTTCAGAATTGTGCGAGTGCGGCTGGAAGTGGGGATTTCAGCACCTCGGATAGCGCGTGTAAAAAGATTAGACAAACGTTTAAATGTGTTTGCTGCAAGCGAAAATATACTACATAGTAAATAAAGATAGTGACATAGGCCTATTAGCAATAAAAAACAATGAGTTGTGTGGGTGCGGCCAGTGAGCGGACGGCAGTGTTTGATGTAGGAAGTAATGTAAGCTTGAAAATCAATTTTCGGAACAGCGGTGTTTTGGGGGGAGGGTCGGAACAGCGGTGTTTTGGGGGGAGGGTCGGAACAGCGGTGTTTTGGGGGGAGGGTCGGAACAGCGGTGTTTTGGGGGGAGGGTCGGAACAGCGGTGTTTTGGGGGAGGGTCGGAACAGCGGTGTTTTGGGGGGAGGGTCGGAACAGCGGTGTTTCGGAGTGGGGGTGTTTCGGAATGGAAGGGTTTCGCAATGGAAGTGTGTCGAAATGGAAGGCTGTCCCCGCCTGTTATCATCATCGACAGTCAACAACGGTGTTTGTGGCCACTGTGTTGTAGAAGCGTGTGCCGCTGAGAGACGCTTCATTAGATTAGAGTTGCTTACAGCGGACGTGGAGATTAAAGTGGTGTCCGTACTTCCACTTTGAAATTGTTAACTTTCCCTCCGGACTCGCCTTGCTGCAGCTTACCTCTGCTAGTTTGTGTGTGTGTGAGGCTGCTGTGTGCGTGTGTTGTTTGTGTGTAAACTGAATACTGCCTCTGATTGGCTTACAAACTCTCACTCTACCTTTGAGAGCCAATCATCATCACTTATGCGGTTGCCTCGCCCCTCCCTCCTCCCTCACCAAAGCTGCAGCTTCTGTGGCTGAGAGCCGAGTCGGATGACAACAGCTTCAATGAGTAACTTCAGTTTGTAACGCTACATTTAATTGTCAGTAACGGTAACGGCATTGTAATGATGGAAATAGTAATTAGTTAGATTACCCATTACTGAAAAAAAGTAATGTCGTTAGTAACGGCGTTTATTCTAACGCCGTTATTCCCATCACTGGTCAAACTGCTCCTGTCAGAGTCTTGATCTCTACCTGTGGTCTGTCCGGACACATTCAGGATGTTTGGCTGAAGACGTCTCAGACAGTCAGCAGATTTGACCTGTTTATCAATACACAACAAAACCTGATCAGTTTCTGGTAGTCTGATCCTTCCTGCTGTTGCTGAGCCACATATAGAATTCATGACATCTGTGTGTATGTTAATAACTGGATCTGGATTTATCTTCTAACACAGATGACACCAGCTGTGTTGAGTCCTAACAGTCTCACCTGCTGCAGGGACTCAGGTGTGTCCTTCATCACCTGTCTTTAGCCTTCATGAGAGGCCATCCTCACACCCTGATTGGCTGTGAGGGGAATGACCCAAGCTGCTGTCAGGAGTCATTCTGCACACCTGTTGTTCAGGTGTGCAGAATGTGCAGCAGTCAGCCCACAGAGACTCTGACGGTCCGGATCAGAACATGAGCTGCTCTGCAACATGTGAGGTCTCATTAAAATAATACAGCAGATTTATTATCAGGAGCAAGATAACATCTGTGTGTGTGTGTGTGTGTGTGTGTGTGTGTGTGTGTGTGTGTGTGTGTGTGTGTGTGTGTGTGTATGAGTATGTCATCATCCCTCTGCGATTTGGGGAGGGGTTGCCCCGGCAACGAGCCACGACAACATCATAACAGCGTCAATCAAAGAGGAGCGGCGATGAGAAGCAGGTCACACACACACACACACACACACACACACACACACACACACACTGAACAGACCTGCAGGTCTCCACTGTAGTTTGCCTGTTATAGCGCCACCAGGCTCAACCCGACTGTGTGTGACCCTGTTGAATGGAAGTTCTGGTTCTAAGTGGGCTCTGACTGGTGGTCCTGACAGCAGGTCCGTACAGACGGAGTGCTGCAGGACCAGCTTGCTGCTGGACGCGACCTCACTGACTCTCACATTAAACATACAGACAGAAATACATCGTGTCAGTGACAGAACACCAGCAGGTCCAAACAAACCAGTGATCCCACCATGAGGTTTCGTGCACGCTCAGTGAGCTCAGTGGACTGTAATACACAACTTCACGTCAAACTCTAACGGTCAGGTGTTCAAATGTGCAACAACAATCAGCAGGTGGCGTCTCTGTGTCCACCACTGTAAACTGAGACTTTATTCCCGTCCCCAGCTGTCTTCACTCTCAGCATGCCGTAAACCAAGTCAGACTGAAGACCGTCATGGTGTCTCACTGTGTGTGAGCCTCTGTGTTGGTCTGAGCAGGTGGTACCAGTGAACATGATCACGAACATGGAGGCTGTGGCTATTTCCTGGAAACAGGCCGAGAACATCCTGAACTCAAGGATTTTATTTGTTCATGTTTCTTCCATCAAATCAATAAAAGCAGCTGAGCTGCAGCTCACTGGCGTCCTGACGGACACATGAGGTCATTCTAGTCTCTGGAGACCGTCCCACCCTGATGATGTCATCCTGAAGTCCTCCTACTGACAGCTGCTTCCTGCTGACATGACCAAGGACATGAGGTCACATCCTGTTGTGTCCTCTGAGATTTGAGTTTATCGATCTGACTTCAATCAAAGTCTGGTTGCAGGATTGACACTGATGTGGGATCAGCTGACAGTCACACCACGCCGCCTGTCTCCTGTGTCCTGCATCCTGTGTCCTCTCTCCTGTGTCCTCTCTTCTGTGTCCTCTCTCCTGTGTCCTGCATCCTGTGTCCTCTCTCCTGTGTCCTGCATCCTGTGTCCTGCATCCTGTGTCCTCTCTCCTGTGTCCTCTCTTCTGTGTCCTGCATCCTGTGTCCTCTCTCCTGTGTCCTGCATCCTGTGTCCTGCATCCTGTGTCCTCTCTCCTGTGTCCTGCATCCTGTGTCCTCTCTCCTGTGTCCTCTCTCCTGTGTCCTGCATCCTGTGTCCTGCATCCTGTGTCCTCTCTCCTGTGTCCTCTCTTCTGTGTCCTGCATCCTGTGTCCTCTCTCCTGTGTCCTGCATCCTGTGTCCTGCATCCTGTGTCCTCTCTCCTGTGTCCTCTCTCCTGTGTCCTGCATCCTGTGTCCTCTCTCCTGTGTCCTCTCTCCTGTGTCCTGCATCCTGTGTCCTCTCTCCTGTGTCCTGCATCCTGTGTCCTGCATCCTGTGTCCTGCATCCTGTGTCCTCTCTCCTGTGTCCTGCATCCTGTGTCCTGCATCCTGTGTCCTCTCTCCTGTGTCCTCTCTCCTGTGTCCTGCATCCTGTGTCCTGCATCCTGTGTCCTCTCTCCTGTGTCCTCTCTCCTGTGTCCTCTCTCCTGTGTCCTGCATCCTGTGTCCTCTCTCCTGTGTCCTGCATCCTGTGTCCTGCATCCTGTGTCCTCTCTCCTGTGTCCTGCATCCTGTGTCCTGCATCCTGTGTCCTCTCTCCTGTGTCCTGCATCCTGTGTCCTGCATCCTGTGTCCTCTCTCCTGTGTCCTGCATCCTGTGTCCTGCATCCTGTGTCCTCTCTCCTGTGTCCTGCATCCTGTGTCCTCTCTCCTGTGTCCTGCATCCTGTGTCCTCTCTCCTGTGTCCTCTCTCCTGTGTCCTCTCTCCTGTGTCCTGCATCCTGTGTCCTCTCTCCTGTGTCCTGTGTCTCCTTTCATCTTCCTGTCGGACACTTCCTGTCTCCTCGTCACACTGTTACACATGTCATTGTTTGTGTTTGTGTTGTCATGACAACAGTGTGCTCAGTGTCTAATTTAAACTAGGACACCAGGAAGAGAACGGATCAGCTCCTCCTGCTCCTCCTGCTCCTCCTCTCTCTCCTTCTTCTCCTGCTGCACACACACACACACACACACACACACACACACACACACACACACACACACACACTCTATAAGATTTAATATTCTGATGATTTATTGATTTATTGATTTAATGTTTCAGTCTGTCACACTGTGTAATGATCCATGTGACCTTTGACCTCTGTCTCCGCCCCCCCTCCTCTTTTTTATTGCCCTCCCCTGATGTGGGACAGGATGTAACCATGGCGACGGGATAAACAGAGGATAACAAGCCTGCAGCAGCTCAGAGCTGCAGCACTGAGGACGAGAGACAGAGCAGAGACGGAGGTGAAGAGGAGACAGACACAGGACAGAGAAGGACAGACAGGTAAGACTGCAGGACACTCTGTGAGTGTGTGTGTGTGTGTGTGTGTGTGTGTGTGTGTGTGTGTTCATCTGATGTTTTCACTCCTGGATTATTCAAATAGGAGAGACGAGGACAGATGAACAGTGTGTTCTCAGGGAGCGAACAAGGTTCTTCAGTGTTGCAGGTGAAGCTTCAGAGACGGTCAGTGTGAAGAGTTAACTGCAGGAAACAAAGTGACGACACCTTTCACAATAAGAGTGTTCGGGTTAGGTATCGGCGCGTCTCAGTCCTGTTTCATAGACGTGGGTCAGGAACAGAAACACACACGTCTACACAGCCCACGTTTGACTTCAGTCAGGACAGACCGAGGTTCTGACACTTCATCATGTTTTTAAGGAGGGGGAGGGGCAGCTGGAGCTCAGGTAACCCGACTGAGGTCTACATGTCTACCTGTCAGCTGCTCTGTAGGCTCCAATGATAGAATGACATCATTCCTGAATGGACTGTCTTCACTGTCTGGTTCTGTTTGGATCTGGACTAGCAGCTCCTGAGGTGGAACAGGAAGGGGATCCATATTGGTTGATGTGGTTTTGAGCATGTTCAGCTCCAGTTAGTCTTCACAGCTTCAGAGGACCAGCTGTCTGCAGACTGGTGGTCTTGGGCCCTGATGGTCCACATAGAGCCCCGCTGGTCCACATAGAGCCCCGCTGGTCCACAGAGAGCCCAGCTGGTCCACAGAGAGCCCCGCCGGTCCACAGAGAGCCCCGCCGGTCCACTAATGATGTATTGAGATCCCTCTGAGAGTCTGATGGTTCATGGTGTTAGACCTCACTGACGGAGTGTCTGCTGTCCATCAGCTCTCTGACACCATGATCCTTATCCATGAAATGTGTCACCAATGATTTCCTGCAGCCATGTTGGGGCAACCTCCGTTTTTTTATGCACCATATATAAGATGACATCGTCACGCACGTTTAACGTGATTAACGTGATTAAAATATGGTTTGTCAGGTTGTCTCAGAGGTGGAGGAGGAAGCAGCAGCAGTTCAGAGCTGCAGGTGGTGCTGCTGAACAGGTGGAGCAGAAACCTTCAATAGCTCAACACGTTGCTGCCTTTAGACTGAAACGCGCTTCATTCAGGAGCCAGCGAGAATGTGATCAGGTGGACGCTGTTAATGGTTGCTTACAATATTAAAGTCACTGTGCAGGTTCCTCTCCTCTCGACAGGTGAAGCTCATTCTGACGTCTACCTGCTGCTGGATGAGACGAAGCTCATGATTTGATTTTTGTTTCAGGAGTTCTGACTGACCATCACATCATCAGCTGGTTTTTGTTTTTCAGATATTTTCCCATCATGGCGGAGAGCGCAGATATGGAGCAGCTCCTGACGTCTTTTAAGAAGTTTGCCCTTCATGGTGACCCGAAGGCGACGGGGAAGGAGTTGAACGGGAAGAACTGGGCCAAACTGTGCAAAGACTGTAAGATCATCGACGGCAAGAATGTGACCGGCACCGACGTGGACATCGTGTTCTCCAAAGTCAAGTGAGTTCAAGTGTCTGTGCTGGTGTGTCAAACCAACACAGACTGTCAGTGCATCTGAGGTCACAATGAGACTTTCGATCCCTGACTGCAGTCTGTCAGGCAGCAGACGTTTCAAGTCAGTCGTCAAGATCAGAACAAAAAGAATAAATGCTGCATATGAAGGCTGTCTCTGTGGATTATATCCATCTGATGACGTCCGACTTCAACTTCAGATAAACAGTTTTTACAAAGAAGGAAGATGGTGGGTCTTCTCCTGCATCACTTCCAGTAGAGTCACTATTGACTATTGACTTACTAATGTCTCTTCACTAAAGAAACTGATATGTTTCTTTCTTTGATCTTTTCTAAATGAAACAAAAGTCAATGTGATCAAAGGAGCTGAGTGAAGACAAACAGAGCTGTGTGTGTGTGTGTGTGTGTGTGCGTGTGCATGTGTGTGCGTGCGCATGTGTGTGCGTGTGTGTGCATGTGTGTGTGCATGTGTGTGTGCGTGACTGTGTGTCTGTGCGTGTGTCTGTGCGTGTCTGTGCATGTGTGTGCATGTGTGTGTGCGTGTGTGCGTGTCTGTGCGTGTCTGTGCGTGTCTGTGCATGTGTGTGTGCGTGTGTGCGTGTCTGTGCGTGTGTCTGTGCGTGTCTGTGCGTGTGTCTGTGCGTGTCTGTGCATGTGTGTGCATGTGTGTGTGCGTGTGTGCGTGTCTGTGCGTGTCTGTGCGTGTGTGTGCATGTGTGTGTGCATGTGTGTGTGCGTGTCTGTGCGTGTGTCTGTGCGTGTGTGTGTGCGTGTCTGTGCGTGTCTGTGCGTGTGTCTGTGCGTGTCTGTGCGTGTGTGTGTGCGTGTCTGGCAGCAGGACGTCGCTGCAGGTCGCCTGGTTGAACTGAGACTTTAATATTGAGTCAAGTCAAAGTTTCCTGAGTGAGAAAGAAGAACAGACAGCAGAGAAATGTGAACAGGGTCCAAACGGGGCAGAACTTCTGTCTGAGCAGGTGACTTCAGTCTGCAGGGAGTCAAGAAGGACTCAGAGTGACTCAGGTGTCTCCTTCATCACCTGTCTTCAGCCTGCATGATTGGCACACTCTGATTGGCTGTGAACAGAGACTGAGACATCATGAACTGATCCTGTCCTCTAAAATCCTCTCAGGTTCACACTCAGACAGAACATTTACAGTACGTAAAATCATTCACCTCAAAATCAAATAAACGATTGTGGTAAATGTTTGGAAGATTCTCTCTGTTATTTCATTTCATGATCGACGGAAACATAAAAGTCGTTGTCTGCAGCTGTTTCACTCTTTAATGTTTCCTGATGCGTTTGTGTTCGTGCAGACAGAAGACGTCGAGGGTCGTCACCTACGAGGAGTTTCAGAGAGCTCTGGAGGAGTTGGCTCCAAAGAGGTTCAAAGGTCAAAGTAAAGAGGAGGCGCTGGAATCCATCTTCAAACTGGTGGAAGGAAAAGAGCCGAACAACGCCGGAGTGACGGTGAGACCAACAGATACCAACTGAGATTTAGTTTCCTCCATCGTGTGTGTGCGTGGTGTTAACCTGTGACACACCGGAACACTGTCAGACAGACGCAGTTAGGATATGTCAGTGTATCAACAGTGATCGTCATATCCATAAACCACATATGACAGCACTTGTCTCATGTCAGGTGAAGTCCAGGTTTCCTCCTAGTCCTGAAGCTGCTGCTGTACATCAGCAACAGGGTGGAGGTTTGGTGATGTTCTGTATGATCCCTCTGCACCACCATCATCGTCCTGTTTCACTGAGTTTATGAGCTGCTTCTTCTTCGGTGTATGTAACAGTATCGCCTGCATACATGTGAACTACACCACCAACAACCAGCGGAGGAACTTGTTTATTATAGAAGCTTTGACTATGAGTCATAAACCTGAGCTCAGTCAGTGTACTCCAGGAATTAGACAACCCTGAAATTCACCTTCTGCACTGTTCTTGCGTGATGTCATCAGCCATGAGTGCCCCTCTCACCCGGACACCTCGGCCCCTGATGAATCTTCTCTCAGCCTCACTGTTTCTGCAGCTGCTGCTCTCAGCCTGTAGAGGAAATCATTGTCAGGTGCCTGTGTCCAGCTCACCTGTGTGGAGTCACGTCTCATACATGTCCTGTCCTCTTTGTGTCCCTCAGAAAGTGGCGAAGAAGGGGGCGGTGGACCGGCTGACGGACGCGTCTCGTTACACTGGCTCACACAAGGAGCGCTTCGATGAGAGTGGCAAGGGCCGAGGACGAGAGGGCCGCGAGGAGCTGGTGGAGAAAACGGGCTACGTGGGCGCGTACAAGAACGCCGGAACGTATGACAACAAGATGAGGGCTGAGAAATAACAAGGCTGGAAGTAGAGCTCCTTTACAGCACTTAATCTGGACCAAACCTTGAACTTTGACCCCCCTTCTCTCTCTGTGTGTGTGTATGTGTGTGTGTGTGGGAGTGAGAGAGAACATGATGACTTTGTTGAGCCTCATTCAGACTCAGCTGATGCTCTTCTCTCCTGTCTTCAGCAGTGTTGGGGTAGTTACTGAAAAAAAGTAATCCATTACACGTTACTAGTTGCTTTTTAAAAAAGTAATGCCTTACTTTACGTTGTTACTTGTTGCTTAAAGTAATTAGCTAGACTACTAGTTACATTACTTTTGGATTACTCCATGACATCACCTCAGATGCACCATACCTTAATTGCCAATTAACACTTGTCCAGGTAGCTTATAAAGGTTTTCCTGTCTGATGGCGGGCATCCGCTACGCGTTATGTGTATTTTGCTTAACTATGTTTCAAAAAGACAGCGATTCCACCGTAGAAACAGGCAACATTTCCTCCACAATATATGAGGCTACAAGCCTATCTATCTCCGCTTTTGTTGCTAACACGTTACTTTGTAACGCGTTACCCCCAACACTGGTCTTCAGTCGTATCTGTCTGATCCAGTCAGTCAGTCAGTTGCTCCAAATCAGGGCTGATGATGCAATGATGTAATTTAGAGTGAAAAATGTAACTCTGTCACTTTCCAGGATGTTTGGTGGGTCAGGATCTCAATCACTACACATTATAACGGCATCCATATGATGATAAACTGTCAGCAGGTTTAGATTGACAGGAGAACACCTGGGAAACATGTTGGAAACACGCCGACATCATCTTCATGACGTCACCTTCACGCCTCTTTATGAGCCGCAGCGCTGGCTTTCTGTGTGAAATACATGGCGGTTCGTCTTTAAAGTAAAACTCTCGCCAAAATGCAACCTCGGCTTTTTTTGTGAATGTATATGTGTCAAACCTTCGTGTAAAAGCATAATTACGACGAAAGAGCCACTTTTAGATTGACCGTGTTTTCGTTTTTGGCTCAAACTCATTTTCAATGGGAGTGCATGGGGCACTTTTACGCTAGCATCAAAATCGCTATTTTTAAAACACTAAGAAGGGTCGACAACATAAAACTTTGCTCGTAGTATCACAAGGGCCTCTACACAGAGCTCAACTGAACCACATACACTCGACCCAGACGTGTCGATCCCCGAGTACGTCTGGGCTGCCATGAGGACAGAAAAAGGAAGAAGCTACTGCTAACGTGAGTTGTTCTTCTTCTTTTTAGTAAAGTCTGTGTACACAAACAATGTTCTCAGTGCTGGTGTTCATGTGTAGAGACCCTGGTGATACTACGAGCAGAGTTTCATGTTGTGTTGAGTCTTCTTAGTGTTTTAAAAATAGAGATTTTGATGCTAGCGTAAAAGTCCCCGTAGCACTGCCATTGAAAATGAGTTTGACCCGAAAACTAAAACACAGTAAGTCTTAGAAGTGCCTCTTTCGTCATTATTATGCTTTTACACGAAGGTTTGACTCATATGCATTCACAAAAAAAGCCGAGGTTGCATTTTGGCGAGAGTTTCACTTTAAGGCGGAGCTGCATCACTCTGTGTGAACAAACGACAGAGAATTGGCGAAACAACGCTGCGATTGATCTGGTCTGAATGAGGCTTCAGTTTGTGTGTAAAGTTTTTCTTCTCGTTGATATCGACTGTCAGCTCGTTAAGTTCCTCTGCAGAGTTTGCAGCTTTCTGACATCACGATGGGATTTCCTTATGTTTATAATAAAATATTTGTTCCTCTGCAGTTTAATGTTCTAAAGCTTATAAACTTTGATTATGTCTTCATGTTTGGAGTTGATGCTGCAGCAGAAACTGGACTTCAGTTAATAAATGAATGAAAAACAGAAAGTTGTTTCTGTTCTTTGTTTTCATGATGAAGAAAGGTGCGAAGGAGAGACGGACACAAACCGATCGATCAATCTGTGATTACATCTTTTATTGTCAGAAGATTTTACTCTCTTTAATAATAATCTCTGATTGATCATCTATGATCTGATCGATCAGCAGTTTCAATCAAACAAAGTCTGATCACAGTTAAGATGCAGCAGAAATCAACTCCGCCAGTCCCTGATCGATTCGATTAATTGATTACAAGTCAGAGGAGAATCAGAGTTCCTCAGTTTAATCTAGAATGATTTTAATTAAAGATCATTCATACTAAATATCATCAAACATAAAAATACAATAAGTGATAACAGGACAAACTACATTAATGATTCTAATGAAATATACATGTTATATATTTTATCTCTAATGATCAATTCTGTTCAAACAACAACAAACTTTCAGTTTTCAGACTTCATATCTGATTTATATACAAATTTATATCATTTTACAAAGTTCTCAGAGAGTTCAGGATCAGATTACAGTCAGCTCATCAGTAACCTTTAATTAATATATTAATTCATTCATTAATTAATTCAATGTAATTAATACATAACTCTTAATCACAACTGATCAATATATTTGATATAATTCAAACACAGTCAACAGATCGTAGCACACAGAAACCTGACGTGGTCATTAAGTTATTGATAGTTACACGTTTAAACATTCTGATATGAAATGACGTGAACTTGTCACATCCTGCAGCCGTGGACAGAACATCGGACCGGCTCTGGACTCAGACCTGCCACCTCAGAGCAGGACTGAAACCACACGACTGATTTTCGTGTTGTGCAACAGTCACTTCATTGATATGTTGATGGATCAGAAGAATATTGATCAGCTTCAGGCCTGCAGGACTTTAACTTTGCATTCTGGTTTTGATCTTTAAGTAAAGAGTAAAAGATTTGAGATCACGATCTCCATGATCATCAACCACGAGCTGAAACTATCACACTATTATTATAAGAATATTGATCACCTGCTTTATTGATCCCTGAAGTGAAACACAGAGTGGACAATCCAGAGACTCCTCAGTCCTCCAGGATCAGCAGTCTGAGTCTCTGGACCTGGTCCTGGACCTCAGCCCCCCTGCAGACCTGCTGAACGCTGACACCAAGTCTTTGACGCTGCCGGTGGAGCGAAGCGTCTCTTCGCCCTCCTTCTTCGTCCTCATCTTCCTCGGGTTGGTGTTCAGACTCTTGGAGCGCAGGGTCGGGTACATCTTATCCTCCCCCAGCAGCAGCTCCTCCTCCGATGACTCCCCCCGCCCTCTGTTACCGTGGTGACTGTACGCTGTGTCATCCACCTGCTCGCCGCCCGAGGGCCCGGACGTTCCCTCCTCTACTTCCTGTTTGGTCTCATCACCTTGACTCCTCTCCACAGAGGAGGGAAGGTCTCTGCAGCCAGGCATGCTGGGAGATCTGGAGACCTGCTGGGAGGCGGGGGGATTCTGACTGGTCGCCCCCTGCTGGTCCTGGTGGGCGGAGCTGTAGAGGATGCTGCTAATGGACTCCTTGTTGGAGGAGGGGGACATGTTGAGGGTCGGAGAGGGTGAATACTGTGTGACCTTTGACCTCTCCAGAGGGAAGGACGCCGCCGCTTCCAGTCGGGTTTTCTCTGCTGGTCTCTGCTCGCTGGCATCAGTCTTGTCAGACCGCGGAGAGGCGGGGCTGGTGTGGGGGGGGTCGCAGGGGGAGATGAGGATATCGACATTGGACAGAGACTGAGTCCTGTCCTTCGGTCCTCTCACCTCCAGAGTTGAGCCGTACTCCTTCACCTCATCTGCAACCAGGAAGTTCACATCAATTCACACCTTCAGAACAGATTCTATTTCTAACACGATAAGATGAAGCTTTTGATCAAATGAGATTTGATCCAGCAACAGCAGACCGACGAGAAGCCAGTGCATGTTGCACCTGTATTACTCAGTGGACTAAACAGTGAGTGAATAAGACAACACACAGATTGCAGTACCCCAACAGAACCAGCAGGAGAACCACTGAACTCCAGTCTGGACTTTGTTTAGAGAGCCTTTACGCTTCAAAGTAAAGTTTTTATAAGTTAGTACTTATGAGGTTTTTCTACTGAAGTTTAACTGAAGATCAAAACTGTTTTATAAATGACTCAAGCTGCTCTCCATTATTAATCAGGAGTCAGTCTGCACACCCGAACACTGGCACGTCATCTAAAAACAACAGTCCTCTTTCTAGGTGCTGTATCGTAGTCAACTGGACTTTTCAGTTTCTTGAAGACGTTTTAGATCGCATTTAAGAGGCTTCTTCCGTTCTAACAAACTGGAGAGGAGTTGGCTGGCTTTTAAACAGTGTGGGAGTGTCCTTACAGAGGAGCAAAGACCCACAAGTGGCCCTAAGGACTCTGAAACTCAGAGCTCACGTGTCCTTAATGACTCTGTAAGGACACTCCCACACAGAGTTTAAAGCCTGCAGCCCCTCCAGTTAGTCAGAAGTGAAGAAGCCTCTTGGATGAGAGGTGAGTCGTCTTCAACAAACTGAAACACGTCCAGTTGACTACGATACAGAACTTAGAGGTACCAGGATCCGGATGACTGAGAACCTTCATCAGTCCTCTTTAGAACTGATAACTGATTATTTGAAAGTAGAAAACATTATTATATTGATTGGGATGATTAATGTAACATGAAGTTGCTGTCTTGTTGTTGTGTGTCTCGCCTCTTGTCCCACCTGTTGTGTTTCCTCCCTCAGTGTTTCCTCCTCGTCTCTCTGGACTCAGTTGGGGTCTGCGGTCGTTTCCCTCCGTGTCTCCGGACATAGATGTCCTGTCGTCGTGCTCCAGCTGGTATCTGTACAGACTGTAACCGTCGGTGCTGTTGATGCTGCCGTGTCGCAGCAGCGAGGATGGCTCGCACACTGACGATCCTCTGGAGCGTGAGCGGGTCAGCTCGGCCCGGTCCACGCCCGCCATCTTCTCCAGAGCATTCATCATCCGGCCGGAGAACTCCTCCAGCTGAGCCAGGCGGAGGTCCACTGTCTGCAGGGAGGCCTTCATCGAGTGCTCCCTTTCATTCACCTCCTCCAACCGCATGAACATGTTCTCCACCCTGAACAGAGGTGAGATGGAGGACACGTGATTGCTGCTGTCACTGTTCCTGGCACACTTAACCTACCAACACACCACATTTCTACAGTCCTAGTCTGGATTTAGTTTTTGCAAACAACCAATATTATGTCTCAACACACGTGCCCTCTAAGAGCAGAGCAGCAGTGAAGTGGACAAAATAAAACCTCAACATGCATCTGGACTGGACAACAGAGATTTTGAAAAGTACATTTGACAGATTAAATCAGGAAACAGATGTTTCAAAAAGGGCGTGACATTTTTTTTTCTTGTAATCCTGACTGACGTCCTCCTGACTGACCTCTCAGATGTGACTCTGATCCTCTCATTGTTGGACGACTGTTTCTCGTCATCTTTCTCTCTGAAGTATTCTTCCACACACTGCTCCTCGAACTCATGCAGACTCTTCAGCTCGTCTGGACTCAGCACCAGCTCTGAGGACAAACGGAATGTGATTGCACGTTTTAAAACAGACATTACTGAATCGTAGTTTGAGCCGAGGATGATCTTACGGAGTCGTCTCTCGCGCTCGTCTTGATCTCCCTCTGGCCTCCGTCTGCAGCGGCAGCACAGCCTTTTAAGGACAATGTAGATGTGGGGGAAGACGATGAGGGGGGGAGGCAGGATGGGACGGTCGTGGAAGGTCATGATGAGCTGATAACGTTGGAACTTCCACACCTGGTTGGAGATGGACTTCACCTCAAAGAACGTGTTGCTGTGGAGAAGAGGAGGAAGCTCCTGTGATTCTGATCGTCTGTCTGTCCTATGGTTACTTCCTGAGTTATTGCCTTTGGAGTAAAGACTTCTCTACTATAACATCTGAGCCTGAGCTGAGACGTGCTGTAGCACTGACTTGAACACAGCAATGAGCAGGTTGACCAGCAGGATGTTGGCGACCAGCAGGTAACAGGCCATGATGGCGGGAGTGAGCCAGGCTCCGGGAATACAGGGAGGAAGCTTCTTCCCGTCTTCATCGTACATGTTGTCTCCACACGGAGCTGACACACAGACATCCTCACACTCAGTAAGAAATCGAGTGATGACTTCAAAAAAAATCTGAACTAGAAGGAAGAAAATATGGAGCTGAGATACTCACGATTGATCTCCATCGCATAAACTGTCGGTCAGTCGGAAGTAAAGAGACACAACGACACGAAGAGTCAGCGAAGATTCACGTTAGAAAAACATTCCAACATTAAAAACAGAGAGGACAGAAAGATTAACTTAATGTCTTTAAATCTCAGTGTTCTTAATAAACATCTTCTTTATAATGTGAGCTGAGTAAAGATCAGATAGAGATTCATCAATAAATTACATTAATATCTAGAACTCAGATATTTATTTAGATTAACAGCAAAAAAGCAGCAAAGATGAAGAATAAAGTTTAATTCATTACAGCAAAATTATTCAGATTAATTTCTCACAGTTAATGAACATTTCCACATGTAGAGGACTTTTTTTTATTGATTATTATATAGATTCATTTATAAATTAATTAATAGATCATTTTATAGAAACACACTGTTCAGGAGAGAAAGCTGCTTCATGAAACTTTCTTTCATTTAAAAGCTTTTCTAAATCTCTCTGTGACGAGAGGAGCAACAAGAGTTAATCACAGTAAGAAGGAAACATCTCAAAGGGTGAAGATGATGGGTTCTGACAGGTGAGTTCTAATGGGTGAGTTCTAACGAGGGAGTTCTAACGGGTGAGTTCTAACGGGTGCGTTCTAATGGCTGCGTTCTAATGGCTGCGTTCTAATGGGTGAGTTCTAACGAGGGAGTTCTAACGGGTGAGTTCTAATGGGTGAGTTCTAACGGGTCCGTTCTAATGGGTGAGTTCTAACGGGTGCGTTCTAATGGGTGAGTTCTAATGGGTGAGTTCTAACGAGTGAGTTCTAACGGGTGAGTTCTAACGGGTGAGTTCTAATGGGTGAGTTCTAATGGGTGAGTTCTAACGGGTGAGTTCTAATGGGTGAGTTCTAATGGGTGAGTTCTAACAAGGGAGTTCTAACGGGTGAGGTTTAGCAGGTCTGGAAAAGCAGGTGTCTCACTGGAATTCTTACTATGAACTCTAGTCTTACGGTCTATGGAGTCTGCAAACACCTCTCCGTAGATCATCCAGTATGGCATGTAGAAGATGTTTCGTGCCAGACGCCACGTTGGCTCCTCGTCCGGGTGGAGGATGGCCTGTCGAGCTACGCCAAAACTCATCAACACCACCAGCATGATGACCACGAAGTACAACATGTCAATCATCTGGAGGAGATACCAGATACAGACATGTTCATGGACCTGAGTTCGATCGTCATTAGCGAATTTTCAATACAAAGTCAGGGGTCTCAGGGGCCTCAGGGAGGACAGGAGAGGTGGAGGAGGACAGGGGAGGTGGAGAAGGACAGACGGACTCAGAGTCTCTGGTGGATGCAGTCTGTGGTCAGAGCCTAAACTGAAGTCAAACACTGTGGTGCCTCATTAGCTTGCAGCTGATGAACTGTCAGGTGTTCTGGTAACACACCTAACATGTGGTGACATAGCATGTTAGCATTAGCTAGCTTGGTGCATGTTCCATACACGGTCGTACCATTTTGCCGATCATCATGACGTAGGGTCCCAGGTACTTGTTGACTCCGAAGATGTCAAGGACTCGGATGTACCAGAAAATGATGTCGACGCAGTAGATGACGCGTCCGTAGCCCATTGAGGGCTCGTTCTGCAGCCGCAGCAGTAGACCGAGCAGGAAGACGGAGATGGCCACCAGGTCGGTGATGTTCCAGTATTCCTCCAGCCACACGTTGATCTTCTGCTTCAGCTTCCCCGGTTCAGACATCAGGATCTGACAACAGAGACCGACATCAGGCCTGTTCAACATGTTTCTCATCACCTTATGTGACCTTCTGCTTCACTGACTCCAGGTGTGTCTTACCTGTCGGACTTTCTCCAGTCCCAGAGTGATGATGTAAGAGATAACGATCCACTCCTGCAGAGACGGCCATCGCTCCATCTTCACCAGGATGATGTAGTTA
>OZ023155.1:235000-247500 GCA_963678695.2 Diplodus puntazzo | reverse complement strand
AATGAGTTACACAGTGAACCAGCGGCGCTTTTAAGCTGAAACTCTGAACATAACCTGGTCGGGTCAGGTTATGAGCTAAGCATAAGTTACCATGGTGATCTAGCCGGGTTAAAAGAGAGCCACCTTCGTAGTACAGGGAAGCCTGGCTTTAGACTCAACATACCTCGCTAACCCACTAAACTGGCTTCGCAAAACACCCCTCAGATGTAAATCAGGTGCACTCAGGTGGGTTCAGGTGGATTCTGTGGAAATGAGTTAGGGTAACCCTAACCCTTGATAACAATTTGAAATTTGGGGCAAATTCTGAGGTGGAAATGTGAAGTGAAAGTGCAATGTTTTTAATATAGACAGAAAATGATATCTTTGTCATTTATTTAATCTGTTCTTACTTTTTCTACGATTGCTTGGTTTGGTAACCTGAACATCAGGGACAAAAAACACCCAAGCCATATTGTGAGGGTGGCTGGTGTCCTGCAGACCCCCTGACAACTATCTTTGACCAGCAGGTCTGTATTAGACTGCACACACCAGTCCCTTTACTCTGAGGTTGAAACTCTTCCCCCAGGCCATAGATTTAGATTTCCCCAGTTCAAGTGCAACAGGAGTAAAAACTCTTATGTTCCCTGTGCAATAACCTGCTTAATCTGCACAAGTAAAACATATTTTAGAGTCTGTCTTGTTTTCTTATTGTGTGTAAATTCAATGTACTGGAAATATTTTTGTACTGTTTGTTTTTATGTATTCATGTGTTTTTTTCTAATCATGTGCCCCTCACTGAAGATATTAAAGGTCCCATATTATACTGTTTTTCATCAATTTCACACAGCTGTCAGAAGTCCAAAAACTCTGTATTCGATATGCATTGCCCCAAACCATGGCTGGTCCTGAATTTCAGCTGCCTAAAAGTTGCTCTACAGAGCTCTATTCAGAGCAGTCTGTTTCCGTGCCTGCACCTTTAAATGCCAATGAGCTCCGTCTGTCAACGCCTACTTGGAAAGCGCTTCCTGCTACATCACTCTCAGGGAGAGAATTCCCCTTGCGTTAGCAGTAGCATGCGCTAATGTTTACGGTGGATGTATCGCTACGGCTCGCGGAGATTTTTTCGTTCAACCGAACCAGTTTGACCCAGAATGGGACCCAGAAGGAGAGGCTCCTGAAGAAGTACAGACTCTGTGGCTGCAGCAGGACGTTTCAGAATGGTTAGTGTGTCTGAATAATGTTAGTTTGTTCTGTGTGTTGTTACAGTTACTGCCAGGTAGCTAATGGCTAACAGCTAGCGGAAGCTGTGTTTGTCTCCAACACAGTTTACAAACTCTTGGACACTGTTCGTGTCTCGGGTGCAGCTGCTGGGTCCGGTATGGGTGGGACCAGAACTGGGCCCTCATTAAATTATGGAATAATTAAAAAAATAGTAATAATAATAATAAATAAAATTAAATAGGTGTATTTGTGGAAAAAAATGTTATATTTGAGTTACATAAAAGCTTTTTATTTGTTTTCTCCTAATTGTCCTTGAAATAGTGGTCAAGAATCCCCCCCCCCAACACAAAAATGGTTTTGCCACTGATCAAAATGTGATGTGAGGTGTAACGTAACCTAACAGGCCAGTTCTAATGTTAACATCCGCTAGCTTGTTTAAAAGCTTGACACAACACGTTGACACCGTCAGAGAGGATGAGACAGAGAGGAGAGAGCTCCATCTGCAGTCAGGTGACAGAGAGAGTGATGCGGGAGGGACGGAGTCAGGCTGCCGGTGGGTTTCCACGGAGTTTTAAAAAGTCTTAAATTTGACAATCTCAATTTTAGGCTTTAAAAAGTCTTAAATACGTCCATGTTTTGCATATAGGTCTTAAATTACATTTAGTTAGGCTTAAATATGTACGTTCATTTGCCGCTTCCGTCATCGCCTTTTTTGTTTTGAGGAAATGTGTTGGTGAGATTCACAGTCAGCTCCGTGTGTTCTTCTGTCTGAAGTATCCTGGAACGTAAGTGGCATTTTGCCAACAGCGCGGTTGGAATTTATTGGCGCACACTTCGCCAGTTCCGGAAAGACTTCGACAGCAGAATCTGCCAGAGGACCCTCAGATTGGGCTGTTGCTATGAAACAATTTGCTTTACTTTTTACTTTTTCGTACTTCGTGTAGGTTTTAAATTCAGTTCAAAATGGTCTTCAAAAGGTCTTAAAAATTCTTTAATTTGGCTTGTTCATAGTTAGTCACAGTGGAGCGAGAGGGGCCCGCTGCCCCGTTTGAGAGTCTGAGCAGGATGGATCACACATTTACTTTCAGCCAGAGCAGAGGAAGAACAGAGGAGAGGAACAGGAGAGGAAGAGCAAGCGAAAAGGAGAGATCTGGGCGTGGGGGGCCCATCTAAGATTATCTCGTCCCGGGCCCAGGCAAGATTGTCAGCTGGCCTGTATGTAGAGACCAGAGAAAACGTGTTTTTCATGATATGGGAGTATCAGTATGTTAAGATAATGTGGTGACGATCACATATCATACCGATCCTCATTAGCATGTCTGTCCTGTTGTAAACATATTAGTGAATTACTGTGGTTAATTTGTTAATCTGTAGTTTTCATGTTGGATTACAGTGACAGTGTGAGCTGATGAGCAGCTGTGAGCAAACATCTGTTTCCCACTGTGTCTCTGCACATGAACAGCTGGTTCACACAGCTGGTCACATCCAGACGGCAGCAGAGAGCTTCATCTGGCATTAAAGTGGCTGACATGTAGTTCTAAGAGCAGGATAAAGATTAGAGACAGCAGTGATATAACAGACATCACTGATGGCCAGTAAGCTGCAGATCAACAGGTCAGTGTGACTACAGAGGTTAAAGCAGAAAGCTTTTGTTTCATAACTCTTCTTCACTGCGACAAGAGCAACGCTTCAGCTGCTGCACAAACAGTGTGGGCGTCATGTGAACGTCACATCATCCGCTAAACATCCACAACATCTCACACATTCAATCAGCTGTTATCTAAAACAATACGTGTCATAAGTGGAACACAAAAAATGAATGAATGAATGTGGAATGAACAGCCTCTTTATCTACACCAGCTGGACATCAACAGAGACAGCACAGTTCAGACTTCTTGCAAATGTATGCTAAGCTAGGCTAACCACACTGCAGCTCATTACTGAGCACACAGTGTCGTATAGCACGCATCATTCCTCCCATCTGTCAGATCTGCTTCACTCTGCCAGCTGCTCCGTCTCACCACTTTTACTCCACAAAATGAAGGTTTTACAATCCAGTGAACAGTTTCAGGTGAGGTCCTACGCCTCATTTTACACACGAGAACGTATAAATATATTTTAATATGTGCAAATTGTTCATGTGGGGCGTTCACATATTGTAAAATGCCGTAAATCTACAGTGTGAGATCTAAATTCACAGACTGCTCAACTAATAAATAATACATACATTCACAGAAACATTACTGAGATGTGACCTGTGTGTCCAGACCAGACTGTTTATGAGCTCTACACATGCTGCTTTAAACCCAGCTGATGTCTAAACTCTCCCGTCAGGTGAGTCTCACCGTGTTATACAGCTCCTCCAGACGAGGGATCGTCAGGAAGTGATGGATGTTGACGCCGTTCTCAATCAGCAGTTTGACAAAGTCCACTCTGTCCAACACCAGAGCGTCCATCATGGCCTGCTCCAGAGAGTTCACCTGTGGTGACATCATCATCATCATCATCATCAACAGTGTAAAGTCATCAGACAAGTAAACAGGCTGTGTTGCAGTCATCAGACTGACGGTTGGATCAGCTGTGGGTTCCGGTTCACAGCTTCAGACTGTCTAACACTGTTAGATAACGTCTGATCGATAATGAGCTGCAGTTTGAGGCTGTCTCACTTTAACTCACTGACATTATGAGGACACACAGTCTGATCTGAGGCCTCACGCCACCTGCTTTCAGCCAGTCATGCTCAGTGTGGGTGATGAAGATGGTCAAGATTCACAGCTGTTGTTTCCTGTTTGAAGCGACTCGGATGGAGTTCAGAGGTTCTCGCTGAGGTGCGTTAAGTTCAGGTGTTCTGGATGTTAGTGGACCACCTGTTCTGTAAAACTGCACATTTACACCTGTTTGTCCTGCAGCTCCTGTCAGTCTGTGACCTTCTGTGTGTGACTGTGTTTTAGTTCAGCAGCTGACTCATCTCAAATCAGTGCGTTAGCTTCAGTGTTTCTGTGACTGCAGCAGCTTTATGTTTGTGGTCCAACGATAAACTAAACTGAGCTGAACTGATGAAAGTCTAGTGTTCAGGATCATAATGTGTCCTCATTACATCACATCTCACCCAGCTAAGCAGCTCCAGTTTCCTGGGGTCTGTCTCCTCCGGTGGTTCGGGTTTGGTTTTACCTCCTTTTCCTTTCTTCCCCCTAGCTTTCCCTTTCCCTTTCCCTCCTCCTGCTCCTCCTCCTCCTCCTCCTCCTCCTCCTCCTGCTGCTGCCCGCTGGGCTGCTGGACTTTTAGGCCGGTCACTGGTTAAAGCGCTCACAGGCTGCAGGAAACAGTCAGAGTAATGTGAAGGTCTCTTCAGCTGAGAAAAGTCAGACTGGATTAACAGATAAATGAAGGAACAACACATGCACTCACAGGCCAGTGGAGTCCGTACACAAAGATCTGACTGCGCGCGATGTCCACTCTGTTCCAGGCCAGAGCCAAACTCAGCTGATCAGACGCTGAGGCATTCGTACCTGAAACACACCAGGTGTCCATCACACGCCTGTCACACACGATGTCCACAGGAACATCGACCAGTCTGACAGAGTCTGAAGCACATTAAAGGCCTTCGCACACTGGAAGCCATCTTTTAAAATTGTTTTTTTAACTGATGTTTTTGTCCTGTCACAGTCAGCTGAGATGACCCTGGTGACCTCTCTCTACCTGTCAGCGGGTCGCTCAGTGCTGCAGCGTGACCCCAAACATCCCTGCGGCCTCTCAGAGCACTGAAAGATGTTTTCTGCCCTGCTCCGTCTGATTAATTCTAATCTCTCATAAAAATCCATATAGGAGGCAACTACTTCATATATTCTTATTCATCATGTCACCAGTGTGTAAAGGCCGTAACAGTAAATCAAGCTGCAGAACATCTGTTACTGAGAGAAAACAAGAAAATTATGTTTTAAAATATGTTTGGATTTGATTCATGTTACATTCATGTGACGTGTGTCATTTTTAACATACGGCCAGAATTTAAGGGAGTCGTTCCAAACGACAGGAGGCAGCATTTCACCAGAGTAACTGACAACTGCTGCTCTTTGCTAGCTAGCCTTAGCTGTAGCTAGCTACTCATAGCTAATTAGCTCATGGCTCAGTTAGCCGTGGAGCCAGTGGCTCTAGAGTTTGTCTGGACCGTGCCCTTGCATCACAGGAAGAGGTCTGGACAGCAGACTGGGACTGAACTCAGCCTGAAAAGGATGGAGGTCAGTGTGAAGACAGAGGACTGAGTACAGAGGTGATTTACAGCCGCTCTGACCAGGACTACGACGCCAGGGACGAGAAAACACGGCAGGTGGGGACAGAGAGAGAGAGTCGGACATTGTCAGCGTGTAGAGACAGAACATCTTCACATGTTACCGTGACCTGAGGACTTATTTGGACCGAACCAGAGGAGACTGGAGACAAACCAGAGCTGTTCTGGTGACTCTGACTCTGTTTGTGTTCAGCCTGACTACAGTGAGTTTAACAATGAGTTAACGTCGGAATTTCCTTTCTTCACGTTTATGAGTTTATGTTGTTGACTTATTAGAGCAGACATTGTAATGCAAGTTCAGTTTCTGAAAGTGTGAACTTTAAATCGTGGTCACATGTTACAGACTGCTGCTTCAAACTGAAGGTGTGTTGTTACCTTTGAGCAGAGCGGTCAGGATGGACATCTCAATGTCCTGCTGTCCCTCTGAGCCCATCCTGAACACTGTGATCTACACACACAACACACAACACTGTCAACTACAAACATTATCAAATGAACACAGTAAGACACAGACAGGAAGTCCTCCCATGAAGAACAAGCAGAAGAGAAGTGTAGAAGAAGAGCCTGGTGATGAGCTGCTGCCTCAGACTTGATTCATTCTGCAACATAACAAAACTCAGGTGTGATTATTTAAATTCACGTTTCTCGTTCATGTTCACATCCAGACAGCTGTTGAAACGATCGCTGATAACTTCAAACATTTTAAGCAGCAGCTTTGAGTCAGTTTGTGTGTGCTGCTGTGCTGATAAAACACACGTCATGCATCAGTCTGTATTCATGTTGTTGCTGTACGTGAGTGTCAGAGTGTCTCTGGACTGACAGCAGTGGATTCAGATCTCCTGCTGCAGGTGTGCAGACTGACTCCTGATTAATGAGTGACAGCAGCTTTAGCCAATCAGAGCGTGAGGACGGTCTTTAGTGACGGTTTCAGAGAGGTGTGGTCTTCGAAGGCGAGACGGAATTTTATATATTTAGCATTCTGCATACAATCAACTGATTATCAAAATGGTTTCATGCTGTCTGCTGCCAGAGTTTTTAGGCATAACACACAAACAGGTCTTTTCCTCATTTCCGACTTTAACCGTGCTCTGGTAGCAGCGCCAACAGTCATTTACGATTTGGCGAGAAACCTGAAGCTTGTCTTTTTTCCACCTGCGTTCAGCTTTGCGGCACTCTTCTCTAGCTGCGCGAGTTCTGGCATTGAACCAGGGCTCAGGTTTAGCTTTGGGCTGCACAGTTTTTAATGGAGCCACAGAGTCCAGTATGGTTCGGCAGGAGGAGTGAAACCAAGAACTGAGCACCTCCGTGTTTGCAGATGTTAAGTCAGAGGGGACACAGAGCTGGTTGAAGGCAGCAGAGAACTGACCGGCGGGGACGGGGTTAAAAATCCGATGGCTGCGAGCAGCAGCGGCAGATTTAACTGCAGCACAAGAGACAGCAGCTTCAAACGATACCGGCAAATGATCGGAAAACACATTGTCACATATTTCCACGTGTGACACAGACAAACCATGACAGAAGACGAGGTCTAATGTGTGTCCATGTTTGTGTGTGGGACCAGACACACACTGCTCCAAATTAAAAGAGTCAATAAGGCTTAAAAACTCCTTCACCAACAGTTTATCAGGACAGCACACATGAATGTTAAAATCCCCTACAAGGAGGACACGATCATACTTAGGCATAATTTCAGCCAGATGATCAGAGAAGTCATTTAAGAAGTCCTGATTGTATTTGGGCAGTCGGTAGACAGTGTTGGGGCTCGTTACTCAAAAAAGTAATATATTACACATTACACATTACTCTCAAAAATCGTAATGCCTTACATTACAAGATTACTGCCTGGAGAAAGTAATTAGTGACATTACTCGCTACATTACTTGTTACATTCTGTCTTGGCGTCTCATTCATGTTAGTCCACGGTTCCTTAGCAACAAGATTTGTGTGTGCGTGCTGTCTCTGTAGGTGCTTCGTTAAGTTTGAGGTAGTGTTAGCAGCGGTGAGGAGAGGTTTCCAACACAGGCAAAGTGCACCTTACAGTCAAGTTATTTTCCTTACGTTCAACAAATTCAAAGTAATGTTTGTATCTGTAACCCTCCTGCTGCCCAGCCAGCGCCCCCCCATACACACACACACACACCGGCCTGTCGCCTGCGCAGCCGCGCGGGAGGGGAGAGAGTCCGGCGCTGCTGCAGAGGAGCCGTGGTCTGCGATTACTCTGAGCAGCATGTGAATTACATTACATTACTTTCCCCCGATGATCTGAATAAGTCGCTTAATTTAATTTAAGAAATAAAGTCGCTAAGAGGGTCTGAAAAGTCGCTAAATCTAGCAAGAAAGTCGTCACCCCCCCCAGCCCCCAGCCCACCGTGTGTGATAACGCAAGTAACGAGCTTGGCGAACTGTAATGTGTAACGCGTTACTTTGTAACCCGTTACTTTGTTACTTTGTAACGCGTTACACCCAACACTGTCGGTAGATGACGGCACACAGCACGGGGTCGGAGCGACCCACCTCAAATACATTTGCTTCAAAGCTGGAGAATGAGGATGAGACAGCGCGCTGCTTACATTTAAAATCATTTTTGTAAACAGTCGCCGTTCCTCCTCCACCGCGGGGAGTTAAAATAAGAGCAACCAGCCGGTAGAAGTTCGATCAGAGGGCTGCACTCACCGGCACCGATCCAAGTCTCTGTCACACAGAGGAAATCCAGGCCACGAGAGTTGAACAAATCCCTCAGGATGAACGTTTTGTTCACCAGTGATCTGGCGTTCACCACGCTGAACCTGGCGGGAGCCGGGGGGTTCGGTTCGGCAGATCGGAGAGCCCATGGCAGCAACTTCAGGAGCATACATACACGCCGCGCTGAGAAAGCCGAGGCGGGCAGGTTGCGGCGGGGGCGGCGTCCCTCAAACGAGCCGGTGACCGGTACAAGGCAGGCGTCAATGGGGTCCAGGAAACGCCAAGGCACGGCGAAGGAATGAATTAGTCCATGTCCCGTCCGGGAAATGGATGAAGATTTTGCCAGCCATACTTTCAGCTTCACCAACCGGCCACCGCGTTTGCCGAGGCGACGGGGACGCTTCCGCCGAGGAGGCGGAGCAGAGGCCCGGCACAGGTGAGTCGGGATCCCCGCTAGTAGCGGGGGCACAGTTTTCTGCCTACTATGCTTAAATGCACATAACTCTCAGACATTATGTCGAAGATCCAAAAGAGCCTGGCGGTCATACACCAGCAGAGACTCGATCTGATTAGTGCCGAGTGTTATAAACAACAGAAACATCAGCCATTGTAGGAGCAGCAGGCGGCCAGCAACACACAGCGGCGCCATCTTTCCCCTCTCTCTTTCCCCTCTCTCTTTCCCCTCTCTCCAAGGGTAAGGGTAAAACATCTGGTGACACAACCAGGAAATGCTCCAAAGGCTAGACCGTCCCATTTAACAACGGCTGATGCGTTCAACAAGGTCTCTCCGAAGGACTCGCCTCGAAGACCGCAAAAGCCGGGTCCTTGAGAGGATGCGGACCCTGAATTGGGACACAGCAACTGTGTCACACAGGGATGGTTCTGGTTCTGTCTGTGTTTGGATATGTTCACATGTTTCCTTGTATCATTCTTTCTGTTGGAGGGAAACTGTGAGAATCCTCTGACCGAGCTGAGCGACCATCGCAAGTCATCCTCCTGCATCAGGGCTGGTCAGTGCAGAGTGTTGCTGCATGTCAGCAGTGTGACGCTGCAGCTTTCTGATACCTGAGCCCCTCTAAACCCCTTCACTCCTTCTCTTTACCTTCGTCAGAGGCAGCAAAACAAAAGGACTTCACTTTAGTATCCCCTGAAGAGACATTCTTTTAGTATTGATAGTAAAATTTAAAAAATAATAAGTGTTCAACATTTTCCTGACAGTTGCACCTTGACATAGGCGTAACATCCACTAGGGACAGGGGGGACATGTCCCCCCCACTTTCCGAAATCCCGTTTTTGTCCCCCCCACTTTTATTTAATCCAGCCGAACACAATAGCTCTCAAGGGTCCGATACTCAAACATGTCCGCTTGATTAATCTACCCCTGCGTATACACCGATGTGCTTATTTTACATTAATTTGATGGCAAAGTCCGCCCGCTGATGCAACACCAGCTATGCCAGGTTAGTAATCAAGTGAACCCACTCTCGCTGTGAGTCGCGGACAGTTTGTGTAATGATGCTGCGTTCAAAGGCTGCAACAGGCCATTGTCTTCGGCTGGGTCGGGCTCTTGATCAAGCATTTGCGTTTTGTTATTTTAATAACTCAAATAATGACTGTATTTCCAGCTAGAAAACACGCATTTCTCTCCTCCCTCCATTGTTTGTGTTTGTGTCGCTGCGTGGTGTTACACGTGACTTGTGTGAGTTATCCTCGTCCTGGAAACGTGACCCCGAGACGCAAGAAGAAAGCAAAAATTATTATTTTTTTACTAAGGAAAATGACAAAAATAATAGTAACGCACAGTGATCACTGGTTTGGAAATATTAACGCGTTAGATTACTCGTTACTGAAAACAGTGGTCAGAGAGTAACGCGTGGGCAGTGACGACCTGTGTCAGCTTTACAGTTACAGTTAATGTGTCGGGCCGGGCTCGGACACAACGTGCACGGGCTGGGCTTGATTATTTAGGCCCGATCTAAGCTCTACTCGGGTCCAGCCGAGACTTTACTGAGGTTCGTCCAGTGTGAGCAGCAGGAGGACGGTCAGCTCACCTCCCAGAGCCTCGTGCTGAATCACTGAGACTCATTTAGGGACCGTCATTAAATTACTTAACACAAATATATTAATACAAAATAATTGCAGTTTTTTCTATATCTTCCATGTCATGTGACCCAGTGACTCCAAACCAGCAGCAGATTGTGTCAGTAAACTGGACACATGAGACACAGCTCTTTTTATTGTACTTTTACAATGTACTATTGTACTACTTGTAAGCAGAAATTATGATTTATTTCTCAGTAACTTCCATGTCAGGTGGCCCACTGACTTCTAAAACAGATTCTGTTTCCATAAAAATCTATAATAATAAAGAAAATAATGTTTAAAAAGTTCTCTAATGTCTCATGTCTTAGATTCTCATTCTGAAATTCTGAAAATGTTTTTTTTTTTTTTTTAATCTCACCAGCAGTCACCATTTAAAGGGTTATTTTTCAAATTTTCTTCCGGGGGGGGCATGCCCCCGGACCCCCCTAGTGTTGCTGAGTTACCAGAACAATCTAGGGGAAGCACTGTATGTTCTAAGAATTGTGGACACCTGAGGCGAACTATTTCTTTCTTAGCTGAAGCCGACAACGGAACAAAATATATGTGAAGAGAGACATCGTGGAGCCGTATATTTTCCTGCTCTATTGTCCTTTGCCAATCACACCTATGACTAAGCATGACAGCCATGTTCATCATAATGTGTTGCTTTTAAGTAGCTGGGAATATGATTAAAATCATGTGGAAATGTATAAAATGGTATTCAAATCAGACACCCACTTTTTTGTGTCCCCCCCACTTTTCAAACCGATGTTACGCCCTTGCACCTTGATGTGTCACGTGATCAACTGCAGGATCTGAAAACCAGGAAGTCCAGTGAATCTGAGCTGTAGAACCAACTGACTCGGTTCCGCACAATGAGAAAATAGAGTTGAATGATTGTGTGTGTGTGTGTGTGTGTGTGTGTGTGTGTGCTGTGTGTGTGATGTGAGGTTATGTAGACGTATGGGCGCTCTGCTGCTGCAGCTGTTGTCAGGACGAAACGGAGGATTGTGGGATTAAATAAATGCTGGAGACCACAGAACAATCTGCATTAAGTGGAGCAGTTTTGGGTCAAAGCTAAAACCTCCAGCATTATGTTAATGTCACAGTGAGTGGTGTTATATTACCCAGGATTCCTAGTGTCTGTCAGAGGGGAGACAGAGGTTGAGGTCTGTTGGACTGTGTCTGTTATTGTCACCTGTCAGCTCAGGTGAGCTGTGGCTGGTCACTGAGTGTCTGTCCAGGTGTTTAACCCTTCACTGCCTCACGTGTGTTAGTATTTAACTTAAACCAGTCTGCCTCCTCTTCTTTGGTTAGAAAATCATTGAATGTGTATCTTTGAGTTACATCTGTGATTCTGAGACACAAAGAACAGGATGAGATCTGCTCACATGTTCATTCTAATCTCTATAAATATGATTAAAGGAACTGATCCTGCAGTGAAAGTGATCTGTTGCGACCGTCGGATCTGATTCAGGTCAGAAACAGTCGGACTGACCTGAGACTGTGAGTCAGGGTGTGTCTCTTCAGTCTCTCACAGAAATACAGATAAATGTTCCCTGTGAAGATAATCCAGATTATATTTGTGATGACGACTGAAACAATCACAGTAATAAATAAATGCCTTTCTGCTTAATGACGATGAGTCTGATAATAATGACACACATCAGCTGATGGATGAACGATGAGCTGAGGACCATGTGACCTCGGGGACCTACCAGCGCTCTCTTCTTCATGCACTCCGTCACCATGAGGAGGATCTGCTGCGCCTGGCTGCGGCTGTAGTTGAAGGTTTTCTGGATGGTGACCAGCAGCTGATCTTTGACGCCATCACTCAACGACCTGCAAGAGAAACACCAGACAGTCACGTCAGCTTCCAGTTGGACGACAGGATGCCATGTCCAGTGTCCGCGTGTTCAGGACGAGTGGTTAGACTGACACGCATTAGAAACGTTTAGTCTTGAACCTGAAACACACTGACGATCTCGGTCCAGTCCCTTTAAAGCTCCTGAGCCACAGCTGCTCTGAGAGCCACAGGTAGAAACTGAATGAATGTGATTTTTAATCATTAAGGTGTGTTAGAGCGCTGGGGCTGGCAGAGGTCCGCCCGTCACAGTCTGACATCACAGGCTGCTCTGATTGGTCCTGAGAGCACACGGGAAGCTGCTTGCTCGGCCTTGTTTACATGGGAACAGGAACAGTGTAGAACCAGGTGATCTGTGTCAGGTGTTTCTGAGTGTTTCTCACC
>OZ023155.1:0-230000 GCA_963678695.2 Diplodus puntazzo | reverse complement strand
CTCCGCCGGCTTGCCTTCTTCCCATAGTGCATCCTGGTGCCATGTGTTCCCCAGGTTAGCAACGCACACGACGCACCTGGCCATCCAGGTGATGTGAAAGAAAACGTGATTCATCAGACAGGCCACCTTCTTCCATTGCTCCTGATCCAGTTCTGATGCTCCCATTGTTGCTGCTTTTGGTGGTGGACAGGGGTCAGCCTGGACACCCTGACTGGTCTGCAGCCCCATATGCAACAAACTGTGATGCACTGTGTATTCTGACACCTCTCTATCAGAATCAGCATTAAGTTCTTCAGCAATTTGAGCAACTGTAGCTCGTCTGTTGGATCGGACCACACGGGCCGGCCTTCGCTCCCCATGTGCATCAATGAGCCTTGGCCGCCCATGACCTTGTCGCCGGTTCACCACTGTTCCTTCCTTGGACCACTTTGATAGATGCTAACCACTGCAGACCAGGAACACCTCACAAGAGCTGCAGTTCTGGAGATGCTCTGACTCAGTTGTCTAGCCTCACAATTTGGCCCTTGTCAAACTCGCTTACGCTGGCCCCTTTTCCTGTTTCTAACACGTTCACTTGCCGCCTGATACATCCCACCAGCAGGCACCACGATGAAGAGATAGTCAGTGTTACTGCACGTGTCACTGGTCATAATGTGATGCCTGCTGGGTGTATGTTTGTAATGTAGTGTTCTTCAAACTGAGGATCTGACAGTGAATATGTAGTATATTTATCATTAGACACTGTCCAGATAATAATGTCCTCCAGAGACTCCTCTCGTCCTTATTTAATCTCACGTTGATCCTTTGATCGGCCTCCTCTCCTTTGGCCCTGAACCTCTGTGTGCTGGAGTTCAGGTTCAGCTTCAGCTTCCAGTCTGTGGTCTGTCCGGAGAGGACAGACGTAGGTCCAGAGTGGACAGATGGAGGTCCAGAGATGGAGGTGTTGTGTAGTGTGGCTTCCACTAGAAAGATCTGAACACAACACAACTTCACCTGGTACAGTGACGTACAGGTGTGCTCCAGGTGTTACACTGTGACAGCACTGCTGAGTCAAGTCGCAGTTCTGAACTGGAACTTCCTGTTTGAAGTCTGTCTGGAGTTTAGACTTTACTTTGGCTCCATCTGGTGGTCACGTGAAGACTGATTCTGATGTTTCTAAACACAACGAGTGTCTACAGTAGAACTACACTCGTGATCACAGGACACACAACACATGAACACACAACACTTACTACAACACACTTACACTTATTTACTTACAACACTTACTACACACAACACACACACCTGCTGGCACTCAGATCACACCTGCTGGGATTCAAACAGGTTCTGATGTCATTTCACGTTTAATTCACAAAGAATCTTCACATCGAATATCGTACAGATTCAGAAGGATCAGTCTGAATCCATTGGAGGAGAGACTTTTACAGATCAATAAATGAAACATAAATATTTGGTGACGACTAAACAGAACAAAGAATCTCTGAAGAAGTTCTGTAAAATGATTGATTACATGTGTAAACCCAATAACATGATCGTATATATTTGTTTGTGCTGCCTGAACCAAAAGTGTCCGACAGCTCTGACTACAAAACTTCCTGAAGTGAATGACAAAAATGTAGTATGTCAATTTAAAACTCAACTGTTGTAACTATTTTTATTTAACTGTTTTTATTCCGCAGTTGTTTTAACATTATCATTTATCCTGCAAACATTATCGAACTGGATGCATCTATTTGTCAGATTTGGTCCTCCGTACTCAGCGCGTACCATTACACATTTAGATATGTTTAGATATAACCACACTAACATCTTTATCAACTTTCTCAGGATGTTTCCAGACAATGTACAGAGAGTCAGAAGGCACATTTCACCTCATGAGAACATATGAGAGGAAAGTGAAACCTGATATATTTGGTTCATCTCTGGTTGCAGGTGTTCAGTTGATCATCACACACGTGTGAAGACATACAATGTCATTAAACATGTAAACCTATTTAAAATAAAGTAACGCCTGCTCACATGCACAGCACAGAACCAGTTTTCTCCTCAGCTGAAGGATCAGTCAGTGCTCCTTCATTGAGAAACTCTCTGGTTTTTAAAGCATGAAATGTTTCATGTGAGGTCTAAAGTGTGAAGTTCCTGTAGATCTCTTCAGAGGTTAAAACAGATTTGAATGTTTGTTTCATTTCTCCTATCCTGAATGTGCCCAAAGGTTTTATGTTCACTCAGTCATTTTCTGTTCTTCTACAACCAGATGAGTTCAGCCTGTCTACAGCAGCCAATCACAAGCTGCCCTGGTGTCATGTGACCTACATGCTGCTGTACACCTCCTCCATCAGCCTCTGACCAGACACCCTCTCCCTTTGTTCTCATTTATCCCATCGTTTCGTCCTTCATATGGCGATGGTGGAGTGCGTGGTGGAGAAGTTCTCCATGCGGAAACGAACCACCTTGCTGTTGGGTGGCGGCCGGTACAGGAAGTGGCAGGTGAAGACCTGGTGACAGGCCTTACGAAAATTCTCAGACAGGAAGGCGTAGAGGACGGGGTTAACGCAGGAGTTCCCATAAGACAGGCAGTGTGCGACGATGCGGAAGGCGAAGGAGGCGTCATTCAGGGGGAAAGTCCCAAACTCCACCCACATGGCGATGATGTGATGAGGCATCCAGCAGATGGTGAATGCAGCGACGAGCAGGAGAACCGTCTGAGCCGTCTGCAGGAGAACACAGAGAACATCAGCCTGAATCTATAGGAGGTTGTGTTCAAAGACCAGATTTAAGATCAACATTGTTCCTTTATTGATCCCCCTTGGGAGAAATATGAAAGTAACACAGCAGTACAGACGGAAACAAGTAGCAGCACAAGAGTAAGCCTCAAAAATAGAGACAATAATAGAGAGATATTGGAAAGAATAAATTCACAATTTAAATAAAAAATATAATAAAAAAAACTATTACAATAAAGCTAAACATACTGTATACATACTAAAAGCCTGAACATTCCCCAAATACACTGGAAACATCATCACTCCCGAAACACTGCTGGAGCTTTATGAAGCAAACAGAAGAGGAGGACAGAGGGGGAAGACTGTCTGTCCACTTCACATGTCCACTTCACATGACAACAGAACTGATGTTCAGGGACTAAAATAAAATGTTCCAGCTCTCGGGATCATCTCAACTTCAGCAGACCAACTGTGACACTTTTTGGTTCACTTGCTTTTTGTGAAGCAGCTGGATATTATAAGGTGTTGGGCCTTGCATTACACGAGGCACAATTAAGTAGTGTTTATGCAACATTAAAAGGGATATTTAGGTGAAATTTAGCTATCGATAATAATTAATGATTATCAGGGATAATTATCATAATAAATAATATGATCCGATTTACATCAGATCACCTCAGGGCACCACCCTTGAAGAAGGAAAACATAGCAAATTTACCAAATTGGTCTTATAAAAAGGTAAACTGTTTATCATTCTGATTAATTAACTTAATTACTACAACAAATTCACCATAACAGCTAGTAATGGTTGAAGGATTTTGGAGTCCTTGACAGTGTAGAGGTCGGCAACATTCACTCTTGAACAACATTAAATAGACAGCAAGAAGGTTCAAAAGTCATTTATTCAACACAAAGATGAAATCACACAATCTAACTAACACGTACTATACCTGCGTGTGGTGATCGACAACAGACTGGACTGGAAATCTAATACTGAGGCTGTGTACAAGAAGGGGATGAGCAGACTCTATTTCCTGAGGAAGCCGAGATCCTTCAATGTGTGCAGCAAGATGTTGGAGATCTTTCACCAGTCTGTTGTTACCAGCGCCATTTTCTTTGCTGCTGTGTGTTGGGGCAGCAGCATCAGAGCCAGTGACACTAACAGACTTGATAAAATCATCAAGAAGGCTGGCTCTGTACTTGGTCTCAGGTTGGAGTCTTTTGAGACCGTGGTGGAGAGGAGAACGCTGAATAAACTGCTGTCCATCATGGACAATGATCAGCAGCCTCTCCATTGTCGTTTCTGGGCTCTCCTCCTCAAAGGTGTCGGCGTGTAGTTTGATGATAAAAGAATTCTGCAGAGGCGAGGCTGGGTGGATGATAGAGCAGTCTTTATTGAAACAGTTCTTCTAGCCAGCGTCTGAATTCAGAGTGTGGCTCCAGCTCCGCTGTCGAAGGGACAGATACAGCCAATCTTTTCTGCCACATGCCATCACACTGTACAATACCAGCTTACACTCTGGTCATAACACACAGTCACTATGCACTTTGGTTTTACATACTCTGTTCACTGCACCTTATATTTAGGGCCCGAGCAGGTCTTAACCTTTTTCATCCGAAATGATCACATTTTTCACTGCCTGAACATGCCCTAAAAACTCACCAAACTTGGAATATACGTCACACCTGCCGAAAAATGTCGTAATCTATTGTCATCCTTGATTTCCACCACTAGGTGGTGCTATAATCAAGGAAAGTGCATTTTGGCTTATAACTCACATATACTTTGCCGCACATTAAAAAACCCATTTTTTTCCGCAAATTCGCGAAATGCCACAATCCCACTCTTTCGAAGTTAGAAGATTTCACCGATTCGCATGAAACTTTGCACACAGCATCTGTGGACTCTCCTGACAAAAAGCTATTAAAAGAATTTATATATTCCAAACAACACTCAACTTATTAGACAACAACTTCCTGTACATTTTGCTCAAAACACGAAGTGTTGCATATCTCCACATTGGTCTGTCCAAATAACATGAAACTCAGGTGACGACTTTCCCATGAGCCCCTGAGCCTCTGTGCAAAATTTTGGCTGATGACCACTATTTCTCAACAGTGGTTGGTCGGATTAAGACAAAAATTGGTACAATCTTTGCCAATGCCCTCCTGAGGACAGCTGACAAAACTGTTACCAATCCGCCACTAGGTGGCGCTCTGGTGGCAGTCTAATTAAATATTTTGCACTGTGCCCACACCACAACTATTATGTCAATGAAATTCATAGGTGTGGTATAGACTGGCCCCTGTAACTCACACACCAAAAATGACCAGCAGGTGGTGTCAAATAATTCTTACATAATATGGCTGACATTTTTAAACCCTAAAATGTTCCCTAAATTCAGCTGAATAGTGTGATGTAGGCCACGGCAACTTTGGCGGTAAATTTCCATTCACAAAATCGCAAAAATAATAAACTTGCTCCTTCCAATTCCTCCTAGGCCATTTGACCGATTTGCACCAAACTTTGCAAATAGCATATGTGGACAAAACTTACCAAAAGCTTACACCTACGTCACACCTGGTGGCACGGTCCATTTTGATGCTTTGCCATAAAACCATCAAGTCATTATAACTTCCACATACCATTGGCCATCTACTCCAAATTGCTCAAACATGTAGAGGGTCTTGCCCTGAATACGTCTACGCAGCACACCCCAACGCGCCTGGACTGCGAGGGCCTGTTCATCGCTGCTTGTAGCTTTAATTTATCTTGCACTACAATTGCTCTGCTTATTTATACATTTTTATGTATTGCATTTTTTATTGCTATTTTAATGTCTAGGTTGTTCCTTTTATTTCATTGTGTTGTTATTGTCTCTGTGTGTACTGCTGCTGCTACACTGTTATTTCTATCCATCCATCCATCCATCCATCCATCCATCCATCTATCTGTGTGTGTGCGTCTGGCAGAACAAAGAAACAGTGGTGGTCACTGATATCACAAGTGGGTGTGATATGCTCCAGGCTCAAGGAATGTGTGTGTGACGTGATGCCAGGTAAGAGAGGATGGTTAGTTGCGTGCAGAGACTCTGAGTCTGTGCGAAGCATCATTTGTTTAACATGGAATTAGCCGTCTAGGAAAGCAAACTACCAATAATCTGACCTGTGATCACAGTAACACTCAAACAGTGGACAAACACATAAATTGAACACATGTGCATCACATCAACCAGAGTTTAAAGTCCTGTGCTTAGCCGTGCTATGCTATGCTATCTAACCCCAGTTCAACGTTACCAGTCTTTGAAGTGTTGTGAAGGTCTGATAAAAGTTGGCAGAGGAGGAAACAGTTCGCTCCTTTTCTTTGCAGGATAGCAGCTCTGTGCTAACCTGCTTAGTGTTCCTCAGATTGTGAAGTTTGCTGGCAAACTTTGTATCGCACCTGCTGGTGCTAACTGATCTGGAATACTGGCAGGACCTCACGTCGCTGCAGTGAGGAGAAGTTCTTTGTCCAACTGCAAATGCAGCTTGCAGCCATTAGACCAGAAGAGGAGATCTTGAACGCAGGCGGCCCCGTGGGGGGAGGAGGAGAGGAGAGCTTGGGGGTCAGAAGTTGAAGGAGTAGAGGGCGTCGAGTGAGAGAGGAGGAACAATCAAGGTGCTGGAGTTTTGAATACCTGGTCAGAGGGGGGTCCGTCACTCTGACCAATAGTAGCTCAGAGCTGGATTTTGCACCCAGGTGTGAAGAATGGTGAATTCTGGGACACTGAGTTCAGTTTAGAGTCCATTTTAGAATCCAAAATGAATGACTTCATCTGTGGGTCCCAACAAAGGAGACGTCACGACAATTTCCAGTCGAGTTTGTGGACACAGAATCAGGTATTTTAAGATGAAACATGAGGTTTTCCTTAGAACGAATTGTCTGTGTTTGAACCTAACCTGACCAGCAGCACAGTGACGTAACAACATGGAACAGAAAACTGAACTTAAAGAAACTTAAGTTTGAACAGATCGAAGCATTTTATTGGGCTGACATTAACACGTCATCACCTTTAATTTGATATGAACGTCACCTGATGAATCTCACGTTAATATTTCTGGTCTCAACACATAAATGCTGCAGATACAATTCAAATATCATTAAGTCTCAGGTCCTGCTGTCAGTGATTTTATATGACTTCATGTGTTTTATGTGATTTGGCTGCTTGATAAAGAGGGTCAACACACCTTCCTCAGACCTTCCTCATGATTTACTGTCAGCAGGAAAACTAATAACTGACAGGTTATTACAAACATTTTCTTGTCATGTTGATTAAAACAGGTCACATTCTATTTCTCTAGAACATATTTGCTGCTGCAGAAATCAAACATTATTATCATAAATGTATTAAAGTTAAATAAATATAAAGATGAATATCTGATGTTGTCTACAATACGAAAGCGTGCGGTTGTTTGCAGAGTGTTTCTGCCGTGAATGAACTTGAATCAGTCGACGTCTGAGGGAATCTTGTCTATTCTTAGTCCTGCTGTCTAAATATTTACCCAGCAGCCTTTGTTCCTACTGTAAACTGATCTGTGATCTGCTGCTCAGGACGTCTGTTCACTGTCCCCTGTCAACCTCGGTGGCCTCCCCAGCGTCTCTCTGATCCTGTGATGTTGGACAGATTTCACCTGTCAGAGTAACCCCTAACCCTTTTAGATAGAAAAGGTGGCACATTTGCAGCAAGGTTAAACGTGACATGACGTGAAGCACGAAGTTGGGCAGTGAACAGTGAAGCAGGTCGAATTTGTCTTCAAAATAAGAGCTTTACATTGAACCCCATTGGAGTTTAGAACTGGGTTCTTAGCAGGGGGCTTTTAATTTGAAAGTAGCAACTGTTCGTAGCTTGCCGCTACAACAACAAGCTAACACAACCAAACAGCTACAGAGACCGAGGAGACGCTGCATCTCCTGGATCTCAGCGGCTGTCCAGTTGCTCATCTTAATGTCCGCGGATGAAGTGATGGACTGACTGCTGTGATCAGCTGTTTCCTAGTTTTAAAACTCCCCGGCTGTGGGACACACAACAGTGCAGGTCTTCGACACCGCCGCCCATCTCACGCAGGGGCGGCACATTGACATCTCGGATTTATATAGCAATGGAGGCGGAAATAAGTGTTCCCACTGAGGCAGCAAATTGGCGGACCAAAACAGACCCCCAATATACCGCCTTCTGTCTAAATTCACGGACCGAGCCGCCAAAAAGACACCGAATTGGCGGCTTGCTGCCCAGTATATAAACAGCAAGTGTTGATGGACCGCTGTGACCCCGAGGGGGAAACAGGACTGATGGGGGTAGTTAATCTACTAACACAGAGCCACTCGTCACACTTTCATTATGGCTTTCTTTTGGTCCAGCAGATTGAAAGATTAAATGTAATCAGCGATTGTATAAAATGATGGTTTGGTTCAAAACTGGATGAATAAATAAGAAAACTGACAAATAATAAAGTATTTTACAAAGTGTTGAGGATGAATTGAGGTGTGTCAGACTGGTGAATGCAGATGCTTCTGTATCTGTCGTCAGGTGCAGCAGATGCTTCTGTATCTGTTGTCAGGTGCAGCAGATGCTTCTGTATCTGTCTTCAGGCGCAGCAGATGCTTCTGTATCTGTTGTCAGTCGCAGCAGATGCTTCTGTATCTGTTGTCAGGTGGAGCAGATGCTTCTGTATCTGTTGTCAGGTGCAGCAGATGCTTCTGTATCTGTCGTCAGGTACAGCATATGCTTCTGTATCTGTCTTCAGGCGCAGCAGATGCTTCTGTATCTGTTGTCAGTCGCAGCAGATGCTTCTGTATCTGTTGTCAGTCGCAGCAGATGCTTCTGTATCTGTTGTCAGGTGGAGCAGATGCTTCTGTATCTGTTGTCAGTCGCAGCAGATGCTTCTGTATCTGTTGTCAGGTGGAGCAGATGCTTCTGTATCTGTCTTCAGGTGCAGCAGATGCTTCTGTATCTGTTGTCAGGTGCAGCAGATGCTTCTTTATCTGTCGTCAGGTGCAGCATATGCTTCTGTATCTGTCGTCAGGTGCAGCAGATGCTTCTGTATCTGTTGTCAGGTGCAGCAGATGCTTCTGTATCTGTTGTCAGGTGCAGCAGATGCTTCTGTATCTGTCTTCAGGCGCAGCAGATGCTTCTGTATCTGTTGTCAGTCGCAGCAGATGCTTCTGTATCTGTTGTCAGGTGGAGCAGATGCTTCTGTATCTGTTGTCAGGTGCAGCAGATGCTTCTGTATCTGTCGTCAGGTACAGCATATGCTTCTGTATCTGTCTTCAGGCGCAGCAGATGCTTCTGTATCTGTTGTCAGTCGCAGCAGATGCTTCTGTATCCGTTGCCGTGATGAACCATGATAGTTAATGATGTTTCAAGTCAGGATTATTTCTGTTGCTGCTCAGTAAAAGCTGAAGTTTCTGTCGGTGTTCGAACCTTTTCTGTGCTTATATAACCAGGGTGGAGATGTGTGGGGACGTGAGCGGCTCTCAGTGATGTGGACACACAAAAGCACATGTTGGATTCAAGGGAAGTTACATCTTTGAATATTAGCCTCCACACAGTGAGACAGAAGAAAACGAAGAAGAAACAGGCTGCAGAGCTGAGAACTTCCTGTCCCTCTCTCAGGATAAAATCAACTTTCAGAATGAGACATCATCATCATCATCATCATCATCATCATTAACTGTGCTGATGGTCACACATATGATAACTAATGTTCTTCATCAAAGTGAGTGCTGACTGTTGATTGGCTGTGAAGGGTGTGGATGTTTCCTGTGAGCAGCAACTGTTTGATCAATAACTCCATCAATCAACCAATCATCAGGAGAGTCCACACCCTCAGACAGCTGCAGACAGAACGTAGAGCCACACTCAAGTTCAAGTCAAGTTGTCCTGCTGAGTCTCCGGACCCAAAACATGTTTCACACACAGTTTTATGAGGAGGAGGAGGAGGAGGAGGAAGAAGAACTGTACCTTTCTCTTGGAGCGCTCAGACTTTTTGGAAATGTTCTTCATCTTTTTATGCAGATGAAATAAAACCTGAGGGAAACACAAACAGTGACAGAGAATCAATATTTATGATCCGCAAGGGATCAAAAACTGAGCTCATCACTAATCAGGAAGTCTGTCAGTACAAACTGTTTGAATCCACCGGAACTGAACAGTTAGAGACAAACAGACAGGAAGTGTGTCTGCACATTAAGAGCAAAGACACACAGCTGATTGCAGACAAAATATTCTGAATCAAATAATTAATAAATAATATTTTATATTTGTTAACAGCGTCAGTGCAGATTAATAATCTGTATATAGCCCATCTGTTAGTCATCAGCAGCGTCTGAACAGATGTGAGAACGTCATTGACAACAGAAGAACAAAAACATGACGGAGTATTTCGGATCAGTCGGTCGACCGAGAATAACTACGATGGATCACCTGTTTTATCACAATCAATCGGTAAGAATCCTGCTGAAACTAAACACTGAATTATGAATTATGAAACAGCTGATATCTGGTGGTTCTTGAATGATTAAAATATGTATTTATTATCAATTTAAAGTCAAACACTTGCTGGATCTGAAAATAAGGTATTGATTTGTCACATTATCTGTGTATTTTAGAGCTGAAACCATTGATCAGTAAACACATTTTTTCTTAATTGAAAATGATTGAGGAACTATTTTACTGATCAGTGAAGTAGTTCCAGCTGTAAACTGTCTGATCTGTCGGTGAACTGAAGCTCCTTTCTAACACATACATTATCAATAAGAACTGAAATGAGTGAATTATTATTACTAACTATTTAGTGAACTAACAGGTCAACTTCGGTCGTCCACATGAAAGAAGTCTCTGAACCAATTCAGTTCTCCTCTGACCATTTGTCTCATGTTCAGTGAGGACTGTTGCCATGGAGATGAGCTGAGCAGATCAACTAACATAAAAACATTTGTCATTAAACTTTTGTGCTGATATTTAGATGATTTCCACTCTGCGACTCTTCAAGCACTTCATGTTGTATTCTGAAAACTCCAAGCAGCACTTTATCACTCTGTCTCCGAACTGACCCAGTTCGCCTGACTTACTTTTATTTTATTTTGAAACTTCCCCCGGGTGTTTACCTCGTCTCGTCTCCGCGCGCTTGGCGCTGGCTTTACGCACAGTTTTATGAGCATCAGGACTTCGTGCGCGCACTTTGGCCCCTGTGTCGTTATTAATCATGTTTTACAGCAGCGGCAGTCAAACATTATCCTGTTAATGAGCTCTTTTTTGAACTGACCCTGGTGTAGCAGCAGCTGATGAGCAGCAGCGGCAGCAGGTACCCGAGTACCAGGACCGTCACCCTGTAGGCGCGTTTGGAGGCTCCGGACCACTGCTCCCAGCAGAAGGTGCTGTTGGGGGCGCTGGGGTGGCTAGTGAGGACCTGGTGCTGGGCCACCGGGACCGAACACAATAGGGACAGTGTCCAGATGACGCACACCCCGGCCAGCGCGTTCCTGCGGCTCCGGACGCACGGAGCCTTCCGGGAGCGCACCACGGCCACGTAGCGGTCCACTGACATGGCCACGAGGGTGAAGATGCTGACCAGCATGCTGACGGTGGAGAAGAAGTGTCCGAACTTACAGAGGAAGGCTCCGAACACCCACTGCGGCAGCGAGTAGATGGTGGCGTGAAACGGGACGCAGAAGAGGAGGAAGAGGAGGTCCGCCGCGCTCAGGTTCAGGATGAAGATGTTGGTCGGGCTGCCGGGGCGCCTCACCCCTCCTCCCCCACCGCCCCCACTCACTCTCCCTCCGCCACTGTACCTCACCCTCCCGATCACCACCATCACCACTGAGTTCCCAACCACCCCAACCACGAAAATCAGCCCGAACACCACTGGCACGACCACCGCCTCCGGCCCGGACCCGTCGCCCTCCGCCGCCTTCTCGGACCGGTTGGTCTCCTGGAGGTCAGCCCAGGCAGATGACTCGTTTCCCGGCAGCAGCATGTTGGAGCTCTGCGTGTGGAGCTGGAGGTCAGAGCAGGTGGAGGAGCAGAGGACACACTGGCTCAAAGACCAGGTCCATGATCCAGATCCAACAGTCCACAGACTGCTGGAGACACGGCAAGTTAACGGAAACATGACGCACAGCTTCCTGTCGGCACATTTCACAATAAAACAAATGTAATGAGAAAAACCAACAGGAAGCAGAAGATGAGATTATATTCAATGAAATAATTGAGTTTGACTGAAAACACAAACAAGCACAAAAAGTTTCATTACTGACATGTCGGATCTTTTTTTGTTCGCACATTACAACACAACGAGATAAACTCCAGATAAGTTTTTACCTCTCAGTCTGCTCACTCTTCTATCCTTCTACAAACTCTGAGCTCTCATGTGTCCGATTTACTAAATTTCTGACCATGTCGTGTCTCGTTGTCTAAACTGGTTTAATCACTTGACTGATGTCACAATGAGCGGACACCTTTCTGTTTGTGTTACTAATTGATCTTTTTCCAATAAAGTTTCAGTCTGTAGGATTAAGTGGCATCTAGTGGTGAGTTTGCAACCAACTGACCACCCCTTGCCTCACCTTCCCCCTCTGTCTCTCCAATGTGTAGTTTGTCCATGCTGGGCTCCTGTAGAAACATGGCGGTGCTAAATGGTGAATGCTCTGTAGATGTAGGGACTCATTCTGAAGTTACAAAAACACAAACATGTCTTTAGTTTAACTTAAATCTGAGTTTAACAGAACCAGTCTGAGTTTCAGCTCATTACACACTGACCCAAACACAGTAGTGACTGTACTCACAGTAGGTTCAAGATTCAGATGTGTTATATGGTGTGTATGTGTGACATACGGTGTGTATGTGTGACATACGGTGTGTATGTGTGACATACGGTGTGTACGTGTGATACACGGTGTGTATGTGTGATATACGGTGTGTATGTGTGACATACGGTGTGTATGTGTGATATACGGTGTGTATGTGTGACATACGGTGTGTATGTGTGATATACGGTGTGTATGTGTGTTATATGGTGTGTATGTGTGATATACGCTGTGTATGTGTGATATACGGTGTGTATGTGTGATATACGGTGTGTATGTGTGATATATGGTGTGTACGTGTGTTATATGGTGTGTATGTGTGACATACGGTGTGTATGTGTGATATACGGTGTGTATGTGTGTTATATGTGTGTGTATGTGTGTATAGGTGTGTATGTGTGATATAGGTGTGTATGTGTGTGTATACGTGTGTATGTGTGTATAGGTGTGTATGTGTGATATACGGTGTGTATGTGTGTTATATGGTGTGTATGTGTGATATATGTGTGTATGTGTGAATACGGTGTGTATGTGTGATATACGGTGTGTATGTGTGTATATGGTGTGTAGTGTGTTATGGTGTGTATGTGTGATATAGTGTGTGTGTGTTATGTGTGTGTAGTGTGATATCGGTGTGTATGTGTGATATACGGTGTGTATGTGTGTTATACGGTGTGTATGTGTGATATACGGTGTGTATGTGTGATATACGGTGTGTATGTGTGTTATACGGTGTGTATGTGTGATATACGGTGTGTATGTGTGACATACGGTGTGTATGTGTGATATACGGTGTGTATGTGTGACATACAGTGTGTATGTGTGTTATACGGTGTGTATGTGTGTTATACGGTGTGTATGTGTGACATACGGTGTGTATGTGTGACATACGGTGTGTATGTGTTATATGGTGTGTACGTGTGATATACGGTGTGTGTGTGTTATATGGTGTGTACGTGTGATATACGGTGTGTATGTGTGACATACGGTGTGTATGTGTGATATACGGTGTGTAAGTGTGATATATGGTGTGTATGTGTGATATATGGTGTGTATGTGTGATATACGGTGTGTATGTGTGATATATGGTGTGTATGTGTGATATATGGTGTGTATGTGTGACATACGGTGTGTATGTGTGTTATATGGTGTGTATGTGTGACATACGGTGTGTATGTGTTATATGGTGTGTACGTGTGATATACGGTGTGTATGTGTGATATATGGTGTGTACGTGTGATATACGGTGTGTGTGTGTTATATGGTGTGTACGTGTGATATACGGTGTGTATGTGTGTTATATGGTGTGTATGTGTGATATATGGTGTGTATGTCTGATATGGTGTGTACGTGTGATATACGGTGTGTGTGTGTTATATGGTGTGTATGTGTGATATACGGTGTGTATGTGTGTTATATGGTGTGTATGTGTGACATACGGTGTGTATGTGTGTTATATGGTGTGTACGTGTGATATACGGTGTGTATGTGTGTTATATGGTGTGTACGTGTGATATACGGTGTGTAAGTGTGATATATGGTGTGTATGTGTGATATATGGTGTGTATGTGTGATATACGGTGTGTATGTGTGATATATGGTGTGTATGTGTGATATATGGTGTGTATGTGTGATATACGGTGTGTAAGTGTGATATACGGTGTGTATGTGTGATATATGGTGTGTATGTGTGATATATGGTGTGTATGTGTGACATACGGTGTGTATGTGTGATATACGGTGTGTATGTGTGATATACGGTGTGTATGTGTGACATACGGTGTGTATGTGTTATATACGGTGTGTATGTGTGATATACGGTGTGTATGTGTGACATACGGTGTGTATGTGTGACATACGGTGTGTATGTGTGATATACGGTGTGTATGTGTGATATACGGTGTGTATGTGTGATATACGGTGTGTATGTGTGACATACGGTGTGTATGTGTGATATACGGTGTGTATGTGTGATATACGGTGTGTATGTGTGACATACGGTGTGTATGTGTTATATACGGTGTGTATGTGTGACATATGGTGTGTATGTGTGATATACGGTGTGTATGTGTGACATACGGTGTGTATGTGTGACATATGGTGTGTATGTGTGATATACGGTGTGTATGTGTGATATACGGTGTGTATGTGTGACATACGGTGTGTATGTGTGACATACGGTGTGTATGTGTGACATACGGTGTGTATGTGTGTTATACGGTGTGTATGTGTGATATACGGTGTGTATGTGTGACATACGGTGTGTATGTGTGATATACGGTGTGTATGTGTGATATACGGTGTGTATGTGTGTTATACGGTGTGTATGTGTGATATACGGTGTGTATGTTGTTATACGGTGTGTATGTGTGAATGTCTGTCATGATCCTGGTCGCTCTGGACCTGCCCTGCCAGGTGTTAATGTCCTGAAGGCAGGGCAATGCAGTTCTAGTGATGCACTCAGCTCGTCCGATCACTCTGTGGAGAGATTTCTGGTCCTGGGCGCTGCAGTTGTTGGACCAGGCGGTCACGCCTCCAGAGATGTCAGACTGGATAAAGAAGAAAGTTTTCTGCAACGCTGCGTAGCCATCTTACCCAGTGAGGTGATGTGGATTGTCCATGTTAGGTCCTCAGAGGTATGAGCTCTGAGGTACCTATAGCTGCTCACCTCCTTCACCGGGCCCTGTAGATCTTTAGTGGTGCGTAATGGGACTTCTGCTTCTCCCTCCTGAAATCTACCACCACCTCCTTGGTCTGAACGTCACGTTCAGGTGCAGGTTGTTGGTCTTGCACTATGATCCCAGCAAGTCCACCTCATCCAAACAGGCCGTCTCCATGTTGGAGATCAGGCCAATCACCACTGTGTCATCTGCACATTTCACAATGGTGTTGCTGCTGTGTGTGGCTGAACAATCTTGAGTGTACAGGGCAGTGCCAGCCGTGAGTAACTTGGTGCCCTAGACAAGATCTTAGCCGGCGCCCTCTTGCATCGCAGTCAACTACACAATCAATTTTCATACACTCACACAGAAACTGCCTGTATGTATTCAAGATTTTATTTCTTTTAAGTCAAACATATCTCACCAAATAAAAACTGAAGAAAGAAACAAGTGATAAAAATACAATATAAATAAGGCATTGTGCAAACATATTATCTCTCAGCTTCAGAGTGCCGTCTCTCACTTATCTATTGTCAGCCGCTTTGCAAAATGACCTCCAACTCCTTCCATGTTGCCATGTGGGTGTTGTGCTCCTGGCTATCCTCATGAACCTTCAGCTAGTGGCTTGCATTGTTCCAGTCCTTTAGTCCTTCCTTATTAAGTCTGTGTTCTTTTGGAGAAAACATTTAGCAGCAGAAGCAGTGCAAGCTGTCATTTCTGTCTGAGTACATCAACCATCTTATGATTTTTTCAGCTTTGACTAAGACTCTGTTACAAAAGTCACATTGACACTCTCCCATCTTTGTTTTTGGGAAATGTGTAACTGCTTTTTTGTTTGAACTGGTCCTCTGTGAACTAACTCTCATCTCACTTTGTCAGTTAGAAGAGATGTCCAGTCAGCAGGTCTGTTGGTGCCTTTAGTCCTGATGCTGTGTCACTCTGCTGTGCTGAGGTAGACAGGAGCACCTGATGCTGTGTCACTCTGCTGTGCTGAGGTAGACAGGAGCACCTGATGCTGTGTCACTCTGCTGTGCTGAGGTAGACAGGAGCACCTGATGCTGTGTCTCTCTGCTGTGCTGAGGTAGACAGGAGCACCTGATGCTGTGTCTCTCTGCTGTGCTGAGGTAGACAGGAGCACCTGATGCTGTGTCACTCTGCTGTGCTGAGGTAGACAGGAGCACCTGATGCTGTGTCACTCTGCTGTGCTGAGGTAGACAGGAGCACCTGATGCTGTGTCACTCTGCTGTGCTGAGGTAGACAGGAGCACCTGATGCTGTGTCTCTCTGCTGTGCTGAGGTAGACAGGAGCACCTGATGCTGTGTCACTGGGCTGGTGATGAAATATTTCAAAAAGCATCTGAAGAGAGAAGAGAAGTTTATGTGACCACTGGATGTAACATTTTAATTAAAAAAACAGATGCTTGATGTATGCTATACATAAGACTAATATAGACTAATAATGAACATGTGATGAGATTCATTCAACTTTATTGTCATTGCAATGCAATTCAGTCTAACCAGAATGCAAAAAGCAGAAAAGTGCAGTATGAATGATATGGGAAAGCTAAGGTGTGGAGTATTAACAGTAATACATTTTAACTGCACTTTACAGTTTTTACCCATTGCTTAAACATTATACACATGCTTAAACCAAGTAACATAACTTGAAGTTGTTACTATACCTTAAACAAAAGCACTGCTTTGAACTTTAGTTGCAATTCTGTAACACACTTGCTCCTGCACACTACACACTATTTTACACATAAGACATATAATTCAAAAATGAAACCTCAGGGTACCATTGGGACAACACAGCTATTCAAAATACAACACACATTTGTTAATTGAAAATTCTTGGACACACACCTGAAAATACTTACTTACAAAACTGAACGCCAATCAGCCTGCTACAAAAAGGCCTCAGCTAAGCAATTTTGAGAACTTTGCAAGCGTGGAGGCAGGGAGAGCTAGAGGCAGAGGATGAGGAAGACAGAGAGAGAGAGGAGGACATGGTCGAAGAGGCCATGCAAGGACCATTATTTCGGATGACATAAGAGCAGCTTTGGTGGACCATGTCATAAACCATGGCCTGACTATGAGGGAAGCTGGGCAGAGAGTCCACCTAAGCCGTTTCACAGTTTCATCCATAATAAGGACATTCCGACTGGAAAACATATGTCTTCAACTCTCTACTCTTCTCAGACTGTATCTAAAGTATTTACAGTACTGTACCATATCACGTTACCGTATCACATGTACTGTATTGCAGGGTGGCTAATGCTCCTTTTCAAACAAAAGGAGCAGTTTTGTGAAACATACTGTGATAACGTGTTGAGATGTTTTCTGCTCCATAAGCCCACTTGCGCACAATTGTGTTTTTCTGTGTTTACAGTAGTGTATTGTTTGTTTTATTTTGTTTTATTTTGCTTTAACTGAATTTACTGTACTGTAAAATACACTACTGTAGTGTAATGATTTTGAACTGAGTATTTCATTTTTTGGTTGTTGTGAAAACGTGCCTTCTGTGGAACTGAATAAAAACAATGAAAACGAAAGACTGCAGTATTTTATATAAAGTAGACTCGTGTGTTGCTGCTGAACTGAAAGCGTATTCATATGTTGCACGTGTGTATCATTTTGTCATCAGAGTGACATTTTGACAAAGGACTGTTAGGTTTTGATAGCAGAGTTTCAATTTGACATAGATGTGAATGGTTTATTTCCCAATGTTTTGTCTTATTTGCTTGTGTGTAGAGTTTTGACACGATGAGCCAAGTTGTGCAAAACGTGTTCTAGCAATGTGCAAAAACTGTAATACTGATGTAAACTTTAACAAACTGTGACACAATAAACCAAAGGCTTGGAACGGCCGTATTACTTACAAAGGGGGAAAAAAAATGGAAAACTAAAAGCATTTTAGAATTTGATGAATTTAAGGTGGACTAGCATTAACACACGTCGACTCGAACTATTTATTGATTTTTAAACAATGCTGCTATCGTCCGAAGTAAGTTAGCAAGCTAACACTCTCCTCCAACACCAGTAACTACGATGCATTAAACTATTAATTTCCTTTTGCTTCATCACATTGACATGACTGTACCTGTATCTTCTTCACCTTTTCTTCCTCTTCTTCCTCTTCTTTTCCTTCACTGGGCACTGGATGGTTTCAGTCTTTGGGACATTGTGATTCCGCTACAGTATCAGTAAATCTCTCTCTTGGTCTCGGGGTCTCGGTGCAGTCAGAGTACTGTAGTAAATGTACTCACAGTAGTAGCTGTAGTAACTCCAGGTACTCTTGTTATTAAAGATACAACAGGAAGTAAAAACAGTGTTGCCAGCCAATAACTGATAAAGAGAACACAAGGTCTGATTATTTATGATGTCACACACACAATATCATGTTTATGACTGTGTGTGTGTGTGTGTGTGTGTGCGTCTGCGTGTGTGTGTCTGTGCGTCTGTGTGTGTGTGTGTGTGTGTGTGTGTGTGTGTGTGTGTGTGTGTGTGTGTATGTGTGTTTTCAGTCTCTAGGTCTGGTCAGAACCCACACAGTCCTCAAGTGGACTCTCACCAGACTTTACAGACATATTACCCATGATTCATTGCAGGACAGGCACAGTTTTTCCAATCATTGATTAAAACAACAGACATAACTTTTTATCATAATAATATATAAACATCATGACTGAAGATCAGCGGGTAGCTGGAACAGGAAGTCTGTTTGCTTCACCAACAGCTGCTTAGAATTAAATCATGTATTATATTATATTACATTACATTACATTACATTGCATTATATTATATTATATTATGTTATAATATAAGGGCTTTTAGGTGGAGGAGGTGTTGAACCTTTTTACATTTAAGCTGGACTGGAGCTTCTCGGCTGCTTGTTCTAGTTTCAGTCAGATAACTGCAGCCAACAGAAGACACAGTTTGGTGGAACAAGCTGATTAAGAGTTATTTATACATGTCAATTGTCCAAAGAGAAGATTTACTCAGTGACTTGTTGAATGTGGGGCTGTGTCGGTCTGAATCATCGTGTTAACGAGTCCTGACATCTGACTTCTTTCTAACAAGAAGCAGAGTGTGAGTGATTTAAGCTCTTCTGTCTTCTTCTCTCTCACTTGATAATTAAACTTCCTGAATCAAAGGAAGCAGCTGAGCTGATTCAATCACTGACAGATTGATGAGGGACTTTAACGAGCTGCTGGAAACAAACTGATAAAGTTTTACATAATTAGGGCCCGAGCACTATCAGTGCGAGCACCCTGTAAGTTCAAAGTGTTTGTCTCCAACAAGAACAGGTTGTTTGGCTCCTAAACATCCCCAAAACTCACCAAACTCTGCACACACGTCACATCTGGTGAAAATGTTTATGCTTCAACATGACTGGTTTGGGATGTGGCCAAGGGACTCCATAGTGCCCCTAACACCAGGTCATGTGACCAAAAACCTTCTTTGATCTTCATGAAATTTGTAGGACTCGTAGGTCCCATCGATATAGCCGGGAATCAATTTTGAAGAATTTTTTTCCCAAACAGCAAGTCAGCCATCTTGAATGGCGTGCGCAGACATCGCCGACACTGTTTAGAGGATGTTCACAGAATCACCACATCTGGCACGTAGACAATCACAAGTACTTTAGTTTATTACCACAACGGCCCTCAGGTGCGGCACAGCAGCTCAGCAGCAATCTGATCTCTAAGGCGTTCCCAGGCCAGCCGAGTGACATAGTCACTCTAGCGTGTCCTGGGTCTTCCTCGGGGTCTCCTCCTGGCGGCACATGCCAGGAACACCTCCCGAGGGAGGCGTCCAGGGGTGCATCCGAAACAGATGCCCGAGCCACCTCAGCTGGCTCCTCTCGATGTGGAGGAGCAGCGGCTCTACTCCGAGCTCCTCCCGGGTGACAGAGCTCCTCACCCTATCTCTAAGGGAGCGCCCTGCCACCCTGTGGAGGAAACTCATTTCGGCCGCTTGTATCCGGGATCTTATTCTTTCGGTCATGACCCAAAGTTCATGGCCATAGGTGAGGGTAGGAACATAGATTGACCGGTAAATCGAGAGCTTCGCCTTCCGGCTCAGCTCTCTCTTCACCACGACAGACCGATACAACGACCGCATTACTGCGGCTGCTGCACTGATCCGCCTGTCAGTCTCACACTCCATCCTTCCCTCACGTGTGAACAAGACCCGAAGATACTCAAACTCCTCCACTTGAGGCAGGAATATTAAAAACAACCTTGTTTATGTTTGCTTGAGGAATTCCTGTTCATCAATAATTAATCAATAATCAATGACCCCTCAGTCTCATTTGTTATAAACTGAGAAGGATCCAGTGAGGCTCACTTAGCTCACAGTCCATCACTCTGTTAATAATCTGCAGCATCACAGTTTGTATAGCACATATTTGCTCTTATAAACAGTAAACTTACTCAAGATTATTTGTATATTTGTTATGTATTTGTTATGTTCTTTTTACAGTGCAGAAACAAACTCAACCTGAATGTTTTGATGTCGCAGGGTGCTACTTTAAACTCCTCAAAACGAAAAAAAAAACCAATGACGTAGTCGAAAAATTATACAAGGAAAATACCTTTTAATTACACCAACCTTCGCAATGCAGCAGTGCAAACATGTACAAAAATGAAAATAACAAACAAACTGCACAATATCTAAAAAAGGTGAAGATTGAATTCTGCAGACACAAATCAATAGTTGAGCAATACAGTTAAACTTCTCTATCTCAGACGCTACCTTCTCTGTAAACACCATAGCAAGACTCCCACTGCCCAGAGAGACGTCCAAACGACATCTTTTCCAAGTCATTTTTGCACATCTAATTTTGGTCACCTCAAGGTGCAGACTGTTACTTCAGACGACGTCTTTTTTTTTTACGTACATTTAACATCCATTCATGACGTCCACAGTACCTCCGTACAGGAGCTACTTCTAGTCCAAATATGGTCTTTGTGGACATCATTTCAACGTCAAATTAGAACTCATATTAGACATTGTTTTTATACATTAATGCTTCTAGTTTCTATGCATAAATGTAGTCCCATTTCAGAAGGTGGCATGCTGCTAAAAATAATAAATCACAATCCAATCCCGACGGGTTTTTTCCCCATCTTTATTGCAAACATGTCATATCAGTTGAGAAATACTAGTTACTAGGCTACTACTTCTTAACAGCAGGCAAAAACAAAGTGGTAAAATACAATAAACTAAATTACACCTCTTTGGTCTGTACTACAAAAATAGGGTTAGTCCTGAGTGACTATGTACAAACATAAGAACAAATAGAGCCGCAAGCGGCAATCCCCGGGTTCTAACCTCTTTCGCCCCAAACCGGCCATCCTGACCCTGATCCCCCGTAGTCAATGACATCGGCCGCTGTGGTCCTCAAAGATCTGTGCAACACATACCCATGATAAGCCCCAGATTTCTCCAAATTGGGTTTTCAGCTACATGCTAATGGCATTTATAGCGCCCCCTATAGGTTGAGCTGAACAGGCTTTGGTAGGCAGATTCCCAGTCCAGTTGTGAACCCACCCACCAAGTTTTGTGATGATAGGACAAAGGGTGTGGGAGTTATGGCCAATCATTTCTAAGCCCTGCCCATTGCAAAAACACATGGGTCCCTGGCGGCCATGTTTTTTGACCAATCTGGCTCATTTATAGTAGAACTGTGTCTTTCCATCCCCCGAAGGTGTATACCAAATGTGGTGTTGATAGAGTCAATCTTTCAAAAGTTCTATTCATTTTACTGTTTTTCAGATTATGCAACTTAGCAAAAAATCTGTAATAGCGGCTTTCGTGGTGCGAGATGCTTTTTGTAGAGTCCTATCAGGAAGACGTGTATGAGAAATTTCAAGTCAATAGCACTTATGGCTTTGCAGGGAAAAGCCTTTCTAAGTTTACACCCTATGTTATAGCGCCCCCATCTGACGGATTGGGATCAAATTTTTGGAGCAGCATTTGGACGTCATTTATACTCAACATACCAAGTTTCGTGTCTCTGGGTCCTTCCAGCTCGCCATAAATTAATAAAACGCAACCAGTGATGGTTAGTGACGAATAGGCCACGCCTACTTTCACCTATCAACATGGAACTCAAGATATTAGTTAATACTCGCCCCTAGAGCATGCATACCAAATTTGGTGAAATTCCGTCCAATGGTCTTTGAGATACGCATGTGTAGCATTTATAGCGCCCCCATAGGTTGAGCTCAACATGCTTTCGTAGGCATATTCCCAGTACAGGTGTGAACCCACCCACCAAGTTTTGTGATGATAGGGCAAAAGGTGTGGGAGTTATGGCCAATCATTTCTTAGCCCCGCCCATTGCGACAATACATTGGTCCGTGGCGGCCATGTTTTTTAACCAATCTAGCTCATTTATAGTAGAAATGTGTCTGTTCATCCCCCGAAGCCGTATACCATATTTGGTGTCGGTAGAGTGAATCTTTCAAAAGTTCGATTCATTTTACTGTTTTTCACATTATGCTAATTAGCAAAAAATCTAAGTAGGCAGAGCTTCATGGTCCAAGAGGCTTTTTTGTAGAGCACATGGAGCTGGACCTCTGTGTCAAATTTCAACTCAATCAGACTTACTGTGTGAGGGGCGCGGCCTTCCCAAAAACGCATTTTCAAGCCTTAGTTACAGCGCCACCATCTGGCTGACAGGGCTCATATTTTAATAAAAGTTGATGCACATCATTTCCAATGACTGGGCCAGGTGACTCGGCCACCCTGACCCTCATCCACCGCGGTTGATGACACCGGCTGCCGTGTCCCTCAACGATCTGTGCAACACATAGGCATGATAAGCCCCAGATTTCTCCAAATTGGGTTTTCAGCTACATGCTAATGGCATTTATAGCGCCCCCTATAGGTTGAGCTGAACAGGCTTTGGTAGGCAGATTCCCAGTCCAGTTGTGAACCCACCCACCAAGTTTTGTGATGATAGGACAAAGGGTGTGGGAGTTATGGCCAATCATTTCTAAGCCCTGCCCATTGCAAAAACACATGGGTCCCTGGCGGCCATGTTTTTTGACCAATCTGGCTCATTTATAGTAGAACTGTGTCTTTCCATTCCCCGAAGGTGTATACCAAATGTGGTGTTGATAGAGTCAATCTTTCAAAAGTTCTATTCATTTTACTGTTTTTAAAATTATGCAAATTAGCAAAAAATCTGTAACAGCGGCTTTCATGGCGCAGAGGGTCTTTTGTAGAGGGCTATCAGGAGGACGTGTCTGAAAAATTTCAAGTCAGTAGCACTTATGGCTACGCAGGGAGAGCCTTTCGAAGTTCACATCCTGTGTTATAGCGCCCCCATCTGACGGATTGGGATCAAATTTTTGGAGCAGCATTTGGACGTCATTTATACTCAACATACCAAGTTTCGTGTCTCTGGGTCCTTCCAGCTCGCCATAAATGAATAAAATGCAAACAATGATGGTTAATGACAAATAGGCCACGCCCACTTTCACCAATCAACATGGCACTCAAGATGTTAGTTAATACTCGCCCCTAGAGCATGCATGCCAAATTTGGTGGAATTCCGTCCCATGGTATTTGAGATACACATGTGTAGCATTTCTAGCGCCCCCTATAGGTTGAGCTCCACATGCTTTGGTAGGCAGATTCCCAGTACAGTTGTGAACTTACCCACCAAGTTTTGTGATGATAGGGCATGTGTCTTGTCATCCCCCGAAGCCATATACCAAATTTGGTGTTGATAGAGTCAATCTTTCAAAAGTTCTTTTCATTTTACTGTTTTTCACATTATGCTAATGAGCAAAAAATGTGTGTCAAATTTCAAGTCAATCCGACTTACTGTGTAAGGGGCGTGGCCTTCCCAAAAACGCATTTTAAATCCTTAATTATAGCGCCACCATCTGGCTGACGGGGCTCATATTTTAATAAAAGTTGATGCACATCATTTCCAATCTTTGGGCCAAGTTTCAAGTTCCTGGCCCATTCCAGCTCACGGGAATAATAAGCCCTTTGGGGTTAGAACTCTAATAAACTGGCACAATCTTAGAAGAGTTCTACCCCTTCGGGGTTAGAACCCTAATAAACTGGCACAATCTTAGAATTAAAATATAAAACAATTAAACACAAATACATATATATTTATTTATTTATTTATTTATTTATTTATTAAGTGTGAAAACTGGGGTAAAAATCAAACTGAACACAGAAAAATTAAAGGACTTACCCGATTCATCTTGTGAAAATAAACAAAAATCTGGCTTTTTTTCCCCACACATAAATGGTTAATTTTCAAACTCACATTCCCTTTGTCTGTAGCCCACTGTCTCAGGTCATCTTCAAGGCTGCTGATCACTTCGGCTTCATCATCATTTGGTTCATATTCAGAGTCAGTGGACAAACAGTCCACATCAGTGTCAAAATCAAAACCATGTGATGTCTCAGGAACGCTGTCACTTATTAAACAGTGTGGGGTCCCAGGCACACTGCTACAACTACTCTGACTCCCTGCCACAACATCGATATTAATGTCAATGCTCTGATGTCCATCTTCGCTGTCATAACGTAGAAGTTCATCAATGTCTGAGGTGTTTTCGCCATTCTCTCATTTTCATAGTCATCTGTAGACACAGATGCAGTATAAGTCAGTTTAGTCTTACAATTTATTTGACTGGGTGTGTGCAAAGGAGCATGAGGTCAATCTGTACCTTGTTTAGGTGGCTTCCAAAGGGCTGGAAACCCCACTCCACTTCCAAAAGAGGACCAAACACCACCTGACAAAAGGATAAGACTGATTTAGAAACACCCAACTAAAGCTTTACAATACTGAACTCAGTACTCCATTGCACTAAATTGTTATGCATTTGGCTGCGAACCCCCGCGTGGTTGTGACTGAAGCTCCCCCTCCTCCCGCCTGTATATTAGTATTTTGCTTTGTTTTGTTTTGTTGTGCTGCTAGCCCCATTAGCTGTCCCGGATGTTAGCAAGTGTAGGCACGTCTCTGTCAGCAGCAGCACCGCAAAGAAAAATAACTACAGTCTGAGTGAAGCGCTGGAGCCGCGGACCCATACACGGCCGTCACCGACAAAAAAGCCTTGACCGGTAACTTAACAAGTATGATGGCCGTTGTGATGAGGTAGCTCTACGCTAACTTTGACGAGCGGTAGCGGGTAACATCCGCTGCGAACACCCGCTTCCCAGCTCACCACAATGGCCCTCCTGCTCCTTAACAGTGGAGGCTCCTGTTGCCGATAATGGTCGGGTAACAGCACACGGCTCCAGCGCTTCACTCTATGTATTGATTTTTCGCCGGCTTCGTTGTAAACAAAGTTGGTTGTGTTCAAAAGCTAACGTTAGCAGATGTAATGCTAATTATAGCGACAACAGATTTGAAGTAGATTAACACAACAAAGCTAAAACGGCAAACGCTATAAATGCATAAATGAACATAACATTAACTTATGGATCTATGGGCTGACCGAACTTACCTGCAATTTAGTGGACGCTGATTTTCGGACTGCTTTAAGTTGTTGTATAGGTCAGCAGTGCACAGAGCCGGGAGGCCAATTGCTTCAAATGAAGAGAAACACCTGGGCCAATGGGAGTGGCTATTAGGATGTACGTTGTAATGATGCAATGCCTCAGCCAATCAAAATGGCGTTGACTGTATGTACATATATATTTTTTGTATTAAACAGAATTAAACTGTTTTCAGAAAAACGGAAAGGAAAAAAGGAAGAAAAAGAAAAAAGGAAAATGTAAACAAACAAAAACATTACTTTTATTCAAAAGTGTTTAATCACAAAATAATCATGTCCATACTACTAGTACTACTCCTATGATGATAATAATAATAATAATAATAATAATAATAATAATAATAATAATAATAAAAAATTAATTAATTACTTACATCATGTCAATTCCCTGCGCCTGTCTTAGACATCCAAAAAAGTGACCTAGCCCGACGTTCAAATGTTAAACTGCATATTGACGTCCAAGTGGGGTCATGATTAGACGTCCAAATTGTGGACCTAGTTTGCACGTCATGAAGAGGTCCAGAATTGGTCTTGGACTGACGGACGCAATATAGACAAGATCTGCACATCCATCGGACGTCTAATGTTTAGTGGGCTGCTGTACCGAGCCAACAGCCCTCTGTTAAACCAGAGAGCCCCTCCTCTGTGCGTATCCACAGAATTAATCAATTAATGATATCAATGGGCAGAGGAAACATCTACAGGCTGTTTAAACATTATGTGTTTTACACACTCATTTTACCCTGTCATCTAAACATTTCCCCATAAAAAAACAGTGATTTGGCCACACAATCAGCATGAAAATGATAAAACTTTGTATTAATGGTCACATGACCCTGGATATGCGCGTCCCACTCTTTTTAAGGGCGGAAATGGTTTTTTCCCCGTTTGGCCTGCATGGCTGAGGACAAGGTGAGTGTGTCCTCCAGATGTCCACCAGATGTCCACCAGCTGTCCACCTGCTGTCCTCCAGGTGTCCACCAGCTGTCCACCAGATGTCCACCAGCTGTCCACCTGCTGTCCTCCTGCTGTCCTCCAGCTGTCCTCCAGATGTCCACCAAATGTCCAACAGCTGTCCACCTGCTGTCCTCCAGCTGTCCTCCAGATGTCCACCAGATGTCCAACAGCTGTCCACCTGCTGTCCTCCTGCTGTCCTCCGGCTGTCCTCCAGATGTCCACCAAATGTCCAACAGCTGTCCTCCAGCTGTCCTCCTGCTGTCCTCCTGCTGTCCTCCAGCTGTCCTCCAGATGTCCACCAAATGTCCAACAGCTGTCCACCTGCTATCCTCCAGCTGTCCTCCAGATGTCCACCAAATGTCCAACAGCTGTCCACCTGCTGTCCTCCAGCTGTCCACCAGCTGTCCACCTGCTGTCCTCCAGCTGTCTCATCCTCATTCTTACTCCAGCCTCTCCGTCCAGCTGTTCCCAATTCTCCCATCAGCTGAATGTCACAGTTTTAGCTCTTTAATTTTAACAAATTTCCCCGTCTGCGGGACATTAAAGGAATTCTGAATTCTGATTCTGATTCTGATTGTTGTTCGAATTAAAAAATTAAAGCATGAAGGTAAAAGAAGATGAAAAGATGGAGCAAACAGCAGCTGTCTCACTGAGAGTCAGGAGAGAGATGACTGGGTGTTCGGGTAAACGAATGTTAATGTTTTACATGAACACCAGAAGACAGACTCAGTTAGATCCAATCAACATGCGATTAGCCAGCCTGTTCTTTACGTTATAAGACATTTACCAATACCAGTGAACATGTTGATGTTCCTCCCACATTCAGATTACTGACTGTACACACACACACACACACACACACACGTGCACACACACATACACACACACAGTGTGTGTTATCAGTGTGTCAACATGTCACGCTGCAGCTGTGTTTGTTACTGTGTTAAAAATACGCAATGAGACACAGAGGCTGAACCAAACATTGGTCACAATCAATTTTATTTCTTTTCACACTTTTTATATTTATATTGTTTTACTAAGTCTTAAGTATGTTTAGCATTGTTTGTTGTTTTGCACCTACAGATCACAGCAACTTCTTCGTATGCGTAAACTTCAAAATGGTTTAAAAGCAATTCTGAATCTTAATCATGTTCATTCCTTAAACTTTTAATGATGAAGGTGTTTCTGATGAACTTCTGCCTATTAAGACAGAAACTCTTGTTAATGTTCGATAAATAGAAATAAAGTTTTCTTTGCTTTTGTTCCTTCAGATTAAACTGACTTATCTGTTTGTGAGCTGATGTGACGGCTGTATGCAACAGTTACCCGCAACATAAAATATGACATGGCCAATGTGATACTGAACGTGTCTAATAACAACATATTTCATGAGTTTTAGACAGAAACATCAGCTGACTGCTGAGCCAGTGAAGCTCTGTGAAACAGTGACTGTCTGTAGAAAAGAAATGTAAAGTTATTCAGTTTGTGTGTATTTGATTGTGACAGGCATAGTTACAAACATCTTGAAACAGTTTGAACATCAAAATAAAACATTCGATAAATTCTTCACAGAAATAAATCTTGTGTGATATCTGCTGTGGTTCCTTTGCGTTTACAAGATGTTATTTTTATTTTCTCTCCTCACTTACAGTATTTATTAACTTGGTGAATTTTTACTTTCATCTGATTTTGATCAAACTGAATTCTTCATCTCGATGTTTCTACTGAGAGAAATCTGTTTTCTATCAGATCTGAGATCAGTGAATTGAACCAAAGTTCAGTTTTGATCAAAACAACATGTGCTGACTGGTTTCTGTGTGCTGCATCATCAGCCAATCAGAGAGCGGGAGGTTGGGGCGTGTGACTCGTGAGAACGCCACCGCCGCCTCAGGTCTGATAAGCAGCTGGACCAACCAGGGAGCGCTCTGATTGGCCAAGCCCAGCAAGGTTCAGGGATAAAACAGCAGCTCGCTCGTCCAGCACATCATCATCGTCATCACCATGGCCTCCCTCTGGATCGTCTCCTGCCTCGCCTTCGTCAGCGCCGCCTATGGTGAGACACAGACTGTAACATGACTGCTGATTAACTCAGATTAGTAATATGTTAATCTATAAAACACTGACAGATTGAGTCCAGAGTGACATCTTGACCGTTCAGTTCAGTCACAGACTTGTTCATCAGAGATGAAACACATTAAGCTTGCTGCTGACCGTTAATGGTTAACTCTTTAAATAAAGGTTAATCTTATTTGAACAAATAGTAAAGTTCCTGTTCCTGAGACGGTCCAATCAGATTCACAAACCAACAGCAAGTCTAACGGATGTTTTTCTTCTCAGATTGAAGAGTTTTGTGGGTAAAGCCAAGTCTGATTCTGATTGGCTGCTTAAATTTCACACATTTACTTTCAACATAACTCATGACTCAGCAGTTTCCTGTGTCGAAACTTTAGTCACATCGGCACAGAATAGTCCTTTAAGTGTGTTTCCTGTCATCCTCTCAGGCTGCGGCATCCCTGCCATCCCCCCCCAGGTGACCGGCTACGCCCGCATCGTGAACGGTGAGGAGGCGGTGCCTCACTCCTGGCCCTGGCAGGTGTCTCTGCAGGTGAGTCAGCTGATGTCAACACACAGTTTCTTCTTCTTCAGTTTCTTCTTCTTTGTTCAGTTACTCAGTCCAGTTTTTTTCACTCAGCAATCCAACGGCTTCCATTTCTGTGGAGGATCTCTGATCAACGAGAACTGGGTGGTGACCGCCGCTCACTGTAATGTCAGGTCAGTCCAACACACAACACAACACCCCTGTTTGTGTCTAAGTGGTTCCTCCTGAAGACGGTAAGAAGTCTGATCAGAAGATATTGAAGTCTTTGAAACATGTTTGTAGATAAACTTTGTGTCCTATTTAATGATACAATCAGCTCAGTTTAAACTTCTTACATCATCAAAATGAACAGGAAGTACAGAGAGACAGACATTTGGTGAACTTGCTTCCTGTTTCCTGTCAGGACTTACCACAATGTGATTGTTGGAGAGCACAATAGGGGCTACGGCTCCGAGGACATCCAGGTTCTGAAGCCCACCAAGGTGAGAACCCCCCATCAGCCAATTAGATGTGAGAACACGCCATCCTGCCCCCACTAACACCTCTGACCACCCCCCAACCCCACAGGTGTTCACCCACCCCCAGTGGAACCCCTTCACCATCAACAACGACATCGCCCTCATCAAGCTGTCCAGCCCCGCCCGCATCGGCAGCAATGTGTCCCCTGTGTGTCTTGCCGGGACCAATGACAACTATGCCGCCGGAATGACCTGTGTTACCTCCGGCTGGGGTCTGACTCGCTACAATGGTGAGATTTATGGGACAAGAGTACTTTTATTGTGAAAGGGCAGCATAAAGTGAGTCTGTGTGTCCTGTGTCTCCCACAGCTGCCAATACTCCCAACGAGCTGCAGCAGGCTGCCCTGCCCCTGCTGTCCAACGAGCAGTGCAAGAAGAACTGGGGCAGCAACATCTCTGATGTCATGATCTGTGCTGGAGGAGACGGAGCCACTTCCTGCATGGTGAGGCCCTGCCCACCTACCTGTGTCACCTGCATCCCTCACATGACTTTGTCACATAGATTTTTATCTTAGGCACAAAGTTCTGGGAGATTTTTTGTTAGTCACTTTTGTTTATTGTTTATTTGTTGTCAGGGAGACTCTGGCGGTCCCCTGGTGTGTCAGAACAACGGCGCCTGGACTCTGGTCGGTATCGTCTCCTGGGGAAGCAGCACATGCTCCACCTCCATTCCTGCCGTCTACGCCCGTGTCACCGAGCTCCGTGGTTGGGTCGACCAGATCCTCGCCGCCAACTAAAAGCTTGGAGGAAACGGCACCATCTCTTGGGGCGACCCACTCGGCCCCCAGTGTGTGGACAATGATTGAGAATAAAAAGAGGGAACATCACCGACCATGTGTGTTTGAATTTGTGTCCATTCAGTTGAATCCTTTTAATGGGGCAGCTTAGCTTAAAGTTGTGCACTTTGTGATAAAAGCATGAAATTTGTTACAGTTAAAGCCACAGGCAGTCTGAAAAAAATTGGATATCGGGCCATCGTGAATTTTCAACATGGCGGCCGTGGTGGTCATTTTAAAAATGGTCACCACTGACAACAGTATGCAGATCAATTTTCTTATTTGCATGGTATAAAATATGATGTTGATGATCTTGTTAGTTACATTTATTTACCATGCCTAGTTTAAGGAAGTTTATACATGAAGAATACATATAAATCAATAAAAATCCAAGATGGTTGCCACGATCACCATGAACATTGTAATTGTAATAAAGTTTCGTATATTGCATATGATATGGTCGATCTCCATAAATAATTGTACAACCTAACCCTTTTATCATGCAGAAATATAATCTGTAATGTATAATAAGCCCAGAATCTTCCTTTGTTCTCACAATTCAAGATGGCCACCATTTACTCGCAGATATTACACACAAATGTAAGCGGTGACAATTAAAATTAGCTAAACGGAATTAATTTCAATCTTTTTCCTCAAACTTCACAAATACCCAAGTTTAAAAAATAGTGACATGTTGATGTCACCTTTAAGTCCTTCAATTTACTGTGTAGCACACTTGAATGAATCACAGTGCGGTTGGAGTTGTATGTTGTTTTACTTTCTGCCGACATAAACATATAGCAGCATTGTAAATCATGCGCTCCTCTCTGAGCTTCATCAGAACAACACAATTGACCTGAGCTGACCGAGAGCGACCCTTAACTGCAATCTCCCTCTTGTGGTGAAACTCTGGAATTACAATGCCTCAATCTTTTCCTTTGAGTCACAATAATTAGTTGTAAATAAATAAAAAAATGTTGTAGGGGGGTGTCCTTTTAAGCCACTGTCCCACAACTGGAAAGATCAGATGTGACTTGACCTTTGCAACATGCCTCAAGTTCATATTTGTCATATGCTCGGCTCTAGGTAGGCTTACAATTAGATAAATCAAACTTAATTTTTAAAAAAAGTACTTCGTTATTACAATTAGCTCACAACTAGATAAATAAATATTATTTAAGAAAAACCCTTATTTTTCCCCCATTGACCCCCTGTTCCACATAAATAGTTAATGTGCTAATACCACGTTTTAAATGGTGGATTGCTGTTAATATAAGACTACTTAGTAGGAAGATACCGCGGAAGCATGTCTGCTTTATTTAGGCTTGAAAATAGATTTAGAATAGAAACTTATTTTAGAAAAACCCTTATCATTATTTTCCCATTAACACTCTGTTCCACATAAATAGTTAACGTGCTAACATGCTAATACCACATTTCAAATGGTGGACTGTTTTTAATATAAGACTACTTAGTAGGAAGATACCGCAGACCGAATAGTGAACATACTGATGCCTTCGAAATGTGGAAAGCTCTCTCCCCCTCCCCAATGAAGGGGTGTGGCCCTCAAGTCATTTCACAGACTAATGAGAAACCTCTCTGAGTTATTCACCCAATGACAAAACAAGATATCTTTCAAATGTCAAAGACCAGAATGCGCTCCTTCTCTGGCAGACCGGCAGTTCTCGAAGACAGATCCTCGCTGCATTTGAAACTTCTGTGTGCTCCTTTGATATTTCACTGCATCAAGCCTGTTATTAGATTGCAAGGGTAGAAAGTTATTTTTCATAATTAACTTGAATCTTTGAGAGTGATTGTGTGCCACATTATTTTTTCTCTTCCTATACTATTGCTGTGAGTGGTGAGGGTTATCTGAGGGTCATTATGAACCACTTTGGACATGCCTGCCCGATGCAGGCCAGTCCAGCTATGAACTTATCTCCTGCAAATGTAAGAAGGGTTGTGTTAAGCAGTGTACGTGCAAATAAGCTGCCTTAGACTGCACAGCTCTGTTACTGTGAAGGGGATTGCTGACAGTCTTCCACGATTTACTCCATGTTTGGACAGTTACTATTGTCAGTTAGGCCTATCTTGCATTGTGAGTTTCCAAATAGGCTAAATACTAAAGTTGCCACCTGAATTCCTAATCATAAAAATGTGTGATTTGACCCCAATATCTTTCATAACGCAGGAATCCATGCAACTTTGAAGCAGTAACGATTTTCAAACCAGTCATGGTGGCCATCTTGACATGTATTTGTATCATTCATGTACAAACTCAAAAGAGGTAAATACATTTAGCTAACTGTATGATCAATATCATATTATGATCAACACACAAAAGAAAATTCACACGGAAATGGTAGTCAATGATATTCATATTGAAAATTTGCAATGGCCCGGTATCTAACCCTAACCCTCTAACCCCTACCTAACCCTCACTTGGAGCCTGGTACAGTTAGCAGTTGTAAATCAGGGTGTTCAGGCAGAGTCAGAGGACATTAGAGGGATAAACAGAAAACATTTATCCATTAAAACATGATCCTGTTTCACCAAATCAGTGAATAAAGTGATTGATTGTTGGTCAGTTAATCACATAATGTGATGCAGGAGTTTTGACATGTTTCACATTAACATTTGTATGCGTTTAACATGCAACCCCACTTATTTCACATGTGATCTCATTGATTTCTCATTGTGATCTTTTAGGTCTCACAAAGGAATGAACATGAGCTTCATGTTGGCTGTGTGCAAAGCACGTGTGCTCCACATGTTTCACACATGATTTGAACATGTTACATTTTGTAGGACATCATGCGATGTGACCACGTGTCCGATTTCAAATCAGCCAAAAGACAGGAAGTCATTAAGTCATAAGTCTGCATTATTTCATTTAAAAGGTTTCTGATGCTGTCCAGCACTAATCTTATCAAAGCTTTGACTCTCGAACTATTTAATGGTTTAACCAAAGGTGAACTTAGTTTGAGAAAGGAAACACAAACATCTTCTCTAACAAATTAAACTGGCAGGAAACGTTCACACATCACATCTCTGAGCTGCCTGTCTGTCAGGAGGTGGAGGTTATGGGAGGAGTTACAGGTCAGACAGCTTCGTCAAGTGTGAAACTGGATTCTGTTAACGAAGCGTAGCGACATTTCCCAGCCGTGTCTGTGGAGACAGAACCAGGTGTCTAAATCCAAACCATGATGTTTTCATAACCAAGTGTTTTTTGTACTTAAACCTAACAGAACATAGACACAACGCTGTCGCAACATAAAACTAAAACACCACCAAAAGAAAAGTACCAAAATAACAACATCAAATCTCAACATTTCTGAAACGTACGCTGCCGCGTAGGAGGACGGGACGTCTTTCATGATCTCCAGCTCCAAACAGCACTGAAGACAACAAACACATAACAACAACACAACAACCCCCTGATCTGATGGATCAGTCGCCTCCTAACAGCTGACAGAATGAGACAATAATCAATCAATCAATCAATCAATCAATCAATCAATCAATCAATCAATCAATCAATCAATCAATCCTTCAGTGTTTACTGAGGAAGTGACTGAAGGATTGTGAAGGGACCTTTGTTAAGCTGTTGTGTGTCGTTTGAGTGTGAAATCAGTTGTAGTGGTATTTTCTTTACATTAACAGTGTGAGGTCAGCAGAGACCGTTCTGCTCTGTGATTGGCTACCATGTTAAACCAACAGCCTTTCTCTCGTCTCTAACCGCCGTGTTCCTGCCTCCTCAGGTGGAAAGCTCTCCGTCAGCTCCACCTGTCCAAACTCCCACCCTCTCTGATAACATGTCCCGTCCTGTCTCGTCCAATCACGTCGCTCCCCGGCAGTATAAAAGCTCCAGGCTCGCACAGACCCAACATGATCGAGCCATGGCCTTCCTGTGGATCCTCTCCTGCCTCGCCTTCGTCGGCGCCGCCTACGGTGAGACAACTCTTTACCATCAGAGTCACAGCTGAGGAAGTGAAGCATGTTGGGTTCACTCACATCCATAAACTATGATTGATTGATTATTGGCTTTTTTACCAACCAGCAGAGGGCACTGTGGCTGCAGTCAGGGACGGTAAACACCACGTTTACAAAGTTCTGACACATTTGAGATGATTTATTGTTTTGACATGATTCACTCGATGAAGAGTGGATGAACTTCTTCAGGACGTTAAAGATAACACACATCATGTCTGCAGCTCTCAGATCAGCTGATGTGACGTCAACAAACTGTTCCGTGTTGTGTTAAATGTTCCTGACAGTCAGAAGAGATCAGTCTTCAATCATCAACACATTCAGCAACAGAAACAATCGTATAAATACAACAGACTGCAGCATAAACATCAGTGTCAATATGAAGAGCTGAGCTTTAACACCTGCACCTGTTTCACAATGTCCTTGTTCATGATGTCATGATGATGTCACCAGGCTGCGGCACTCCCGCCATCAGTCCCGTCATCACCGGTTACTCTCGTATTGTGAACGGTGAGGAGGCGGTGCCTCACTCCTGGCCCTGGCAGGTGTCCCTGCAGGTAAACACACACACACACACACACACACACACACACACGCACACACAGGATGAGTTCATAAACATGTCGTCTTTCTTTCTTTATTGTTTTAAGGATTACACCGGCTTCCACTTCTGTGGTGGCTCTCTCATCAATGAGAACTGGGTGGTGACAGCCGCTCACTGCAACGTCAGGTAACAACCTTCATCCTGTCACCTTCATCTTCACCGCTGAGGTGCTAACTTGTTCCATAGTTACATGAAGCTCCGCCTCCCATTAGTCACCTGTCAAAAGATGTTTTAGACACAAAATGGCCGCTTGATGTTTCCATCCTTTTCCCTGCAGGACGTCCCACCGTGTGATCCTTGGAGAACATGACCGCTCTTCCAACGCTGAGGCCATCCAGGTCATGAAGGTCGGAAAGGTCGGTGAAAAACAACGTCTGCGTCTCATCTCATCACGGTGTCTTTGTGTGTGTCCACTACTCATAGTGATGTCATTTCCTGTCAGGTGTTCAAGCACCCCAACTACAACAGCTACACCATCAACAACGACATCCTGCTCATCAAGCTGGCCAGCCCCGCTCAGTTGGGCATGCGTGTTTCCCCGGTTTGTGTGGCTGAGACCGCTGACAACTTCCCCGGAGGCATGAGGTGTGTGACCAGCGGCTGGGGCCTGACCCGCTACAATGGTGAGAGCACCTGCATCAGCCGGCCAATCAGAGCAGAGCAGGACAGGGCCTCTTCAACAAACACGCTCATACACTCACAGTCACAGCAGATGAACTACACACACAGAGATAACCAATCACACAGCAGCACACTCGCTGTTAGTCAGGTGAAGTCCAGCTCAGGGTTCTGTAGGTCTTTGTGGGAACTCTGACACTTAGTTGAACATGAGACACTTTGTGATGAATCACAGCTAAAGGTTGAATAGATCAGAGCCTGGAGTCAAGAGACGAGCTCACTTTGTTCGAACAAGTCAGCTGATGTGTGACCACCTGTGATCTTGATGTGTGTGTGTGTGTGTGTGTGTGTGTGTGTGTGTGTGTGTGTGTGTCTATGTTGCAGCTCCTGACACCCCCGCCCTGCTGCAGCAGGCCTCCCTCCCCCTGCTGACCAATGAGCAGTGCCGTCAGTACTGGGGCAGCAAGATCAGCACCCTGATGATCTGTGCTGGAGCCTCCGGAGCCTCCTCCTGCATGGTGGGTGGTGACACATGCAGGTGCTGTCAAAGTGTTGATCTGAGCTGCTGTTTGTTGTTTACATGCTTATTTGTTTGTTGTTTTAGGGCGACTCTGGCGGTCCTCTGGTCTGTGAGAAGGCCGGAGCCTGGACTCTGGTCGGCATCGTGTCCTGGGGCAGTGGAACCTGCACTCCCACCATGCCCGGCGTGTACGCCCGCGTCACCGAGCTCCGCGCCTGGATGGATCAGATCATCGCTGCCAACTGAGCATGTCCGACAGGACAGCTCCCAGTTTGAAGCTGATTGTCAATAAAACATAGAAACCGAAACAGTCGTCGTTGTTTGTTCACACTGAATGTAAAGACAGACTCGAACAGTTAGGATGATCTTCTCTGTCTGTCTGAGAGAGAGACGTCGACACCATATCAGCCTGAACACAGTCTTCACTACACAGCTGCAGGCAGCATCTGTTAGCCTAGCTTAGCATAAAGACTGGAAGCAGAGGAAAACATGTGGCCTGACTGAAAATACACCAACATCTCACAAACACATTCTTCTGTCATTTTAATGATTCAATCAGCATGTTGTCTTTACTGACACAAAACTCAAGTTAGCAAGCTAACTCCTTAACCCGCTAACCCTGCAGTCGCTCATGTAGCTGTAGGATCACATGCCCTTATGTCTCCATCACGAGTCTCTGCTTCCTATACCCGTCCTCTGACCTCTCACCTCTCAACCACAAGACAAGATTAACCTGAACAATGCCTATCTGTTTGACTGACTATTCGCTTCCTCTTCCCCCCCCTCCAAAGAAGATGAACTCCTTTTTCTCCTCAGGACAAACAGGTCAAGCACAAGTCTTCTCTTTCTCCAGAGTGGGACGATGTGTTGCTTTCTTGCTATAAGCATATCACGAGAAAACTTATTTTATTAAGTTATAAGGACTAAGGACAATAGAGTCCTCTCTCTCCACATCAGATGACAGGAAGTGGGGGTTAGATGTTGGACATGGTAAAGATGACCCAGTCCCCCCCTTCATGGGCCGAACTGTTTTACGACCCTGCCTGTGACATCCCAACACCACTCTGTCTTTATACTTATCCAAATTCTAATACGTTCTGAATAAGTATTGAACTACAATTTCAGCTTCTTAATGTTAGCAGATTCCCAAATAGCCTAAGAAGGTCATACAATAGATCTGTCCCATGTTATTGGTAAGCCCAGATGAAGTTTATTACTTAATGAATAAGGTCTGGGAGAAACCAGCCCCTCCCCTTGGTGACTTACAGATCCTTATTCCTCTTTGTGTAATACTGGTGTTATTTACCCGTTAAATGTCTGATATGTTTTGTTAAGATAGAACTACAAGGAATATGTATAAGTCCTTGGTCCTACGGTGTATTGTATACTTTATTGTTTTATGCTGTATACTTTGTTTTATGCCTTAATCATGTTTTAATTCTTTTTGAATGATAAGTGATTATACTCGTGTTGCATCTTTTAACGAAGACAAAAATTCGACTTTTAAGATGGTAAAGTTTTTGGGAAGGTTAAACATGATTTTGAAACATTAAAACAATAGTTTAGTTAGATTAAACTTCTGTGAGCCTAAACTCAGGACACAGAAGGAATGATTGTCAGCCAGCCCCCACCCCTGTTTTCAGGCTGCCTGCAACAGGCCATAAAACGGACACAGACTTCTCATCCTCACTTCACTTTTTTTCGTCTCACTTCGGCTCTTCACTCCTGCTCCTTCTTCTTTCCTGTCTTCTCTTCTCTTCCCTCTTCTTTCTTTTATTTTATATTTAAAGTAATCTTTACTTTATTTTTGCAACAAGCTCTAAGAAAAGCGAATTGAACCACTACTTGAGTGCTTTACTTTTATCAAAATTTTTAATAGAACGAAATTCTTTTCTTTTTGATTTTTGATTTTAATATACCGTTAAAGTATCACTGCCTGATCCAGAAGAAGTTGAATTAGTTAAGAATCAGAACTTTATTACAACCACTAGAAACAACAAAGAAAAAGTCTTTTTCAAGACTGTGATCATCTGATGAAGAACGTTGCAGTCATCGTCTGCTTCAGAAGCCTGGCAAGGAGTCTCCAACAAAAGAGACTTTGTGTGCTCCCAGCCGAGACCGACTCTGCCCCCAGCGCTCCCAAGGCGGAAACCCGCTGGGCCTTCAGGACCGAGAGTCCCTCAACAGAGTGCCGGCCTTCCCTCTGGTTATTGGACCGACGCGCTGTGCCGTTGTCCAACACAGAACCCTCAAAGAGACCAAGCTTCAGGACCTCCTGACTCCCAGACAAAACAGGCTGAACGCCTTCATACAGCTGGATCCACACACGTGAGAATGAGTGGCGTCTAGAGTTCTGACTTCTGTTTAGGTTATTTCTTCTGCCTAAGTTCTGACTTCTATCCTATGAACTTAAGAGAATTGAGATTAAGGTCTCGTTAGTATTAAAAATTACTAATATTTAATATATATAAAACCTGACCCTTTAACTTTACCATCTGCCAACGGTCACATAACTTTATTACTTTCCTAATTACAATCTTTACATTTTCTGTTATCTGTTGTTTGTCTAAAATTGTCAGTTTATTTATGTTAACCCTAATTATTTAGTCAATAAACATATAAAATCGTTTGTCTTTGTCTGAAACTTAATTTTAATGTGGAGAACCGATGGATACATGCAAAGAATTCACTGCTTCAGAATAGGAAATCAAATATAAATTTGAAAGTTAACAGACTGATTAAATTGATGCCAACTGTTCAAGCTAAACTTATACGGTTGGGTCTGGATAATGTCCTTCGGGTTATCCAGATCAAATCAACACGAAGGTGGTGCCCCGTCCAAAGTGTTCTTATTATCAAGGTATTGTCTCCTATATTGTATATTATGGTGCCGTCCATGTAAGGCCCATATGATATATGATATATATACTGTTCCTTTTCCTACATAGCTACAGCTCTAGTTTGGTACTAAACTATAAGATTCAATATTAATGACTTAACAACCTGATCATACATTTACTTCATAACCAATCGGAAAATATCTCATAAGCATAAGGAAGATTGTAACATGACTGGTTTTAAAAATGTGTGTTTAGTTTTTTTCAGCTTCTTAATGGATAATAATTTAAAGTTATTTAAGATTGATCAAAGGAAGATGATAGACCTCCAAAACCAGGAAAATGTGTGACTTGGTTAAAGCATGCTGTACAACCTGGCCTGTGCTGGTGGCAGTTCTGGTTGCTGCATGTGTCACGGGGGCCATGTAGCAGATATTCTGGTAACAGATGAGGTGTCTGGATGGCAACGCATTCTGATCTTTGATTTTACCTAGATTAGATTTAACGATGAATAATTGTTTTTCCTTGTGTGAGTGAAGGAATGTAGACGGAGTGGGGCTCACAGCTCTAAGGGTCCCAGAGTTGTTTTTAGCTGGGGGTGTGTCAAAGGTTAGCAGACAGTAAAGCCACCATAAAGTACTAAACTGAGTTTGACCCTCACGCCAAAAGGTGGGTGATGCCTAAACGTTTAGTCATTTTGGGGAGAAGACCTGCAGTTGACTGCAGCCAAGTTAGATAATAATAATAATAATAATAATAATAATAATAATAATAATAATAATAATAAATTTTATTTAAGAAGCGCCTTTCAAAACACCCAAGAACACTTTACAGGGGGACATCAAAATAAAATAATGGATAAAAAACATCAATTTAAAACATTCAATAGAGCAACATACAGACATCAAATACAGAAAAAACATACAATAAACAACATTCAAAACATCAATGAACACACAATGTACAGCATTTAAAAACAGCAATAGAGGTAGGGTGGTGTTACAGTTAAGGGTGAAGTGAATAGGCAATTTTAAACAGGTGGGTTTTGAGTCTGGTTTTGAAAACAGGGAGAGGGTTGGTATTACAAATGTCGGTGGTAAGGAGGTCCAGAGCTGGGGCCTCATGTACTAAGACTTGCGTGGATTTCCTACTGAAACATGGCGTACGCTAGAATCCAAAAACTGTCGTACGCACAAAAAAAATCAGATGTATCAAAGTGTGCGTACGCATGGATCCAAGCCCTTTTCCTTTTCCCTGTCCACGCCCCCATTTAAATATGCAAATAAATTTAAATATGGCCCGCGCCGGGGATTCCCCTCTCTGCACCATCAGATTCACACCATGAGGAAAGGGAACTTCACCGAGTCTGAGCTCGAAACTCTATTAAATGCAGTCGAGACGCGAAGATCTGTATTATTTGGTAGCCTCTCGTCAGGGATAAACACCCCAAAAAAGAAATGTGAGTGGGAGCGTGTGTGTGAGGCAGTGAACGCTGTGGGGTCTGAGCAGCGCACACTCACTGAAATAAAAATAAAAAAATAAAAAAAATGGTCCGACGTGAAGGTGGAGGTGAAGCGGAGGATTTCGGCCCACCGAGGAAGCGTGACCGAGGAATACAACATGTGAAATAGGTTTAGGTTCCTTTATTCGTGCACCACTTGATTGAATCACTATTGCTTTTTTTTAAAGAAATATAGAATAATAATAATAATAATAATAATAATAATAATAATAATAATAATAATACATAAGTCATACCGTTAGTGGGAAACAAACAGAAGGACAAAACAACAAGGATTGACAAGACTGATCACACTTATATTAATGACTGCAGAAGTGCGCCGTGGCTACTGCAGTGTGACATTTCCAACATTACGCACGCGTTTATTGACACAAATACTGAACACAAGGACACAATAAAGGGCTTGTTAGATAGCTCTGCCGCTCTATTTTCACCAGGGAAAAACAAATACCCATATTTGAATGCACGTGCCCAAATGGGCATTGTGCTGGTTTACATTCGGGGCGCAATTAAACGGATAAATTATTTACTCACCGAGAAGCCACCCATCGTGCACCGTGCCAGCCTCCAGCCTGTTACCAACCATGCTATTGGTAAGAATGAACGAGTCATGCGTTGAACCAGGCCACCTTGCCACGGTGTTGGTGAGCTGCATTTGCGCATCATATATTATTTGAACATTAGTTGAATGAAAATGTTTCCTGTTGACAAAAACAAATCCATCCTGTTATGGCGCTTTTATAGCAACATGTGTGCAGTCAATAGCTCCGATTACATCAGGGAATCCGGCTCTTGCTGCAAATTGCGCTTTAATGTTGGCCTGTTCAATAGCATTGTATGGGAATTGCGCACCCCGGGCTCCTGGCTGTGTTTCGTTCTGGGGGCCGGCCGCAGCTCTGCGCACAGCTCCAGCAACACTGGCCTCGGCAACCTAAAACAACTCATGAGCCAGTTGTCGTCATTTGCCAGCAGATCTTCCCGTTCTCTGAACACCCTCTCACGTCTGATATTACCATTTGCGATGTCTTCTAACAAGGCCAAGGCTGCCATTGTTAATGCCATTTTTTCATCACTTTGCGAATGCTTTTATATCCATCCATATGATTGCAAACATGTGTGTGTTAATTGTCCATTGATGTGTCTCTGATGTGCACATTACTCTGAGGACTAATTGTTTTTTACATAATTAACAGTTTCCCAGCATCACCTCTAAGAGTCGCCAAAGGAGCAATAGCTGTAGAAACGTGCGTACGCCAGCCATGAAGCTGGCGTGGGGCACCGCACATTTCCACGGTCATTTCACTTTTGATACATCTGAACGTTGGCGTGGAAAATGACGTACGCCACGTTTTTGTGCGTACGCAACATTGATACATGAGGCCCCTGGGGAGCAGAGTGACTGAAAGATCGGCTCCCCATGGTGTGGAGGTGTACAGGGGGGATAGTGAGGCGGAGGGAAGAGGAGGATCTGAGGGAGCGTGCTGGAGTGGAGACGTGAACGAGATCAGACAGGTAAGGAGGGGCGAGGTTGTGAATAGCTTTGAAGGTGTACAGAAGGATTTTGAATTGAATTCTTTGTTTGATCAGGAGCCAGTGAAGCTGCTGTAGGATGGGGGTAATGTGGTGGGAAGAAGGGGTTTTGGTGATGATTCGTGCAGCAGAGTTTTGAACCAGTTGAAGCTTATGGAGGGACTTGTGAGGGAGGCCGAGAAGAAGAGAGTTGCAGTAATCTAAGCGGGAGGTGATGAGACTGTGGACAAGGATGGAGGCAGTGCTGGGGGTGAGGGAGGGACGGAGTCGGTAGATATTGTGTAGGTGGTAGTAGGCAGAGCGAGTGGTGTTATTGATGTGAGATTTGAATGATAGAGTGCTATCGAGGATGACACCCAGACTCTTAACCTGAAGGGAGGGGAAAACTGAGGAGCTGTCGATGAGAAGGTGGAAGCGGTCAACTTTGGATAATGTAGATTGGGTACCAATTAGAAGAATTTCAATTTTATCACTGTTTAATTTCAGGAAGTTTGAAGTGAACCAGGATTTGATTTCTGATAAGCAGGCAGTAAGGGAAGAGGGCGGGAGTGTGGAGTTTGGTTTACTAGAGAGGTAGAGCTGGGTGTCGTCAGCATAGCAGTGATAATGAATATTAAATTTGCGAAAAAATGGTGCCAAGGGGGAGTAGATAAGTGATGAAGAAAAGGGGGCCCAGGACAGAGCCCTGGGGCACACCTGTAGTGACTGGGGAGGGGTCGGATTTAAAGGATTTGAGCTGGATGAACTGAGTACGACCTGAGAGATAGGAGTGGAACCATTGAAGGGGGGTGTGAGTGATGCCGATGGAGGAGAGTCTGCTGAGGAGGATAGGGTGGGAAATGGTGTCAAATGCTGCACTAAGGTCAAGGAGGATGAGGATGGAGAGAGAACCGCAATCAGCTGCAATAAGGAGGTCATTAGTGATTTTTATGAGGGCAGTTTCGGTGCTGTGGTGGGGCCGGAAACCAGACTGGAAAGGGTCATAAACGGAATTTTGTGTTAGATGTGTATGTAATTGAGTGGCAACTACTTTTTCAAGGATTTTGGATATAAAAGGTAAATTGGAGATGGGGTGGAGATTATTGTAGTTATTGGGATCTGAGCCAGGGTTTTTCAGGATAGGGGTGATGGCTGCAGATTTGAGGGAAGGAGGAACAATTCCAGTGGTGAGAGAAGAGTGAATGATGGCAGAGATGAGGGGAAGCGCAGATTGGAGGCAAGATTTGACCAGGGTGGTGGGGAGGGGATCAAGCTGAGAGGTGGAGTTTTTAGATTTGCGGATGAGGTCAGATATTAGAGAGTCGTTTGGGAGTTGGAAACTGGAAAAGTGCCGACAGTGCTGTGGAAGTACAGATGAGGGGAGGAGGTGTGAACCTGAGTGTGAGTGTTGGTGGATGTTGGAAATTTTATCATTAAAAAACTGTGTTGGGCCTCGTGCCTCCATAACACGTCTCAACAACGAGAAAGGCCTGTAGTTGAAGCCAGAAGCCTAAACTACTAATTCTCCAGCCACGAGGGACTAAAGAACAAAGAACCAGACAAAAGGGGCCCACAAGGTGTGAAAAACCGCGTCACCGGCTGACCTGCCCCCAAGACGTCACCTGGTCCCTATTGGCTGCGAGCCAGGAAGTTCCGCCAGGATCACAGTGACGTCAACCCATCGTTAAAAGGTCACGGACCAGAAAGGGCCGGTGTATTTCCCGACAGCTACGTGGCGGATAGACGTCTGCAGCCGTTGTCTTAAGGATACAACCTGAGAAACGTTTTTCCCCCCCCCCTTTTTGTTTTGAGCTAAAGTTCAGTTCCCTCCTCGGTGGACGAGATAGAGACTGTTTTGGCTTCACTTTCGTTTTTGTTCGGACATTCAGTATCATTTGGATCCAGGAGCGCTGCATAACCCAGCCGTTCCCTCATTACCTGCAGAAGGAAGAAGAGAATCTTCAGAAGGAACGAGACCGTCCCTTCCATTGAGTCGACCGATCGCTGTGTTACAGCCTGCCGTCAGCTGTGAGGAAACTCCAGTCTGATCCCGCGCTCGCCTCCTGAACGAGTTGGAGCTCCGAGTTAGCCGGGCCCCCACACTACCGCAACGCGGCATCTTAAGTAAGAGGTCTTTTGTTTGGGCAGAAACAGATAGTATATAGCGTGTTGTTTTTCTTTGTTGTGCTTTTGTTTTGCTGTGAAAGCTGTGATTTATGGTTACCTGTACTGTGTGCTAACTGTGTTTGCTGAGCTTGCTAGGAGCTTGTTCAGGCTAATCCAGCCTGTATAGTCTTGCCGCCGTGTGTGACCACAATACGTCGTATTCCGGCTCGATCAGTGGACGATAAACGAACCTCAATTCGCTTGTCGGCCATTGTCCGGGGGAGAGACGACCGCTGTGCACCACATGGTCGTTTGTTTGTTTCTTTGTTGTCTGCTAAGCCCCGCTTAGCTTCTTCCCTCTTTTACTAACACACACACACACACACACACACCAAGATACACGTACTGTTTTGGGCGACCTGTTGTAACTTATAGTTAACAACTCAGCTATAACATAAGACGTGTGTCCAGCATATTCCCTTTATTGACTGTAAAGACGGACTTCTACCATTTTGGAACTGTGGGTATCATCCCTGTAAATTCACCCTCGTGTGACCAAACCGCACACGAGAGCAAAGACAGCGCAACCGCCGCCTTTGTTCAAACCTCGCGCGCACGTGTAGTGATCACCTTCGGTCGATACAGTCATTGCCGCCATTTTTGAATTCCAGGTACATGAATCAGTGAGTCTTAATTCATCATCTCGGAATTCGCGCTCTCGCGTGACACTAAGTCACATCCTGTGTTTCCTGTAGTCTCTCCAACGAGACTTCCTAAATCACGCCCACTAATTTGTAGTCCGGCGAATGTGACTTCCCAAGCCACGTTCGGCCATCTTTGTAGTCTTTATTGGGGACTTCCTGCCACACACACACACACACACACGCACGCACACACACACACACACACACACACACACACACACACACACACACACACGTGTTTGGCTTGCTTGTGTTTTGATGTTGCTAGCTTTGTGAAGGAAATTGCTGTTTGTTAAAGTAGGTGGTTTGTTCTGTGGAGTAAGCTTTAATAAACACTGTTGACTTTAATTGAGCAGCATCTGTGATTATTTTGCACAATCCCATATTGTAGTAACTGCTGGTTGAGATGGTCAGTGCTCGGATTCACGCCTTCCCTTTTATCTAATTATTGATATTTTCATAATATTGATAATTTGACTTTCAGGCTTTGAGACTCAAGGTAAATCATTTGATTGTTGATCCAGGATTTCAGGGTGGTGCCCCGTGTTCATTAATGACTCATAGTTACCTAGGTTTCATAAATCAACTATAATAATTTTTGATTAATTAATAATAATATTAATTAATAATCAATAATCAACAACGATTCCCAACAACTGCATTAGGGAGTTACAGGTGTCAGTTGTGTATAGGTGGGGAGGTAGGGAATCGGATGGTTGGAGAATTTTGTGAAGTAGTGTGAACAGTAATTTGGTGTTTCCATCATTGGAGATGATTAGACTGGAGTAGTGGTTTGTTTTTCTTGAGTAATTGAGTCCTTGTAATGGAGTATGTGGATTATGTACATTTCTTTGTGAATAGTGAGTCTTGTTTTTTTATAGAGTCGTTCAAGTTGGCGTCCTTTAGCTTTCATGGCGCAGAGATGAGGGGTATACCAAGGGGCAGTTGTGGAGAAGAAAACAGACCGTGTTTTGTCTGGAGCAAGAGAGTTGAGGATGTCGTTGAGACTATTGTTGTAGTGGGCTACCAGTTCATCAGGGGTGGAAAGATGGTCCGGGAGCAGGATATTGTTAATGTTGGAGCAGAGATTATCTATATTAATGTTCTTTAAGTTCCGGAACGAAATGGAGCGTGATGACTTAATTGTAGAGAGATGGAGTGCTGTGCTAAAAGAGATGAGAAAATGGTCACTTACAAGGAGTTCATTAGCTGTGCAGTTGGAGGGGGTGAGACCGGAACAGCAGATTAAGTCCAGAGTGTGACCTTTTGTGTGTGTCGGGAAGTCGATGAATTGATGGAGTCCAAAACTGTCCGGGCATTATGAGAAATCTCTGGTGAGGGATAGATTACTGTTGTCCAGGTGTATATTGAAGTCTCCCAGCAGTATTATATTTGGTGATAAAGTGGATAGATGGGTGAGTAAGACGGCAAAATCATTTAAAAAGTCACTGTGGGGCTTGGGGGAACAATATAGAGTAGCAATGATGGTGGGAGTGGGACCAGGGAGCTGTAATACAAGATGTTCAAATGAGGAGAGAGCAGGCAGAGACATTGGAAGGACTTTCCACTTTTTGCGGTGGATTACTGCGATACCTCCACCACGGCCGTGGCCATGGGGGTGGCAGAGGTAAACAAAGTCCGGTGGGGTGGAATCATTAAGTGAAGAAAAGTCATTGGGCTGTTGCCAGTTTTCAGAGGAAGTCGAGCTTGTGGTCAGTCAGGAGATCATGGATGAATTGACCCTTGTTTGTGAATGAGCGGATGTTAAGGAGTCCAAAGTTGAGATGAGTTATGGGAGATGAGCAGGGAGACAGGTCAACTCCTCTTTTAGTCTATTGGATAATTTACCAAAGTGACCAATAAGAAGTAGGGATGGGAATTGATAAGAATTTAACGATTCCGATTCCGTTATCGATAATGCTTATCGATCCGATTCCTTATCGATTCTCTTATCGATTCTCTTATCGATTCTCATTGGGTGAGGGAATAAGTACGAATTTGTTTGTTTATATTAACTCCCTTTAATATCTGATCAGAAGATGCAGCACAGAGTATACACAGATTATGCGTAGCAACCTCAGAACAAACCTAAATGTAGGTGAGCTACGTCTCAAAGTGAAGTGCAGTGACCCATAGCCCAGGGCAGTGTTTCTTAACCAGTATGCCATGGCATGCTAGTGCAGAGCTTAGATCGGGCCCAAAAAAAACAAGCCCAACCCGAGCCTGTGCACGTTGTGTCTGAGCCTGACCGGCCCGACACATTAACTGTAATTACGAGTTGTTGTCACGGCCCACGACTTGTTTAAAATGGTTCCATACGTCCGCCTTTTCTCCACACTTGCTCAAAGTTAATTCTCCTGTTTTTATTTTTTTCTTTACATCTTCAAACTCCATGTTGCACTTAAGCTACACAATCAGTGATGCCGGTAACGCGTTACTCAAATCTGACCAATTTTCTCAGTAACAAGTAATCTAACGCGTCAATATTTCCAAAATAGTGATGAGATTGAAGTCACTTATTCAAGTCACTGTGCGTTACTATTATTTTTGTCATTTTCCGTAGTACAAATATATATTTTCGCTTTCTTCTTGCGTCCCGGGGAGTGATGTCACATATGCCACAAGTCACGTTTTCAGCACGAGGACAACTCATGTGTACCCCACGCAGCGACACAAACACAAACGAGCCAGAGGTTTGGGTCGGGCTCGGGTAGAGAATCTAAACTCTACGCTAGTGTGTGCCTTGACAGGTTATCTGAGTAACCCTGCCTCTGTGAACGGAGCAGCTAGAGGTGCACGAGAGCTGCTGCAGCCTCTGAGCCAGCCAGACTCCGGCCGTCAACATCATCTAAATTTGACAGACAATGACAATGGAGATTATTTGTGTATTAAAAGTTTTCACAATGAAATGGCGCTCACATTAACTAAGTAGACAGAGCCTGGTCTGCCTGGAGAGTTTAATGCTACCTTCGGCATTAATAACAGATGGAGTCCCATTAGCTCTGCTGCTACTTGTCTCACTTGCATTGCTAAGTAGTCGTTTATCAACACGCGACAGTCCTGCAAATGAATTGCTGTGTGGCCAAATATTTCTGCATGGAGGTAGTTCCCACCTTTGATGAAACTAGTGCATTGCCCGTAGGAAATATGTGTTCCTATAGAAAAGTTGGAGGTTAAGAGGCGTTGTCATTGACGGCCAAATGAGGCTGTGTTTGAAGGTGGAACGTCAGGGATATTTAGGTTTGTTGTGAAATCTGATATTCCAGGGTATAATTGACCGTTTTTGACTATTTTTGATTTTGCCATTATATTTCACCCTAAAAACTATTTACTTGGTGTCAATATTTTCAGCACAACCTCACATGTGTGACTGTACAGTTATTTTTTTTATTTTGACATACTGTAGTAACACAATGGACCTAAAATCACAAAATAAAACATAAAATCTGAGTAGAAAAAGTTAGATTTTTTTACTGTGAAAACCACAAATATGTTTAACAAACCATTTTTTATTACTTATAATGCAAATATAAATTGTTGTTTGCTAAATATATGCACACATTTTAATTTAATTTTAATTTTATATTTTATACAAGTTATATGTAAGTATTTACATTTAAATGCAGGCAGTGCTCAGGTCTGCCTGAGCTCCTTCCAGCTGAATGAAGAGCTGCACTGCCTGCTCCACATTCAGCTTCTCTTCATTGTTTTGACTCAATAAACAAAAAACCGACTCCACCACACACTAAACAGACAACACCAAACACTACATAACACACTAACTGTACGCTCCAAACACGCTAAATGTCACAAATCTCTCAACTCTCAATATCGCTGTCTGTACACCGACTGTCGTTGCCTGTCACTCAACCGCCAACGTCCCTCCCACAACTTCCTGTTCCTCAGCAACCAAACTTGCAGCTTGGACATTTTCGTGACAAAAGCCCGTTTTAACCGTTTCTTCTGCACCAGACATAAAGCAAACGTGACGGCAATGTTCGCGAAAAAGCGTGGTGGACATTATTTACCCTACGTCCGGTTTTGGACGTGCTGGTGTGTCCTGTCCGTCGACTCGGGAAGTGGGCCGTGTAGGTTGGCTAGCGGCTAGCAGCTAGCTACACACGAACATCCACAGATTCCGATTACACATTGTTGTCGGCGCGTCTCCGGATCTCATCAGACCCGAACAGACTCAGTCCGGACTCATTTAGCCTCATTAATCCACAACAGTCAGTTTAGATTCACAGAACAGAACGGGACTGAACTGCTGGCAAAATCCCGGTCCAGCTCGCGCCGCCTCATGATAAATCCGCTTGTTTCTTAAGGTATGTCGTGGGCTTGAGCTCTGCAGTGATTGGCTCTGGTGCGCATGTGACTGTGGTCGCTCCGGTGGACAATGCTGCAGAATTTGTAAAGCATTTATGAAATAATTTATTCACGGTATCATTGCAGTCCAAACAAATGCGAAGTCGCACACCATTGAACCAAGCAGCAGCCATGTTGAAACTCTCAGGTCAGTCTGATCCTGATCCGCAGAGATATTTGAGGCACACACACATACATAGACAGACAGACAGACAGACAGACAGACAAACAGACAGAGATTCATGGCTTTTAGAGAGAGATGGAAACTTTACAAGTGACCATCGTCTTTTCACGTGTAATATAACCAAACCTGAGAGCGCATCTGCCTCAACGCCATGTTTGCTGCGCTCTGAACCTAAACAACGCAGCACATGTGTGATGTCATGACGCATTTGCAACGAGCGGAACTGATAAGCGGAATCGTTAAGCAGGCATGCTAACGATTCCGAGGAATCGACTCACTGGGCACCAGTTCTGAAGAAGAACCGGTTCTAGATTCCCATCACTAATTAGAAGAAGTGGGTGTGTATTGGAGAAGGGACTCTAAAAACCCCCGCAAACCTGGCATTTAGTGGATCTCCTAAGATGGAAGGTCCAAGAGGATTTCTGATAGAGCAGAGGGCAAAGCATTTTGGCATTGCTTTTGCCATAGATTTGAAAAGACCACAATGCGGCCACTTTCTGGGTCGGACGCAGGCTTGAGATCTGTTTCAATAAAGATTGCTCTATCATTCCACCCAGCCTTGCCTCCGCAGAATTCTTTTATCACCAAACTACACGCCGACACCTTTGATGAGGAGAGCCCAGAAACTACACAGGTTCATTTTGGATTCTAAAAACCAACTGTGTTGTATCAAGCTCCAAATATCACTTAAAGAAGCATTTCACCGGTGGAAACATTAATCTTTATTGAAAGAGGGTCATATTTGTAGTTAAAATGTAACATAATTTTCGAATTTTGTGCGTATTTGACCGAGAAAAGGCAGAAAGTGACTTTAGGGTGCATTTGTATGAAAGACAACATCTCCCACAATGCACAACAATGCGTAGCTCTGCAAGCCACTCCCACTTATCCGGCACACCACACACATCTCCGTCCGCTGTAGATATTTCGTCGCGAAGAAACTGGCATCTCTGGAATTCACTGCAGCAGACAGAGTCCAGTTCGGTGTCCATAGGCGCACAGCGAGAGCACCGGCACCGCCAGTCCGGGCTCCTCGTCCGGGACGGGCAGGTCTTCTGTCTCGGCTGCAGCAGCCGAGGCAGAAGACCTGCCGCCTCCATCTCCCTCAGCTGCTCTTCACTGTATTGTGGCTCGTACAGGTAGCCGCAAACATCTGACTCGAGCATCACGGTCTCGAAATCACTGTCTTCGATATCTGAATGATCCTCTTGAATACCTTCCGCCATTGTCGTACAAACCTGGCTACACAGCGTCTGTTCGCTTAGCGTCCAACAAAGATGGCGGCTATGTATTTTCGTTTCTGCAAGTGAAGTCCCGCCCACTGGTCTGTGATAGGTCTGTAGCGTGAGTGGGTCCCACCTCTAGCCCCCACCCTTGGAAAAATGAGGGAAGCGTTTGTAGTCTTACCCCGTCGACACAGATATAGGACTTCCTGCTTTCAATGACGTAAAATGACGATTTTTACATCATTGAAAGCAGGAAGTCCAACACTGAAATGCGTATTTCTCCTTCTCAGGGCAAACTGAGGGAATGATGCACGACCATTCAAAAACATGACTGTTTTCCTGAAGATAAAAAGCTTAATGCAAATCGGTGAAGTTTCCCTTTAAACACATACAAAATATGAAGTTGATGAGAAATTTATATAACAGAGATTTGAACTCAAAGTCAGGATAACATGATGAGATTAATCATTTACTCAACAACAAACTAACATGATCCAAACAGAGATGATATTCAACCTGGAAACATTCTGAACAAACCACCTGCTCCACCTGACGTAACAGATTACAAACAAGCATTTTAATGTGTTTCAGCAGAGCTCATTAAAATCAACGTACCACCGAGACAGGAAGCAGCGGTATGACGGGTGCAGCCTACATACCTGCCAGTAGATTCAACAGTGTTTGAGTAACTGGATTACAAAGTAATCCCTTTCAGAACTCAGATTACTTTTTTATAGTAACGACTAACGTAAGGCATTAGTTTTGCAATTCGAGTAATTTTTTACTAAGCTGGTTTTTCTCTGTGTCATAGAATATAAGAGCTGGAGGAGGTCTGTGTTGTATTGTTCTAATATAGTCAGCTGTGTCTGTTTATGGGACATCCTTTCGTAAGCAGCCACTCTTGCCATCTCTGCATTCCATTCCTTTAAGGATGGCATCTCCTCCGCCCTCCAATGTCTAAGAAGCATCTGTCTGCCTATCATAATACTAGTCTGGACCCAATTACTTACATGTTTATCCCTCCCCAGTAGAATTGATCCATTGCCTAACACAAATAACACAAATAATCTGGGGTTAAATGGTATTTGTGTTTCCAAAAACTCACAAATATTTGCATATATTCTTAGCCAAAATTCCTGAATCCTATTACAGGACCATAAGCATGGATTAATTGACCTTCTTCGATCTACTTCGCATTTCCAACATTTTGGCGAGTCTATTAGCCCAAGTCTACACACTTTGGAAGGCGTCCAATAAAAACGATGAATGACCTTAAACTGAATTAAACGTATCTTTGCCTCTCTTGACAGTGCTTTAATATTCTTGCAAATACTCTCCCCTTCCTTATTATCTAATGTCAGGTTCAAATCCTTTTCCCATGCCTTCTTGAGAGCAGCGAAAGCCCCATGACCCAGGTTCCTAATCATTGTGGAATAAAACTTAGCTGCCTTGTCTCCTTTACCATAGATTGTTAGAACATCCTCTAATAACCCTGCATCCTGAGGAATAAGTGTGTTGGGTCAAAAAAACCCTGAGAGTAAATGGCAAAGCTGTAGATACTTATCTAAAAAATAAGATCTGGGAATACCAAACTGCTGTGATAAATCATCAAAAGATTTCAGTGTTCCAATTTCTAACCCTTCCCCTCTAGTCCTTCCAAAGCAAAAGGGCATTTATTGATATTGATATTGATAGTACTGATTCAGCCAGATACTTGAAAAGGAGTTAAAAAAATGATCCAGTTCAAACAGAGAGATTATTGGATGTGCTTTTGCTTCTCTAGCCAATTTGATAGAAAGACATTGCAAAGGTGATATAGGAGCGAGAACAGATCGCTTAATACCGTACCAGGGAGGGGCCCTCTCTGGAGGCAGCGACCAGTGAGCTAGGTGCCTAAGATTGAAAGCAAAGTAATAAAACAACATTTTAGGTAGTCCCAGACCCCCTTAACCAGCTGGCCATGTTAGTCTTCCAGATGAATGTCTTAGTTATTCTGTCAAACCACTTGAGATATGAAACGGGAACCTCCAGTGGAAGAGAATGGATGAGATAAAATCAATTTGGGCACACAATTCATTTTGATCGCATTGAACTTCCCCGTCATCAATAGATTAAGTGATGCCCATCTGTTAAGATCACAGGACATTTTCTGTAATGATGGATCAAAATGAACTTTCACCAGATCCTTCAACAGAGGAGGAAATAAGATACCTTAATAACTAATGCCTTTCTTGGGCCATTGAAATGCACCTGGCTGAAAAACTGTAGAAGGGTAATACGCTGTTGGAGGGAGAGCTTCTGACTTGGACAAGTTGACGCTATATCCCAAGAACTCTGAGAATGTGTCAATGATTTTGAAGAGACAGGGTACCGATCTGCATGTAGCAGAAGTTTATGTGCCGTTCCGCCTAAAGCGACATCCGGGAAGTTAGGCTCGGCCTTGATGGCTGCCGCAAGAAGCTCTATAGCGAAGCAAAATAATAGAGGCGATAGGGGCGAGCCTTGTCTAGTCCCTGTTCCCAGAGCAAAATATTCAGAGATAAGCCAATTGGTTTGAACAGCAGCCTCTGAGTGATTATATAATACCTGAATCCACCTCATGAAAGTTTTGCCAAACCCATATGACTCCAAGATCTTCAGTAAATAGCCCTATTCCACCATATCAAATGCCTTTTCGGCGTCAAGGGTGCTATCGGGGACTGGACCTCAGCCGCTGACCACATGATATTGATAAAGTTTCTTATATTATCAGAGGAGCAACGACCACAGATAAAACCCACCTCGTCCAAATAATTATAGATGCAATTAGCCTATTTAGCTGGTTCGCAAGTATTTAAGGGATATTTTAGCATCTAACTGCATTAAGGAAATTGGACGGTAATTCTTACAGTCAGCTGGGTCTTTATCCTGTTTAGGAACTAAAGTTATCAGTGCTTGCCTTAAGGTTGGTGGCAGTATGCCCTCCTCCAGTGCCTCTTTTTACATGTCCATCAGGGCCGGAGCCCACACTCCCACAAAGCTCTTAAAAAATTCAGCTGTGTGGCCATCAGGCCCTGGTGCCCTCTCTGTAGGAAGGGCACCAATCGCCTCTCTTAGTTCTTCCATGGTTACATCTGAATCCATATATGTTCTCTGTTCTTCTGTGAATTTTGGGAGCATAAGTGGCTCTAAGAAATTTTCAATTTCCCGTTCAGAGGTGGACCCAGAGCTGTATAAATCAATATAGAAGTCTTATTAATGTCTACTCTCGCAGTGACTATATGATTCAAAATGAGCGTGTCTTGTCCTAAATCCTTTCAAATTGAGATAATGACTTTAAACACACTGATGCAGGATCAGAAATTATAAAATTCCCGATTGAACATCCTGTAACAGAGGAAGTGACTGATTTGGATATTTAAAAAAAAACTATTCTATAACAAATCTTATGCATTGCTGATTAAAACGTGTAGTCTTTCCCCGATGGGTTGAGGATTCTCCAGATGTCCACTAATCCTCAAGTCTTCCAAACCCTCTGCAGTGCCAGAGTGGCTTTAGGAGCCCTGCACACTGATTTCCCACTGTGATCCAGGAGAGGGTCCATCAGTACGTTGTAGTCCCCTCCCAGTACAACGTTCTTGTTCCCAGCAACACTTAGCATCAAGGTCAATAAAAAAATTCTTCATCAGCTAGTCTGAACAGTATCCCTCTATAAATGAAAGTAACAACCATGCCTCACAGCTCTCCTCCTACTCACTCCATGGCATCTATGAAGGCCATAGCCTTCCTGGGACAGTCAAATGTCTTCATTCCTGTTTTGGTATCAATTTTCAGCTAAGCAGGTACAGCATCCTGAAGCTCACCTCCAGCTCGTGCAGCCACTTTTTACACTCTTTAAAATTGTCACACTTCAACTGCATGGCTCTGGAGTAATCCAGGATAACCATTACGTTGTTATTTTCCCAGCTATGCTTGCCTTTGTTTCTTGCCACTCGTAGCACTGATCCCCTGTCCGATGATCTGAGGAACTTTGCAAGCAATGGTCTGGATCTGTCTCCTGGTCTGGGCTGCTGACCGGTGACTCTGTGTGCGCACTTGATCTCGTGGTTTCCCTGTATTTCCAGTAGTTCCGGAATCAGCTCCTCCAGAAACTTTACTGCATCTCTTCCTTCCTTGCCCTCAGGGATCCCAAAAAAGTGGACATTGTTGCGCCTCGACCGGTAGATAGAGAATGATTCACCACTAATTCATTGATTAACTTTCATTCATTCATTGAATCTTAGATGACAGCTAACAGACATCAGACAACGAACCCACAGTACAAGTTAGTAAAGGATGTCTTAAACAGATTAATCAATAATGAATATAATCTGTAGTTGCAGCCTTCGACACTTTCTGATTATGACTCAGACTGAAAATAGAGGTAAAAGTTTGAACTGAGTGTTCTGCATTTTGGTTAAACTAACATGACAGCTGGCAGAATGAGACAATAATAAATGCTGCTTTCATCATGCTGATTGTTCCACGTGAAGTGCACAGGTAACAAGGGATGAATGTGCGTTTAAAGTCGACTTTATTGGTCTAGACCAGTGATTCTCTTACTGTGGGGCGCGCGGTGTAGGGGGGCGTGGGAGGCAGGCGGGACGCGAAGGTCTATTTCCACTGGATATGTGTCCGCTGCGTTATGTCCGCCACGCCAGCGGAGCTGATAGGTTTCACTTTCACTTTAAAAGTCTGTGTTAACTTCCAGCAAATCCGCTGCGCATCTGCTCTGTCCCAGCTCCAGCAGTCCAGAGCCCTCCGGAACATATCTGGCGGATGCTGGAGCACGACGCAGCAATTCCGCTGAATTTTGCACCGAGCAGACAGGAAGTCAAGCGCCGAAATAACAATATAACATCAGGTTACTTTTCAAAATAAAACATTCCGTGTTGAAACCAGCACACAAATCTCAAAAAAGAGACAAACACAAGCTCTTCTGCTAATCCTTCGGTCGGGAACTATGGAGCAGGAAATATGACAATGCCTACATAGCTCTTGGGTTTACGGTGAACACGGTCGGAAATGAGGAAAGACCTGTTTGTGTTTTATGCCTAAAAACTCTGGCAGCGGACCATTTTGATAATCAGGTGATTGTATGCAGAATGCTGCAACTCATACAGTGGTTTATACAGATAAATGAAGAAATATTATCAGATTCTCAACAGTATTTCAATTCAGCGGGGCGTGAAAAAAATTTCTGTCCTCTAGGGGAGGCATGACAAAAAATAATTGAGAACCACTGGTCTAGAGCAAGACTGTGCAAGGTTAAAGGTTAGGTTAAAGCAGATCTTGACCCTACGTGTGATCGATGTCGACAAGAGCCTACAGCCTTGATACACATGTTCTGGACCTGTCCAAAGTGGAACAGCTTTCGGGAAACTAGCTTTAAAACCCTATCGAAAGTATGTAAGACTCCACTGATGTCCTTTTATTGCTTTGCTTGGGATGACTCTGAGAAATGTCAGCTTGCCCACACTACCAATCAATATGATGGCTTTCTGCACTCTTTTAGCAAGAAGAATGATATTATGATAAAACTGGAAAGGAGTACTACCACCTATAAATGGGTTAAGGTTAAGGGTTGTTGATGTGGGAGTTACAGGTCAGACAGCTTCGTCAAGTGTGAAACTAGATTCTGTTAATGAAGCGTAGAGACATTTCCCAGCCGTGTCTGTGGAGACAGAACCAGGTGTCTAAATCCAAACCATGATGTTTTCCTAACCAAGTGTTTTTTGTACTTAAACCTAACAGAACATAAACACAATGCTGTCGCAACATAAAACTAAAACACCACCAAAAGAAAAGTACCAATATAACAACATCAAATCTCAACATTTCTGAAACGTACGCTGCCGCGTAGGAGGACGGGACGTCTTTCATGATCTCCAGCTCCAAACAGCACTGAAGACAACAAACACACAACAACACAACAACCCCCTGATCTGATGGATCAGTTGCCTCCTAACAGCTGACAGAATGAGACAATAATCAATCAATCAATCAATCAATCAATCAATCAATCAATCAATCAATGTTTACTGAGGAAGTGACTGAAGGATTGTGAAGGGACCTTTGTTAAGCTGTTGTGTGTCGTTTGAGTGTGAAATCAGTTGTAGTGGTATTTTCTTTACATTAACAGTGTGAGGTCAGCAAAGACCGTTCTGCTCTGTGATTGGCTACCATGTTAAACCAACAGCCTTTCTCTCGTCTCTAACCGCCGTGTTCCTGCCTCCTCAGGTGGAAAGCTCTCCGTCAGCTCCACCTGTCCAAACTCCCACCCTCTCTGATAACATGTCCCGTCCTGTCTTGTCCAATCACGTCGCTCCCCGGCAGTATAAAAGCTCCAGGCTCGCACAGACCCAACATGATCGAGCCATGGCCTTCCTGTGGATCCTCTCCTGCCTCGCCTTCGTCGGCGCCGCCTACGGTGAGACAACTCTTTACCATCAGAGTCACAGCTGAGGAAGTGAAGCATGTTGGGTTCACTCACATCCGTAAACTATGATTGATTGATTATTGGCTTTTTTACCAACCAGCAGAGGGCGCTGTGGCTGCAGTCAGGGACGGTAAACACCACGTTTACAAAGTTCTGACACATTTGAGATGATTTATTGTTTTGACATGATTCACTCGATGAAGAGTGGATGAACTTCTTCAAGACGTTAAAGATAACACACATCATGTCTGCAGCTCTCAGATCAGCTGATGTGACGTCAACAAACTGTTCCGTGTTGTGTTAAATGTTCCTGACAGTCAGAAGAGATCAGTCTTCAATCATCAACACATTCAGCAACAGAAACAATCGTATAAATACAACAGACTGCAGCATAAACATCAGTGTCAATATGAAGAGCTGAGCTTTAACACCTGCACCTGTCTCACAATGTCCTTGTTCATGATGTCATGATGATGTCACCAGGCTGCGGCACTCCCGCCATCAGTCCCGTCATCACCGGTTACTCTCGTATTGTGAACGGTGAGGAGGCGGTGCCTCACTCCTGGCCCTGGCAGGTGTCCCTGCAGGTAAACACACACACACACACACACACACACACACACGCACACACAGGATGAGTTCATAAACATGTCGTCTTTCTCTCCTTATTGTTTTAAGGATTACACCGGCTTCCACTTCTGTGGTGGCTCTCTCATCAATGAGAACTGGGTGGTGACAGCCGCTCACTGCAACGTCAGGTAACAACCTTCATCCTGTCACCTTCATCTTCACCGCTGAGGTGCTAACTTGTTCCATAGTTACATGAAGCTCCGCCTCCCATTAGTCACCTGTCAAAAGATGTTTTAGACACAAAATGGCCGCTTGATGTTTCCATCCTTTTCCCTGCAGGACGTCCCACCGTGTGATCCTTGGAGAACATGACCGCTCTTCCAACGCTGAGGCCATCCAGGTCATGAAGGTCGGAAAGGTCGGTGAAAAACAACGTCTGCGTCTCATCTCATCACGGTGTCTTTGTGTGTGTCCACTACTCATAGTGATGTCATTTCCTGTCAGGTGTTCAAGCACCCCAACTACAACAGCTACACCATCAACAACGACATCCTGCTCATCAAGCTGGCCAGCCCCGCTCAGTTGGGCATGCGTGTTTCCCCGGTTTGTGTGGCTGAGACCGCTGACAACTTCCCCGGAGGCATGAGGTGTGTGACCAGCGGCTGGGGCCTGACCCGCTACAATGGTGAGAGCACCTGCATCAGCCGGCCAATCAGAGCAGAGCAGGACAGGGCCTCTTCAACAAACACGCTCATACACTCACAGTCACAGCAGATGAACTACACACACAGAGATAACCAATCACACAGCAGCACACTCGCTGTTAGTCAGGTGAAGTCCAGCTCAGGGTTCTGTAGGTCTTTTTTGGGAACTCTGACACTTAGTTGAACATGAGACACTTTGTGATGAATCACAGCTAAAGGTTGAATAGATCAGAGCCTGGAGTCAAGAGACGAGCTCACTTTGTTCGAACAAGTCAGCTGATGTGTGACCACCTGTGATCTTGATGTGTGTGTGTGTGTGTGTGTGTGTGTGTGTGTGTGTGTGTGTCTATGTTGCAGCTCCTGACACCCCCGCCCTGCTGCAGCAGGCCTCCCTCCCCCTGCTGACCAATGAGCAGTGCCGTCAGTACTGGGGCAGCAAGATCAGCACCCTGATGATCTGTGCTGGAGCCTCCGGAGCCTCCTCCTGCATGGTGGGTGGTGACACATGCAGGTGCTGTCAAAGTGTTGATCTGAGCTGCTGTTTGTTGTTTACATGCTTATTTGTTTGTTGTTTTAGGGCGACTCTGGCGGTCCTCTGGTCTGTGAGAAGGCCGGAGCCTGGACTCTGGTCGGCATCGTGTCCTGGGGCAGTGGAACCTGCACTCCCACCATGCCCGGCGTGTACGCCCGCGTCACCGAGCTCCGCGCCTGGATGGATCAGATCATCGCTGCCAACTGAGCATGTCCGACAGGACAGCTCCCAGTTTGAAGCTGATTGTCAATAAAACATAGAAACCGAAGCAGAGCTGTCCAGTGTTCTTTTTGGCAGCCATTTTAGATTTCGTCTTAGTCTTAGTCTTAGTCTTTTGGAATAAAATGCTTATTAGTCAAATTTTAGTCATTTCTATATGTGATAGTTTTAGTCCAGTTCTAGTCGACGAAAACTCAAACAGGTTTTAGTCTAGTTTAAGTTAAAAAAACAAAAGAACAAGTATAGTCTTTTAACAAATTAATGTAGTTCAATAAGTATTGGAGAGTGCTGTTGGACAGAAGCCTTTATTTCCATATTTCAACAGTATTTTTCATGAATTGATGCCCTACTTCAGGGCTATTCAACTTCAATAGCAAGTGGGCCGAATATGGCAATCACTGGGGGTTCGTGGGCCACACAGAATATTTGTCAACTAATGGCTAAAAACTCAGCCGTGAAATCTGACATAGATGCATAGCTGAGCCATGTCAGTACAGTCAGTTGGTTTATCCACAGCAATAGACATAACATCAGCTGTGTTGAGGTTTTTCAAAAGCTTCCTTGAGACATCCTTTGCGAGTAATTCCACTCTGCAAAGAGTTGATGTGTCTGAGAGAGGCACTTTTTAAATGGATGAGGTGATGCTTACTTTTTCATCAACAGCCACTTCATCATGACAGCAAGCATACAGTCTTTAACCGTCTCCGCCTCGGTAAAAGGCCTCTTCCGTCTGGTGAGTGTCCAGGCTACACGAAGGGAAGCGATCATAGCCCTCTCTTGTTCCATGCAGAAGTGACAGAGAGCGACTTGACACTGTCGAAAAGACGGTAGCAGATGCTGTACTTTACCTCGCCGTTCCTACGAGCCCTCTGGAAAGCTGGCAGAAAACGAGCCGTGGTTTGACTTGTCGTGCCTCTTCACGTTGTATTCTTTCATGACAGATATGCATTCGTTACACAGTAAACAGACCAGTTTATTACTCGTCGCGGCAGGCAAAACAAATAAATATTTGTCCATCCATTCGCTCTGGAACTGGCGGTTTTCCAAATCAATTTTTCGTTTTTTGGGTTTTGAGAGCGACATGCTGCAAAGTGGTGTTAGCTTAGCTGACTCTCTGACCTCTTCACCTCTCACCTGTGACCTGAGCACAGAGCGAGTGTAGCAACCAATCACAGCGCATTCCTGTCTGGCACGTAGGTGCGTAGTATAACATGACATAGATATTTTCGAGTCAGATCGGAACCGTTGTTGAAGTAGCTCAGAGCTACCGATATACCATAATTTTATTATATCACACGAATCACACACTGATTTGCTGGCAATCTTGCGGGTCGTAAAAAAATTTCAAAAGGGCCATATCCAGCCCACGGACCGCTAGTTGAATAGGCCTGTACTAGCATGTACTTCCATTCTCGTCTCGTCAACGAAAACTCACACACGTCTCGTCATGTTTTAGTCATCAAAGAGCCATGTTTATCTCAGTTTCAGTTCACACTGAATGTAAAGAAAGACTCGAACAGTTAGGATGATCTTCTCTGTCTGTCTGAGAGAGAGACGTCGACACCATATCAGCCTGAACACAGTCTTCACTACACAGCTGCAGGCAGCATCTGTTAGCCTAGCTTAGCATAAAGACTGGAAGCAGAGGAAAACATGTGGCCTGACTGAAAATACACCAACATCTCTAAAAGTCTTTAAACACATTCTTCTGTCATTTTAATGAATCAATCAGCATGTTGTCTTTACTGACACAAAACATAAGTCAGCAAGCTAGCTCCTTAGCCTGCTAACCCTGCAGTTGCTCATGTAGCTACAGCTCTAGTTTGGTACTAAGATTCAATATTAATGACTTAACGACCTGATCATACATTTAATTCATAACCAATCGGGTATATCTCAGAGCAGAAGGAAGATCATATCAGCCCGAACACTGTCTTCAGTACACTGCTGCAGGCAGCACTTGTTAGCCTAGCTTAGCATCAGTGATGGTGAGGTGTCTGTCCAGCTCCACATTCTGAGCTATGATTTAATCGTGACAAGTTGTTTTTCTGATGGTGAGTGTGGAAACGTGGCGATCTGTGGGTTTACATGCCCAGGAGCCCACAGAGCCAATAATTTACTCTGTGTGTGCGTTTAAGATTAGCTGAGTTTGGCACTCAGGCCAGATATTGGAGATGTTCAAGCATATGCATTTCCATGGAGGGATAGAGAGATCCAGTCAACTTTAGGGGGTAAGAAGTGACACCAGTAGGGGTAGGTGATTTAAAGAAGATGAGCTATTCCAGATGGAGGAGATAGATCAACTCCCCTTTCACTTATTGGATAGATGGATGTTCACTCCACCAAAGTGACCAATTAGAAGAAGTAGGTAGGTGTGGGCGAATGGACTTTAAAAAGGCCCGCACAGGCAGAGAAAGTGAGATGGTAATTGGTAGATTTCTGAGATCGAAGGTTAGGAGGATTTCTGATAGAGCAGAGGGCAAAGCATTGGGCATAACTTTTCCATAGATTTGAGAATACCAGAGTGTGGCCGCACTGGTTTGAACGCAGGCCTGAGATCTGTTTCAATAAAGATTACTCTATCAGTCCACTCAGCCTTGCCTCCGCAGATTCTTTTATTAACAAACTACATGCCGACACCTTTGATGAAGACAGCCCAGAAACTACAATGGATTCAAACTACCTCACTTTTACTGAAGTCATATATTTTGCAGGATTTCTTTTACTCAAATTGGATTTTCTGGTACTTTTTACAAAATAAGCAAGACTGAACCAGAGGAAACTTGTGCTTTACTAAAATGCAGCAACACATTAAAGCGCACTGAGCACATCGCTTATTTGAATCCATTAATCAGCATTATTGTTACCAAGTTGTCTTTTATTCACGAAACATTTTAAACATCTGAAAATATATTTTCCTCAACGGTCATTTATTACATGAAGAGCACTTTTATCCAACATTTAACAGAAATTATCAACAGGTTTCTGTCTGCACGTCTTGTCTCAACACCTCATTGTCAAGTATGTCGTCCGGTGCGTCGTCGGGTGCGTCATCAGGTGCGTCTGGGCGGGCAGGTGTGGCCGACTCTGCGGCAGTAGCAGATGGCATTGAAGAAGCGACAGTAGCAGGTGTCGCAGGGGTCACAGCAGGGCAGAGGGTAACCCAGACAGGACTGCTGGTGGGGGATGCATCGACGAGGTGAACGCATGGCCCGACCCTGCAGCTGTAAGGCTGCCGACGAGTCCTGGATACAGGAAGTGAGTGTCAAGAAACAGGAAATAGATCAACTCACTGCATTCACCTTTACACCTGTAACTGAGAGTTCAAGTAAGCCACACCCACCTCGTCGTAAGACCCTGTGTCCATCAGGAAGTGATCCTCCACCGAGTCGACGGGTAGGAGGGCGGGGTCATGCACAGGGTCGGGGGCGTGGCTTCGGTCTGCAGGACGCAAGACAGAAAACTGTGGACCTGCTGTGTCACCTGTCTTTCAGCTTCATCGTTCATCTGCAAAGGTCAGCTGCTCCTGATCACATGACATTTATCTGCCAAGTGACTTAAAAGAGTCAGTCATGTTTTATTATATATTATTACTATTGTTATTATTATTATTATTATTGTTATATATTATTATGTTCACACAGGGACCTTTTCTGATGTCATGGTGGGACCCTGACACATTGTTAGCTGAAGTGATGACGGACGGTGAAAATCTGGCCGATCATATTTCAAACTAAAACAACATATTCGATCGTCTGTCAGCTAACATTAGCATTCAACCACTTCCTGACTAACATTAGTGTTTGATTTGTACAGCACTGCTCCCAGTAGCATACATAACTCATTTCTCATATTTAGTTTGCACTGGTAACCCTAACCCTATCTGGTAAATTTTTAGAAACACCCATATTTATCATTATTTGTAAATAACAATTCACCTGCAAACTGTTTATAATTCATGTTAATGTTAATTTTGTGCAATATTATGTTCATATGTATATAGGGGTTTATTCTATTCTATTCTATTTCTTACTATTGTTATTGTTTTTTAAAGTACCTCTGTCCTTTGGCTGCTGTGGCAAACAAATGTCCCCGTTTGACTGATTCCGATTCTGACTGATTACATCCAGAGTGTTTCACCTCCAGGCTCATTGCGTCCAAGATGAGTGTTGATATTTCAGAATTAATTTCCTGTTGTATAACAAAACAGTAACATCAGCTCTGAAGTATCTGAATGCTCAAGATAGCCAGTGAGTTGTCAGTGACGATGTTCTACCCTGAATGTGAGCTGATTTCACTGTGATGAAATAAAACACGTGTCAGAGGATTGAAGTTTGTATGAGTTTGAACCTGGAACACGGCATCTTTTCATCCCACCACGGTGTGAACATGGAGGAAAAACTGGACTGGTTACAAACCAACTGAACATCCCTCATGTCACCCTCCCTGACAGTCCCTCTGTGCAGTCAGGGTATGTCTGTTCCGGGCTTCTGTGGAAACATGGGCGTGCAACATGGCCGACAACCTCCGTAGATATAAAGACTCATTCTGAAGTAACACACTGGACTTCTCAGCACTCTTGTATGTCAGGTGACAGGTGAGGTGGTGGTTGGAGCTCTCTGACTGGACAGGTGTTACTGACCCATTTCCGACAGGTATGAGGGTTCAGCACGGCGAGCAGCAGCCGGACCATCTTCCAGCTGGATGTTTCCATGAACCAGAGAAGAAGAGAGACGCAGCAGTGTGAAGGAGCACCAGCAGAGCAGCACAGCGCCGAACATCCTGCCAGAAAAGAAGAAGAAGAAGAAGAAGAAGAGGAGGAAGAAGAAGAAGAGTCTTTCATACATCTGAAGAACATCACAGAACTGATGAAGTAACTAAGTACAGTTACTTACAGTACAGTTACTTACAGTACAGTAACTTACAGTACAGTTACTAACAGTACAATAACTGGCAGCACAGTAACTAATGAAAAATAACTGACAGTACAGTAACTAACAATACAATAACTGACAGCACAGTAACTAACAGTACAATAACTGACAGTACAGTTACTAAGTACAGTAACTAACAGGACAATAACTGACAGTACAATAACTGACAGTACAGTAACTGACAGTACAGTAACTGACAGCACAGTAACTAACAGTACAATAACTGACAGCACAGTAACTAACAGTACAATAACTGACAGTACAGTCACTAAGTACAGTAACTAACAGGACAATAACTGACAGTACAATAACTGACAGTACAGTAACTGACAGTACAGTAACTTACAGTACAGTAACTAACAGTACAATAACTGACAGCACAGTAACTGACAGTACAGTAACTAACAGTACAATAACTAACAGTACAGTAACTGACAGTACAATAACTAACAGTACAATAACTTACAGTACAGTCACTAAGTACAGTAACTAACAGTACAATAACTGACAGCACAGTAACTGACAGTACAGTAACTAACAGTACAATAACTAACAGTACAGTAACTGACAGCACAGTAACTAACAGTACAATAACTTACAGTACAGTCACTAAGTACAGTAACTAACAGGACAATAACTGACAGTACAATAACTGACAGTACAGTAACTGACAGTACAGTAACTAACAATACAATAACTGACAGTACAGTAACTGACAGTACAGTAACTTACAGTACAGTAACTAACAGTACAATAACTGACAGCACAGTAACTGACAGTACAGTAACTAACAGTACAATAACTAACAGTACAGTAACTGACAGTACATTAACTAACAGTACAATAACTAACAGTACAGTAACTGTCAGCACAGTAACTGACGGTACAATAACTAACAGTACAATAACTGACAGCACAGTAACTGACAGTAAAATAACTAACAGTACAATAACTAACAGTATAATAACTAACAGTACAGTAACTGACAGTACAATAACTAACAGCACAGTAACTGACAGCACAGTAACTGACAGTACGGTAACTTACAGTACAATAACTAACAGCACAGTAACTGACAGCACAGTAACTGACAGTACGGTAACTTACAGTACAGTAACTGACAGTACAATAACTGACAGCACAGTAACTGTCAGCACAGTAACTGACGGTACAATAACTAACAGTACAGTAACTGACAGTACAATAACTAACAGCACAGTAACTGACAGCACAGTAACTGACAGTACGGTAACTTACAGTACAGTAACTGACAGTACAATAACTGACAGCACAGTAACTGTCAGCACAGTAACTGACGGTACAATAACTAACAGTACAGTAACTGACAGTACAATAACTGACAGTAAAGTAACTGTCAGCACAGTAACTGACAGCACAGTAACTGACAGTACAGTAACTAACAGTACAGTAACTGACAGTACAATAACTGACAGTAAAGTAACTAACAGTACAATAACTGACAGTACAGTAACTAACAGCTCAGTAACTGACAGTAAAGTAACTGACAGTACAATAACTGACAGTAAAGTAACTGTCAGCACAGTAACTGACAGCACAGTAACTGACAGTACAGTAACTAACAGTACAGTAACTGACAGTACAATAACTGACAGTAAAGTAACTAACAGTACAATAACTGACAGTACAGTAACTAACAGCTCAGTAACTGACAGTAAAGTAACTAACAGCACAATAACTGACAGTAAAGTAACTAACAGCACAATAACTGACAGCACAGTAACTGTCAGCACAGTAACTTACAGTACAGTAACTGACAGTACAATAACTGACAGTAAAGTAACTAACAGCTCAGTAACTGACGGTACAATAACTAACAGTACGGTAACTGACAGTACAATAACTGACAGTAAAGTAACTAACAGCACAATAACTGACAGCACAGTAACTGACAGCACAGTAACTGACAGCACAGTACTTTCTGATCTACAGTTCACCATGTCAGTGAATATCTGTGTGTGTGTGTGTGTGTGTGTGTGTGTGTGTGTGTGTGCTGATTGTTTACAGGAATCAGATTAATGACAATCATCAGTTTTTACCCAAACGAAGAAATGAGTTGATCAAATGACTGAAGTTATGAGAACAAGATGACATCATCAAGTATTCAACAAACTAAAACATCACAACGCAACATTGGAACCCGAACCCGATCCTGAACTCACAGAACTAAACTCTTCAGTCTTCGTTCTAACTGCAGGACCAAATCACCTGTACATGTGATCGGACCACATCAGAACTACTCAGAACCAACATCAGCTTCAACACAGTGAATACTTTATAGATCACTGAGAGAGAGCGAGAGAGAGAGAGAGAGCGAGAGAGACAGACAGAGAGAGAGAGACTTTTAACCAACTTTATTAAAACAGGTCTATGTATTCATCACAGCACACTGTACACCCCCCACATGCTGCTTATCAGCTCAACACACACACACACACACACACACACACGCACGCACGCACACACACATACACATACACACACACAATATAAAAATAAAAAAACTCACGGAGAAAGAGAGGGCGAGAGACCCTGACTGTCAGAGAGAGAGGTGACTCACCTGTGGCTGTGACTCTTGTCGTCTGTGTCCGTCTCGGGGGACAAGCACCTTTTAAAGACCTGGATGCATCTCGCAGGTCACATGGCCAGCTGGAGGGCGAGGGGGCGTGGCCATGGTCATTATAAAGGTTTGTGACCTTGTGGAGAAACATCAGATGGAGCCTGATGGGGGAGGGGCTTCTGGTAAATGACATCGTTGAATATAATAACATGTTATTTATGTATAGGGCCACATAACTTTTAAAATGATTCTATTATTTTTATTGTGAAATATTTAAAAGATTCATATTTCCAGAGTTGCTGAAATTAATTCATATAAAGATTAAAACATAAAAACAAATCATTAAAACAAAAAATATTTATATTTTGTTTTTATTCATGATGTCAAGTGGACATTTGTTAATAGTTTGTACTGATTAATTATTGTTGAACTTAAAGTGTGTGTGTGTATGTGTGTGTATGGCGTCAAAATCGTTTCAAAACAACCAGAGAGGCACGCAGCAACGCACGCATGATTATTTTGTTATACGTGCGTGCGTGCGTGCGTGCGTTGTTACGTGCAGATTGTATTTCACGCGTAACAAAAAGCTGCGTACGTATGAAGCAGCGTGTGCACGTCTGTCTGTCACTGTTTGACAAATGTTGTTAGGCGTTCACACGTGCGTCCGGTCGCTGATTCTGATGCTTCGCGGCCGGAAGTTGATCTGCAGCGCGCACACCAGTCCGCGTACACGCACGCCTCACGTAGTTGGCCTTTTCATTTTAAGCGGAGGTAATCTGCGGACTGTGACCAGTGACCACAACGGATATTTATTTGTTTTAGATCAGCTCGTTTCCAGCTTTATTGATTATCATTATTTTTTATCATATATTATTAAGTGTTAAATTACTTTTAATTGTTAATTTTCGTGTTCTGATTTTACTCTATTAAAATCGTGTGTAAATACATGAAATAATTGCAGTTTACTGTGCGATGATATGAATATTGTTAAATGTATAGCTAATTAATTTTGTGAAATTGTAGGCTACATTTTGGTGTTATTTCGTTTATTTAAAAAAAAATATCATGACAATGAATGCATTCATCACTCAATTTGGGTATTTAGCTACATGAAAGAATATAAGAATATAGAGTTAGTATTATCTAGCGGTCCAAATGACCGCTTACGGCCGTTCTAGTAGTGTTTGAGTTCCGGCCCTTCTGAAGTCCAACTGACACTTTGGTCCAATCAGAAACATATAATTTGATACATTGTGACCAAGTGTTAAAATCTCTCTAGGGCAAGAAACCAGGAATGAGCAGGGGGAAAAAAAAAAACGAGGATTGAAGTTGGTTTTCAACAAAATGCAAATGCATCTTTCATATTTATGTACACGAACAGGTATCTTATAACAATCCAAAATTATAACACCTGTAACAATCATGAACTTGTCATGCAAAAGCCTATATGTCAGTATCTCGCATTGGATCGATTGCACCATCTACTGGATGAAAATGGAACACAGAACAACTACGCGACACGTTGATGTACGCGGACTGCTGCGCACGGTGCAGATCAACTTCCGGCCGCGAAGCATCAGAATCTGCGACCGCACGCACGTGTGAACGCCTAACAACATTTGTCAAACAGTGACAGACAGACGTGCACACGCTGCTTCATACGTACGCAGCTTCTTGTTACGTGTGACAGAGTTTGAACACGTCATTTCCGCGTACGCGTAAGCGCGTGACAAAAATGTTCAATCATCTTCATGCGAGCGTTAACACGTGCGTTTGCATAAAGACGCATGAATGTTACGCGTAGTCACTACGCGTCGTGTGATTACCGGCGTGCAGCAGTCATCACGCGTGAACGTGCGCGTAAACGGGGGGCCATTATAAGTCAATGAGGAAACTACATTACACGTCAGGCGCGGCTTGCTGCACAGGCGTCAAAGCAGGCGCGAGTGACACGCTCAGTTGATATGTGCGCACGCTTTTTTAAACGATTCTAACGCCATAGTGTGTGTGTGTGTGTGTGTGTGTGTGTGTGCGTGCATTTGTGTGTGTATGTGTGTTTGTGTGTGTGTGCTTTATTCCTTCTCACAGACTGTTTGATGTTTTTATGTATTCATGTTTTTCACATCTGTGTTTACTTTTGAATGCAGTGTGATTTAATACAACACACAGCACAAGCTGAAGTTCACACAGGTGAGATGTACAGTTACACTCATGAAACATTCCATAATATGCTCAGATCAGATCTCTGTTTCAGAACCAGACTGGTGTAAATGAATTCTTGAGTCTGGGTTTGGACTCAGCTCATCCTTGTGTAGCGTCTGTTTTCCCATGGTCCGAGCTGGAGACCAGCAGAGACCTGCAGAGACCAGCAGAGACCTGTAGAGACCTGCAGAAACCAGCAGAGACCTGCAAAGATTTGCGAGACCAGCAGAGACCTGCAGAGATTTGTGAGACCTGCAGAGACCAGCAGAGACCTGCAGAGACCAGTGTTCATCCCAGACCCTAACTTGTGTTCGAGACCACGTGCAGAGTTCTCTGTTTTCTTTGCCTCAGCTGCAGAGCGATGACATCACAACACGGTGATTGGTCGGTTGCGGTGATGATCCTGCACGAACACAAACAAACATCATGTTTTGTTACTTAGAAAAATCACTTTGTGTTAATTATTAGTTTTTTGTTTGTTTGTGTTTTTGTCCTTTTCGTCGGGACAACATGTGATTGATCATCATGTGTTTCCTGTTGTGAGTATTATGGGCTTTATGTCTCAGTAATGATCCTCTCAGTGGGTTTGATTGAGAACATTAGATCAGCTGCTTCCTTCATTAAACTCTTCGTCCTCCTCATCCTCCGTCTGCAAACATGGCGCACGATTCTCTGAACTCTGACACACTGATGACATCACAGCTGCACTCAACACAAATCAGGCAAACGGCATATGTTCATCAGCAGGAAATGACTCCTAATAAGACCCGTTTGTCCTCATCAACAGCAACTGAGCTGTTACCACAGCAACTCTGAAGTTCAGTGTTTGTTATAAATATGAGGTAAAACAAATGCTCTTATTGTGAAAATCCTGAACCCACATCCGATCAGACTGCCCCCAGGACCCGTGCTCCTCCAGGACCTGTCCCTCTCCAGAGCCCGTCCTGCTCCAGGTTCTTCCCTCTCCAGAGCCCGTCCTGCTCCAGGTTCTTCCCTCTCCAGAGCCCGTCCTGCTCCAGGTTCTTCCCTCTCCAGAGCCCGTCCTGCTCCAGGTTCTTCCCTCTCCAGAGCCCGTCCTGCTCCAGGTTCTGTCCCTCTCCAGGGCCCATACCGCTTCAGGTTCTGTCCCTCTCCAGAGCCCGTCCTGCTCCAGGTTCTTCCCTCTCCAGAGCCCGTCCTGCTCCAGGTTCTGTCCCTCTCCAGGGCCCATACCGCTTCAGGTTCTGTCCCTCTCCAGAGCCCGTCCTGCTCCAGGTTCTGTCCCTCTCCAGGGCCCATCCGGCTTCAGGTTCTGTCCCTCTCCAGAGCCCGTCCTGCTCCAGGTTCTGTCCCTCTCCAGGGCCCATCCCGCTTCAGGTTCTGTCCCTCTCCAGGGCCCATCCTGCTCCAGGTGGTGTCTTCCTCCGGAGGTCTTGCTCCACACTGTCAGCTCTCTCTTCATCCTTTTGACTGAAAGTGTCATATTTGTATTTCTACATTAACATTTATCAGACACTTTTGTCCAAAGCGTCTTACAGTAATTCATACATACATTCACACACTGATGCTGGTGGCCGCCAGGCATGGTGCCGACCAGCACATCAGGAGCAGTCCATTATCTTGTACAAGGACACTTCAACATGCAGACCAGGGGAATCGAACCAGCGACCTTCTGATAACAAGACGCTGCCTCTACCCTTGAGCCAAAGCTGCCCAAGTTGTAAGTGTGTGCATTTGTGTGTGCATTTTTACAGTTTTATTACATTTATTTATGCCAGTTTATTATGTGAGTACAGAGACAGACATACAGTCAAACACACACACAGTCAGTCAGACACACACACACACACACACACACAGTCAGTCAGTCAGACACACACACACACACACAGTCAGTCAGTCAGACACACACACACACACACACACAGTCAGTCAGTCAGACACACACACACACAGTCATACACACACACACACAAGAGTCAGTCAGATAGACAGCTAGTAAAGTGAAACTGTGTGACTCATCGTCACCTGACCGATCGATTCTATCTCACTCCAACAGTGTTGCTCACACACAGGCAGCACTACTCGATGACACCCAGCAGTCGATCCCAGAGAGAGTCGATCGTTGATTCCTGTCTTCATCCGGAGCGGAAATCAGGTAAAGGCTGACGGCGACCCTTCAACAGGGTCCCACCCGGAGATTTCAGTCATGGTGTTCGAGTCTCTGGTCAGCGACCTGCTCAACAGGTTCATCGGAGACTACGTGGAGAATCTGGACAAGTCCCAGCTCAAGATCGGGATCTGGGGAGGTAAGCGCAGCAGCTAGCTAGCAGCCACCGCGGTGGCACACGGACAAAGGCCGGACTCCGTACAGTAATAGCACATTTTAAAACTCTCTGCTATCTGAACAAATATCAGCTCGGACTAGAACACATTTGAAAGTGCAATGTTAAAGAACGGGTTCTATTCTAAAATTCGGCTTTAATACAACCAACCGACCGGCTTTAAGTGACTCAGTGTATGAAAGATTTCCAGCTGTCCCCTCCATGCCTCTACCAAAACATACAGAAGACGCTGGCGGAAGCGGGTTCTCATGAGTATGAGCTGCTGTCAGTTCATTAAGTAGAACCATTATTGTTGCGTTACATTGATGCCGAATTGGAGAGCGAGTCATAGTGAACAGAAGATCACCGCAGTCAGGTTTTAATGTACCTCAAACACAGTAAATTACCAGATTTTCTACCGAGGTTGGATGAGCTGATCTCACAGTCACAGGGTGTCAGTAATCGGGTAAACAAACCCACCCTCAGCGCACACACACACACACACACACACACACACACACACACACACACACACACACACACACATACACACACACGGTCGATCTGACCCAGGATCAGTTTGAAAATGTCCAGAAACTAACGGTCAAACTGACAGATGGAGTAAAGTCTCACAAGGGTTCATTCAGTAAACTGACAGTTTAAACCTGCTGCTTATCAGCTCACACACACACACACACACACACACACACACACACACACACACACACACACACACACACACAGTGTCTGTCCAGTGGAGTTTAAGCAGCTATCATGTGGACACTCGTTATCTTTATCACAAGGAGTTCATGTGAGAAACAGAATAAAAAATTAAACAAAGTTTGTCTTTTAAAAAATCACTTGTTATTATTTAGAGCAAAAACGTAAACGACACACAGGAAGTATGTGTCATCCTCCATTAACACCTTAACAGTGTGTGTGAATGTAAAGACACCTGAGGAGAGATGAAACATGACTACACACACACACACACACACACACACACACACACACACACACACACACACACACACAGAGTAAACAGTGAACAGAAGACGTGTTTCTAAAACTGGTCTTTCTGGAACAGACCTGTCCATATGTCTTTGTCACACCTGTGGGGGTCAAACATACCTGAGCCACTTACAACAGGCTCCACCAATCAGCTGGCAGCTCTGAGTGGCTGTGTATTGATTAAGGTGGAAACACAAACCTCCATCAGGAGGAGTTCAACATTTACACTACAGATCTGATATAAGTATTCACATACATTCATCTGCTCAGTGACAAGTAAAAGTGAAATATCACCTCAGTAAAATAGAGATGTATTATCAGTGACATGTCATCAGAGTATCAAAGTGAAAATAGTCTTTGTGCAGGAAAATGTCTCCAGTGACTGAAACCTTATTCTTTATTAGATATTTTGCAGGAAGTAGGAACATGTGTTCTCCTCAGATAACCACCATGATCCAACATGTCTGCCAGTTACCTTATTCATCTGAACAGTTGTTACAGCTGCAGGAGAAACATTCATAAAAATCCAACCATCACCTTTTAGCAAATATGAGTTGTTGTCTTCAGGAAAAAAGTAGGGGAAAAAGGGTATCAAACTGCAAGTGGGTTATAAGCTGTCCTTCATACCTACCTCCTTTAAATTATTAAAAAGTGCAAAAAAAGTGTGTGTGTGTGTGGGGGGGGGGGGGTAAAAACGATGGTATAGGGAAGTGCAATAGAATAATAGGAGTGCAATAAAATAATCCCATAATGTTGTATGGGTGTATGCAATAGGGAGAGCGTGTGCAAAAAGTGCAAATGAAGAGTGTGTGTGTTCTGTGCTGATATGAATTTATGCTATATGTAAACAGACTTCCTCTGCTTTCCTCTTGTGTGTGTGTTTTTTTTTTTTGGTGTGTGTGTTTTGTGATGTGCTGTATATGAACATGTGACATTCTCTTTTGTCCAAAACAAATTTCTCCTAAGGGAGATAATGAAAGCAACTAACTAACTAACTTTACTAATTTGCCAAAGTGTGCTAAAATAATACATTTATGACGAGTCACCTGATGATACGTGCCAGCAGAGGCTCTGTGTGGGGAAAGGACACAATCATTAGTTTGTGTTCATGTAGTAAATGTGATGTTGTCAGTCAGACGGTCACCTGCTCACAATGTTGTCACAATCATCAGCTCATCGTGATGAATGTGAGCCTGACAAACGTGATGACGATGATGAAGAGTTAATGACTTCATTGTGTTTGTCTGCAGGAAATGTTGTCCTGGAGAACCTGAAGGTGAAGGAGAACGCTCTGGTGAGTCTGAGGCCCCGCCCCCTCCCTATGATGTCATCAGCCACAGTGTTTCTGATAGCAGACGTCAGATGATGTCCAATCACTCGACTGTAACGTGGTGATTGGTTCGCTGATAATGATGTAATAATGTGTGTTTGTGTTTCAGAGTGAGTTTGATGTTCCGTTCGAAGTAAAGGCCGGGCAGATCGGTGAGTGTGAAAATGTTTTATTCTTGGAGTTGTGATTTATATTTTGAGGGAGTGTCGTTGATTTGATTCGTACCTGTTGATTGATTAAATGATTTGAATTGATTCTCTTATTAAAAAACACAAAACAAACAGGAAACAAATAACTCAACACTTCCACGGGACAGGAAGTGCGTCAAACCCAAAACCTACTAAACCAAACTCACTGAGTTGATAAACTGATGTCACTTCCTGTTTGTGTTTCAGGGAAGCTGACGTTGAAGATTCCCTGGAAGAATCTCTACAACGACGCCGTGGTCGCCACGCTGGACGGTCTGTACCTGCTGGTTGTTCCTGGAGCCAGTAAGTGATGATCTGTGTGCTCTGTGGACAGATTCAAGTCTAATGAGACCGCTCCATCACCAGATCAGCCAATCACATGCCAGGCTGCTCACCTCCGTCAGGTGACCTTTGTCTTGTAGAGTTAGGCTAAGTGATGTTTCACAATGAAGCCACATGATTCTGCTTATGTTTTTAAGTATAAAAGATCATGAAGCTCTGAGATGAATCCGTCAAACATGGGTCCTGACGAGGAGTGATGTGCAGCACCTGCTGAACAAAGCCTGTTGATTGGCTGGTCTGGTCTGGAGTAGGGCTGAACGATATGGACAAAATTTCATATCTCGATATTCATGCCAGATATCTCGATATCGATATGATACGATATGACTACGGGTTCGGTGAAAACCAAGCATTTTTCAGGAAAATAAAGAGATTATTTTAAGCCATATACAAATGGTTGATCGAGAAATCTTTACCAAATAATCACAAACTCACTACAGAGACAAATATATTTGAAGTAACAACAGTGAAGGGAGGGAGAAGATCAAACGAACTTTGTGCATTTTTACAAGATGAACGATGACAACCTAATCTGGAGAGAGAGTGAGAGTGAAGATCGAGACTCAGCAGCTTCAGGTTATCGCCGGTAAAGTACCAGTGGAATCTAGAAAGACTAAGAAGTCAGAGAATTAACTGATCAAAACAGAGTAAACGGCAGCTATCCGGGCTCAAATCCACAGAGCGAGCGGCCGCGGCGTCCGCTCCTGCTGCCCCAGCCGCCCCCGACACACACACTGGCCTGCCGCCTGCACAGCCGCGTGAGAGGGGAGAGAGCCCGGCGCTGCTGCCGAGGAGCCGCGGACAGCAGCATGAGACTCTCAGCAGCATGAGAATTACGATATAGTATATTTCTCGCCTTTCCCCTGTTGATCTGAATCTGTCGCTAGGGTTACGATAACGATATATCGTTCAGCCATAGTCTGGAGATGGACCTTCTACGTATTGACACACATGGAGATGTGGAGTGTGTGTTCTCACTTGTTGTGTGTATGTTCCAGCTGGGTCTGAGCTGAAAACGTGTCCATACAACGGTAAGAGGCCGAGGCTCAGGTGGTGGTTCAGGTTGAGGTCTGATCCAGTTTCTGTGCTTCTTGTTGGGGCTGCACGATGTCCACATGATGATGATGATGATAATGATAATAACAACCAGAATAGATGATGATGATGATGATGATGATGATAATAATAATAATAATGATAATAATGATAATGATAATAATAATAATAAACAGCGGCTGATGTGCTTCCTTCCCTTATGCCATAATTAAAGGTTGTTTTCCTGCACAAATCCAGCCTGCTGTCAGACTGAGTCTCACTGTGACAATGAGGTTCAAAGTGGACCAGTCTATATGTGATCTCTCATTTCTCTACATACATTACACTGTGACATCAGTTTTACTGCAGAATGAGAAGTAAAAGTGAACAGGTGTCTGTTGCAGTTGAATACTGTTTGAAGTCGGTCTATGAACACATCGTGCAGCCCTCGCTGTTTCCACCTCTTGTCCTCTTGAACCTTTTTACTTCACAGTTCTGATGTTTCATGTAGATTTTCCTGGAGTCTAATCAGTCTGATCCTGGGGTCTCTGGGAGGTTTTGGAGGATTTTCTGGTTTCTGTAGAAACACCTTAGCTGTCATGTCAGCAGGGTGGAGGCTTGTAACAACCTTTTGGACTACATAGGAAACTAATTTAAAGTTAATGACTCACCTGCGGGGTGTCTGTATCAGAGTGCTGAGCAGCACAGGTGTCACATGACTTGATTCATTGACTTTCAGTGACTCAGCAGAAAACAGACAACATGATGTCATTCAGCTCAAAAATGATCAAATATTTTAACTTAAAGACAAATAAAACAGAGGCAGATCAGTTTCATGTGAGATGACAGGAAGTTGATGTAAAGAATCAGAGAAAAATATTTAGAATCATTTTCATGAATTATTTATGAAAACATTGAACTAGGATAGTGACTGAGTCCTGACTGTGGACTTTGTAGTGAACACTTAGAAGGCTGCATTGAGTTAATAAACTGTTACTGGGTCCAACTCGAGTTACCTTGTGTTTCGTGTTGTCGGTTGACTTCCTGTCAGCAGCGTCTGTTTGTTCTCTGAGCTGAGCTGAGCTGAGCTGAGATCAGACTGTTTTAACCTGCAGGAAACCCACGGATAAACACTGGACTCAGTCTGGTTCTACAGTTCAGGATCTTCCCTCACATTCAGCTTCACAAGAAGAAGCAGAGAAGAGGAGTGTTATATAACGTTCCTTATGAAATAGACTTCAGAAACAAGCAACAACTGAAAGACAGAAAGGGAAATTTAATTTGCAGACAACGAAAGTTCGACCCTAAAAAGATGACTTTCAGATGGAGTTTACTGTTAAAACACAAACACACTCAGACACACCTGGATCTTTATTTGAACAAACAAGAGTTTTTGTAGAGTCTCTAGTTTCTTCAGTTAGTTCAGGAGAAAACAACAAAAAGGATGTGTGCAGATTGACTGACTCTGACACAGTCCAGCAGCTGTTTGTCTGATCATGTAGTCTGTATATCTGCTGTGGCTACATGGTTAGCATTAAGCTAACCACCCTGTAAAGATGCTGTTGGTCCTGTTGCTCTCATCATGCAGCCTCAGTCAGTCGAGCAGGTTGCTGAAAGTCAAAATGTGTCCGAGCACAAACTCACTTTGTTTTTGATTTATTTCATATTTTTTTAGCGATCAAGTTCGATGCAGCGAAGGAGGAGCGCTACCAGCAGGAGGCGAAGCAGAGAGAGCTGCAACGCATCGAGGAGGCACTACAGATGGCTGCACGCAGAGGTGAGAAGGCCTGACCTCCGCCTGACCTCTGACTGACCTCCACCTGACCTCCGCCTGACCTCTGACTGACCTCTGACTTACCTCTGACTGACCTCCGCCTGACCTCTGACTGACCTCCGCCTGACCTCTGACTGACCTCTGACTGACCTCTGACTGACCTCTGACTGACCTCCACCTGACCTCCGCCTGACCTCTGACTGACCTCCGCCTGACCTCTGACTGACCTCCGCCTGACCTCTGACTGACCTCTGACTGACCTCCGCCTGACCTCCGCCTGACCTCTGACTGACCTCTGACTGACCTCCGCCTGACCTCTGACCTCAGATGACCAGAGTGTGTATCTTAGAGTGTGTGTCTTCAGAATGTGTCTTGAGACCAGTAGTGAGGTCATACTGGGCCCAGTACCAGATGAGTGTATTAATGTACCGTCTGTACTGTTCATGCTGCGTTTGCTGTCAGCGTCTCAAACTGGAGATCTGCTGTTCAGTCTGGAGAGTGTTGTTTACAAGGAGCCGCACAACGGTAACACACACACACACACACACACACACACACACACACACACACACACACACACACACACACACACACACACACACACACGCACACACACACGCACACACACACAAAAAGTGTTAGACAAAAAAGTGTTGACTGTTACACATATTATCAGACACAAGAAAAACCTCAACAAACACATAAAAGGTTGAAAAACGTTTTGAGTTAATCCTTCAGTGTGTCACAGTTACTCCTGAAGCTCTTTGACAACCTGTCCACTGTTTAGATCATCCAGGAGTTCAGGTGTCAGCTCAGGTGATCCTACATTGTATATAAGACGAACAGGGAAACACGTTTCTTTTCTTTTGTCACGTAGTTTTACAGCATGTAATATTTTTCCAAATTACTGGACATATTGATCCTTTAAACTGTTAATGACGTGTTGAGTCAGCAGTTTGTGTCCTTAACATGTGTCCTGTCTGTGATTGGCTAATCTCTCACCCCCACCTGTGACGCTGCTGCTGGTTTAAATCTTGGCATGAATTCAGTGTCTCTGCTTCCTGTCTCTCTCTGTGTCCTCGCTCTTTTCTCTCACTAACCTCCGTCTCTCTCTTTAACGCTGCCAAAGTCTCAAAAGGATTTAAAAAACATAAAAAGGCAAAAAAAGGCCTGAAGAAGCTGAAACGACACGACAACAGAACAGGTGAGGTTTGTTATCATGAGTGTGACCCTGACAGAGGTCAGAGTGAACGTGGAGCACGTCTCTCCGTCTTCATTTGATTAGTCGATCTTTATTTGTATTGCGCCAATTCACAACAAAAGTGATCTCATTAGCCTATTCAGTTAGAGCAGGTGTAGACATACTCTTTAATGTTCAGTATGTCAGTAATGTTGTCAGCTCTCTGGCTAAGCAGCCTGTTACTGAGTAAGCTCATATTTTTCTGACTCACAATTTCACCCTAATAATGACTTACAACATCTTTATTCATCATCTTATCTCTTTGGCTTCTTCTGTCACAAATCTGTTTCTGATTATGTAAAGTTTTAAGTCAAACAGATGCTGGTCTGTGGATAGAGTCTGTTCTGGTCCTGGTCTGATCGGGTCCTGTTTCAGCTCTCTTGTCATAGATTTCTGTTGTTTGTTTGTGTTTTCAGAGAAACCTCAGGAGGACAAGAAGGACACTTTTGTGGAGAAACTGGCCACTCAAGTGATCAAAAACCTACAGGTGAAGATCAGCAGCATCCACCTGCGCTACGAGGACGACGTGAGTACTGACCCAGGTCCACTTCCAGGTTCAGGTTCAGAGTCTGACCCAGGGTCAGGTCCTGTGTTTGTCTGACTGTTAGGTGGACAATGAGGAGTACATTTAAAGCTCATCTGTTCAGTGTGATGTCATAGTTCTCACCTGTACCAAGATACAGGAAGTGAAACTTGTCGTCTGCTTGTTTGTTTCAGCTGTCAGACCCACAGCGCCCCCTGTCGATAGGACTTACACTGTCAGAGCTCAGCCTGCAGGTAACAACACATGCACGCGTGCGCACACACATGCACACGCACGCGCACACACATGCTCGCACACGCACACACACCTGTAACCCGATACTTTTTATATTTTTCAGACGACTGATGAAAACTGGAAGTCTTGCATCCTGAACGAAGCAGCAAAGATCATCTACAAGGTGACAGATGTTTGTTTACGTCACCTGGTTCCTGTTTACTTTCACCAATAATGAAACTTGTTATCATTTAAAACACAGTCTGATTCTTACAGTGGGGTCAGAGAAACCTGATCTAAATATGATATGAAAAGCTTCATAACAGAGTTATCTGACTCAGCTGGTCTCTGTGTTCATGGACTGTATCTGTAAATAACAAAATACTTTATGAAATTCAGGTCTCAATGAGTTAAAACTGAAGTTCATGAACCGACTCTGTCAGAAACTGTCTACATGAACACTGAATCCTGCTGCTATGAGGTCCGATCTGGAGCTTCACAGGAACCAGCATTCGGATCACTTCTGTTCTATCTCCCTGAGACAATCAGTGCTTCCTCTCAGATTATTAAACCAGAGAACTCCATCAGTATCTGACAACACTGAAGTATTGCTTGTTGGATCCAGACTGATTCATTTTCATGGATTGTAGTTTAATGTTTACAACTGCACAGTTTCTCAGAGCCACACAGTCAAGAGTCTGGAATAGTTAATGATCCCTCTCTCACTTTGAGCCACATATCTTCATATATGTATGTTAAGAATACCCCTCTAGTGTAAGAGTGTCAGTGTCAGTGTGTTTGACTTGTGTGTGTGTGTGTGTGTGTGTGTCTGTGTTTGTGTCAGCTGGGTCGTCTGGAGTGTCTCTGTGCCTACTGGAACGTCAACAGTCCAATCTTTTACAAAGGATCATGGGAAGACATTGTGGTGAGTGTCTGCAGTGTCCCAGCTACAGCACGTAGAAACTTGTTGAGGAATAATGAATTAATTTTGAGTCTTTATTGACTCTGTTAAAATTCACGACAGTTTGTTGAAGCTGCTGAATGCATTTTTTAGTATTTTATCTTTTAAGTAACTTTTTATTTTAATAAAGATGGCGTATGGTTTTCATCCTCCTCCTACTCCTCCTCTTCCTGCACCTTCACCTCTTTCTCTTCCTCCTCTTCCTGCTCCATCCTCTCCTCCTGTAGGATCAGTTGAAGAGTGGAATCAGCAGTAAGGACCAGGAGCTTCCTCACTATCAGTACAGTGAGTTCTTCACACAGATCAGAACACCAACATTGGTTTTTAGTCCTGAACTCCTGCTGACAGTAAAAGGATGTTAAAGCGTTTTGTGAATGTATTTTAACGTTATTTGAACGTTGTTTTAACGTTATGTGAGTGGTATCTCAATGCCATGTTAATGTATGTTAATGTTATGTCAACGTTATGTAAACGTAATGTAAAGATTATGTTAATGTATGTTAATGTTATGTTAAACTTACGTTAATGGTATATTAATGTCAATATGATATGAATGTATTTTAAAGTTATTCTAATGGTAAATTCTGCTTCTTGTTCTTTAACTTTAGTTTAGTTTGTTCCAGCTGGATTCAGTTCATTGATCTGTTTCAGTTTTCTGAAATGTGTCACTGAGATCAGAAAGCTGCTGCAAACAGCAAACTTATTAGCAGCAGAAATGTGTTGTTGTCGTTGTTGACATTTGCGGCAGCTTTTGCTCAGGAAGAGACGGACAAATCAGTCACGTTCTGATCATCAGCTGATCATTTGTCGATATTTGTGCTTCAATTATTGATTCTTTTGTTTGTAGTTTTCAAGCCGATCTTTGCTTCTGCTAAAATGATCATCAACCCGAACGCAGAGTTGGAGCTGAAAAGTCCCAAAGCTGACCTGCACCTGGAGGTTCAGAACATCGCCATCGAGATGACCAAACCACAGGTGAGGCACGGACAGACAGACAGACAAACAGACAGACAGACAGGTGAGACACAGACAGACAGACAAACAGACAGACAGGTGAGACACAGACAGACAGACAGACAGACAGACAGACAGACAGACAGACAGGTGAGAGACAGACAGACAGACAAACAGACAGACAGGTGAGACACAGACAGACAGACAGACAGACAGACAGACAGACAGACAGGTGAGACACAGACAGACAGACAGACAGATGGGAGACAGAATGAAATGTGTGAGACGTTTTCTGCTGTGGTTGCCTCTTTGTGTTGCTTGGCAACCATTCTGCTGAATTAACTGCTTTGCTCATTGATGTGTGATGATTTGTTATCAATAAATGATTGATGTTCTGTTGCAGATTGTTTATTTAGTGAGCATCTGGTGGCTGTTCGTAGTCACGTTTTCTAATAAACCCTGTGAGGGCAGTTTACAGAGGGGGTGTGTTTAGACACTGGATGCCTCCAAGAAACTGGTTCAGACACGTGGGTAAGACACGTGGGTAAGACACGTGGGTAAGACACGTGGGTAAGACACAGGTTTAGATGCGCAGATAGGACTGATGGTTAAGACATGTGGTGTAGGTGTGATGGGTCTTGTCCAAACCACGTGTGTCACTGAGTCATGTGGTTCATTGTCTCACCACGGCCTCCTTTCTTTGAAAACAGCTCTCATGGCATTTTTATTTTCAGTCCTGTGAAGGTGTTGATGTGTTCTGGTCTCTGCAGTACCTGACCATGGTGGAGCTGCTGGAGTCCATTGACTGCATGGTGAAGAACGCCCCCTACAGGAAGTTCAGGCCTGACGTCTGCATCCAGAGCAGTGCCAGACTCTGGTCAGTGGAAGCAAAATCTGTTCACAGTTTGGTTTATGTACTTTTACTTTGAAATAACGCTGACGTCCTGTCGGTGCCTCCTAAAGGCTGCACAGTCCGTTACATCAACAAACACCCTCCTGGTCACTTAGATAAAAAAAAAACTGTATCAAGTCATTTGAAAAACCCATAAACCTCTGAGTGTGAAATTAGTTTTTTCTCGTGAACGATGTGATCAGTGAAGTCTGAAGGAAAATCTAATTAATAAATAAACGCCAAATATTCAAATAGAAACCAAAAGATTTTTGCCTCCAGATCAGAAAGAAAACAGAAACATTTAAATCCCTGAAGATTCGAAAAAACCAAACCTGAAAACTAGACTTTTAGCTGAACTGAGTCTCACCTGAAGACCTCATCTGGAAGACTACACCTGAATAACACATCTGAAGACGTCACCTGAAGACCACATCTGAAGACCGCATCTGAAGACTGCACCTGAAGACTGCACCTGAAGACTGCACCTGAAGACTGCACCTGAAGACCGCACCTGAAGACCGCACCTGAAGACCGCACCTGAATACCGCACTTAAAGACCACACCTAAAGACCGCACCTGAAGACCGCACCTGAAGACCACACCTAAAGACCGCACCTGAAGACTGCACCTGAAGACTGCACCTGAAGACTGCACCTGAAGAACTCACCTGAAGAACTCACCTGAAGAACGCACCTGAAGAACTCACCTGAAGAACACACCTGAAGAGCGCACCTGAAGACCATATCTGAAGAATGCACTTGAAGAATGCACTTGAAGAATGCACTTGAAGAACACGTCTGAAGAATGCACCTGGAGAATGCACCTGAAGAACGCACCTAAAGAGCAGCCCTGAAGACCGCTTCAGAAAAACACACCTGAAGACCACATCTGATTAATGCACCTGAGGAAACGTCACATGTCACTGACATGTAAACAGGTTCATCCTCTGGAGATCAGATCTTTAACCTCACAGCTGGCCTGTCAGATGACTGATGTTTACTTAAGGTTCGTCCTAACAGCAACACCAGAGGACAAACCACAGGTAAAATGTGACTCGATGACATCAGCAGAGAGACATCATCTGATCCAGTTATGGTGTTGACTCTTAGATGTTTTCTGGTGTTTCAGGTAAATCAGGAACAGCTGGATGAGGGACCGCTGGCAAGCTGCTGCCGCGCCTCCTCTGCTGTTATCGCTGTTTTTGCGATACTTTGCTATTTTTTTTAGGGATGCACCGAATATTCGGCCGCCGACAATTTTCCGCCGAAAATGGCCCAAAAGCAGCAAAAGCATTTTCGGTTTTTCGCCCGAAATACTTTTATCACCGAAACAACATGGCCAAACAGACATTTGTGATTACGCAAACAAAAAACTCGGCCATCACACGCTTATCTGGATAAACGGCAACATGTCTGCGGTGTGGACGTATTTCAATATATCTGAGAAAGACCCACGAGTCTTAGCTGCATACAGCGCAGATCATGAGCACTAAAGCGTCTTCTAAGGAAAGCGGTTGAGACGGACCATGGAGTGAAAACAATGAAAAGTACACTCTTAGAGTCTGTCAGCACACGTTTCACTGAGATCTGTTCGGATCCTCTGCACCTCATCGGAACTATACTCGATCCGCATTATAAAGATCATTACTTGGATGTGGGATTAAAGCAGCGCACACGAGAAATGATCCAGGCCGCGATGGATGCCGAGAACCGGCTCGGAGACGGAGAAGCGCACAGCGCAGGAGAAGCAGAGCAGAGCGCAGAAAAAAGGACTCGTCTCTCTGCACCAGATGAGAGGTCTGATATGTTCAATAAGATCCTGCAAGAGAGTGCACCGAATAATAGGAGTCCTACAGAGAAAATTTTAAAATGCACTTGACTTAAGTGCACTTTATGTTTTTATGAGAGAACACATATAATTTTACAAACTTTCAGCAGTTCAGTCAGTTATAGGCCTGTACATTATTATTTATTTAATGTACACATGAGTGGGGTCAAGTTAGACATTTTATTTTGAATTTTATTTTATATTGTGCATTGCTGTAATGTCAGTCTTAAATAAATATTTTCATGCTTTTGTAATTGAATTGCAATGCCTTGATTTTAGTGAGGTTAGTACACAGTCATAGCCATAAATGCAATGGTACTACTAATTGGCATAATAATTTCTTTCGGTTTCGGTGTTTCGGTTTTCGGTTTTCGACCTTGGTTTCCTCATTTTCGGTTTTCGATTTCGGCCAAGAATTTTCATTTCGGTGCATCCCTAATTTTTTATGCTTATGTCGTGTATGAACCCTGGACTAAAGCCATCTGTTTGAATCGGCTTGTTCGATCTAACACTCTGTGACACTGAAACACCAGTTATACAGTCTCTACCTGTCTGCTGCTACTGCCTTGCCACTGGTTGGCCTCTGGGCTAGCTTCACTGGTACAAGGCTCACCTGCACGGGACTCCTGGGACTCCTCTCCGCACTCTGTGGCTGGAAAGCCTGCTCTGACGTGCCACATAAGGAACAACGCCTGAGCTGACTGGTCCGCTGCCACCCTGCCAGCTCTCCTGGACGCTTACCTGCGCCCACGAATTGCTGTCAAAGTGGAGGACGCTGCATCCCCGACACACCAATGCCTCGAGGGTGTTCGCTTGCTGGTCAGCTAGCCTGCTACTAATCCCCGGCGTCGCTCAGCTGTTTCCCCGTCTCCAGTGAAGCTACAACCTACACGCTTCATTCCTCTGCCTCCATCGCGCTGGTTCTGTGGCTTCATCACCTGGATCATCTGCCGCTGGACTACGCCGCTGACCATCTTACATCATGTGGATTTTTAACCTGTTCCTCTGGATTGCCCTGTGTCTGACTCTGACGAGTGCAACTCTGCCGCTCCGTTACTCGGTAACGGCGATGTTAGGTCTCCAGACCTTCTCCAGGACCCCTCCACCACAGCTTGCACACCACCACTACATTTTCAAACGACTGAAAAATATCCACAGAGGCTCTGGACAGAACTTTCAGTACAGTCAACACATCAGCAACACAAACATCCGCTCTTTTTGGTCCACTGAGCCCCGCCCCCCTCCCTGCACTGCCCGTCCTGTCAGTCCTGTCAATCCCAATGTACTGTCCCCCTGCTCAAAGCAACCACATACACACCACTCGCCTGTCTGAAACTCTGTCTGCTGAATATCAGATCCCTCAGTAACAAGGCTCTGCTGATCACTGACTTTATTGCTGACCGTAAGCTGGACATTTTATGCCTCACTGAGACCTGGCAGCAGCCAAATGACTTTTCCCAGCTAAATGAGGCTGCTCCACCGGGTTTTTTATTTATTAGTAAACCCCGTGCTAAAGGGAGGGGGGCCGGTCTTGCTCTCCTTCACCATAATAACATCAAAGTCACTGCTGTCACTGTCCCTCATCACTCCTCTTGTGAATGTTTAGCTGCAAAACTCACAGGCCCAAAACCCACCATCATTGTTATCATCTACAGGCCACCAAAACCCTCTGCTGTTTTCCTCAATGAATTCTCATCCCTACTAACATCTGTATGTGCCATGTCCCCCACTGTTATCCTCCTCGGTGATTTCAGCATCCACATTGGCAAGCCATCCAGTATCTTTGCCAACGACTTCACATCACATCACATCACATCATCTTCCCCTGCTGACCTGGTGACTCACTATAATAAATGTCTCTCCTCTGCCCTCAAGACCCTGGCTCCACTGAAAACCCGCCCAGTTTCATTTAATCACACTGCTCCCTGGTTCATCCCTGACCTACGCCAGCTCAAAGCCACAGGCTGTCGACTGGAGCGACTGTACAAAAAAACGGACTCACTGTACACAGCCAAGTGTACTCGGACAACTTTCATCACTACAAGAATGCCCTTATTACTGCCAAATCTTCATACTACTCTAACCTCATCAACACTGGTACAGGTAACAACAAAGTCCTCTCCTGAAAAAACCTGGCTGACCCAGCTGACCTTAACCGGCCCATCTCCAACCTCCACTTCATCTCCAAAACACTTGAAAGGGTGGTTGATGCACAACTACAGTCCCACCTCGACACAAACAACCTCCATGAACCTTTCCGATCCGGTTTCCATCCAAAACATAGCACTGAAACAGCCCAGGTCAAAATCACTAACGACCTACTCCGTGCAGCTGACTCTGGACTTCTTACTATTCTCATCCTCCTCAACCTCAGCACAGCATTCGACACTATCTCCCGCACAATACTCCTGGACCGCCTGGCTGGCATTGGGATCACTGGTGCTGCACTCTGCTGGTTTACATCGTACCTCACTGACCGCCATCAATTAGTGCAAATAAGGGACCACAAGTCTGGGTGTTCGGGTGTTTCACTGGGTGTCCCCCAGGGGTCAGTCTTGGGTCCACTCCTCTTCATCATCTACCTCCTCCTCCTGGGCACAGTCCTCCATCATCATGGGATCCAGTTTCACTGCTATGCCAATGACACACAAGTCTACATCTCCTCAAAACCCACCGCCGCCATCCTTCCCACCTCCCTCATCACCTGCATGGAAGACATCCGGAGCTGGATGAGCAGGAACTTCCTGAAGTTCAACGGCAAAAAAAGCGAGGTGCTCATCGGCTCCAAATCTACCCTCACCAAATCACAACACACCCCAGCCCCACCCATCATCATCGACGGATTCCCTGTACCCTTCTCCCCCCAAGTCAAGAGCCTTGGCGTCACTCTGGACAGCACCCTTTCATTTGCACCTCACATTAAAAACATCACCCGGACTGCCTTCTTCCACCTCCGAAACATCTCCAGCACCAAAATCCTGGTTCACTCATTTGTCACTTCCTGCATCGACTACTGCTATGCCCTCCTCACCGAACTCCCCGCCACACTCATCAACAGACTGCAAATCATCCAGAACTCGGCCGCACGGATTATCACCCGCACCAAATCATCTGACCACATCACCCATATTCTCATCCAACTTCACTGGCTCCCGGTACAATACCGCATCCACTACAAAAACCTCCTCCTCACATACAAAGCCCTCCGCCATCATGCCCCCACTTACCTCTGCGACTTCCTCCATGAATACAGCCCCTCTCGCAGCCTCCGCTCAACCTCTGCTGGACTGCTAACCGCCCCCACATCACGCCTGAGTACCGTGGATGCCCGAGCCTTCAGCTGCTCGGCACCCAGACTATGGAACTCTCTCCCCCCACACATAAGACAGTCAGACTCCATCGCAACATTCAAATCCAAACTCAAAACCCACCTGTTCAAACTGGCATACTCACTCTGACTGGTCACTGTGCACTACACTTTTTTTTAGGTCGATGTTTGGTTTTAATAATGTTTGATGTTGTTATTTTATGCTTTTATTCTATGTAAGGTGACCTTGGGTGACTTGAAAGGCGCCATCAAATGTATTATTATTATTATTATTATTATTATTATTATTATTATTATTATTATTATTATTATTATTAATCTGAGCTTTTGGTGTGTTTGTTTTGTGTGTCTTTTCCAGGTGGAGGTACGCCTTCAACAGCATCATGGAGGTCCACATCAGACGCTTCAGTCACATGTGGTCCTGGTCAAACATCAGACAGCACCGAGAGAACCTGAAGGCTTACAGGACCGCCTACAAGAGCAAACTGCTGAGTCAGAACAAACCAAACCAAGACACCGAGCGACATGTCCAGGTGCTACTGAACTTACACAAACACCTGGTTTAAACACACAGACAGCAGAGTCTGGACCTGAGGAGTCTGGACATGAGGAGTCTGGACCTGAGGAGTCTGACCTGAGGAGTCTGACCTGAGGTTGTTTTGTCTCTCTAATGTACAAATCTGTGCAGTCTGAGAAAGTCAAATAAACATCAGATCCCAGTTCACTTAAAACCTGCCAACAAACTGAGGCAGAAACAACCAGGAATATACAGAGCGATGTAGTTTATGTGGTTCAATGCAGCAGGACTGCACAGATTTGTACATTGGAGAGACAAAACAACCTCAGGTCCAGACTCCTCACTTACATCTGAGGAAGATGAATCATTCCTGTGAGAACAACAATGTAAACATGTTGTCCAGAGAAGACACATGGTTTGAAAGAGGAGTAAATAAATCCATCTAGGTCAAACTGGAACAGCCATCTTTGATCAGAGGAGGTGGCCTACAACATTACTTACGACCCACCTACAATGCAGTACTGAGTTCTCTCCCCAAATGGGTTAGGGTGGGGGTTGGGGATCACCTAGCCCTAGCAACCCACATGAAGGCCGGTTGGGTCAAAGACCCACAAGTGGCCCTTACAACTCTAAAAACTCAGAGCTCACATGTGTCCTTAACAACTCTTTAAGGACACTCCACTGAGTTTACAGTTTTTCTCGATTGTTTACACACATTTTCTGAAAGCATGCCTCATACTCTCAGAACTCTACACACAAAATCAAAAAACACACACACACAATGGGCAAAACCCCTCAATTCTCCTGCAAAATGAAACTTTACATTCAAAACAATGTGATTTCTTCTTAAAATGGTATTTTGTTTTCAAATGACCCACACAAACCATCATATGAAGACATTTATAAGAACCAGTTGAACACTGATGTGCTCAATGTAAAACACAGTGATGAATGGAAAACACTTCTTCTACATTCATCATAATGACTTGAGTGTTACACTTACTACAGACAGTACATACAGAAGTGTGTTGTAAAATATTTCAGAATATTGTTTTTGTACTCAGAACACACAAATACACGGTAACACATATATTTTATTTTTCCCACAAAGACAATGTACACAGTGTACATCCCAACCAACACAAAGGTGCACATACAGTGTCTACATACAAAACAACAGAAGAATTTACTGTACACAGTTACAGTAAAACAAACGACTCTCCTCTGTTTCAGTCTGGCCACAGCACCTCACAGCAATGTTTTCCCTGGCGGGAGGGAAATATCGCCTAGCACGGAGAATCCAGCCTTGAAAAGCATTAACTGCTGTATCTCCACATGCGTCTTCCATAGCTCGGAGAAGGGGTGTACGCATTTGTGGATTTCGGTCATACACTTTCCATCTCCAGGCAGAAACATTTCTCAGTAGGATTGAGGAATGGAGAACATGGAGGGAGATAAACAACTATAAAGCGTGGGTGGGCAGTGAAGCAGTTAGGAACCAGAGCAGCGCGGTGGAAACTTAGGTTGTCCCAAATGACAACGTACCTGAGCTGCTCTGGTGGAATGAGTGTGTTCTGTCGGGTGTCCAGCTGTTTGCCCATGTGATGAGTCGGTGTGCATATTTAACTTTAGAATTTTGAATGACAGTGTGTTCCTTGTGAAAACAAGAGATTTTCTTCATGAAAATTGTGCCAAATGCAGAGAATTGTGTGTAGTGTTTTGAAAAAAGTGTGTTTTAGAACTGCAATTTGAGTGTAAAGCAGGAATTGTGCTTGTAGTTTAGCAGAACTGGTTCAGGGGGTTGGTGCAGGAGTTACATGTCGTGGTCATTGTGTCTCCAGTACCAGTTTTTGTGTGTAAACAATCGAGAAAAACTGTAAAAGCCTGCAACTCCTCCAGTTGTTTAGAAACTGAAGAGGCCTCTTGGATGAGAGGTGAAATGTCTTCAAGAAACTTAAACAAGTCCAGTTGCCTACGATACAGCACTTAGAAGAATCTGATGATGCAGACTGTGAAAGACCGCGAAGAGCTTTTTACACATTTTGCATCAGAAGATAAAATACAGGAGTCAAAGTTTCAGATCTTTCCTGTAGGCTGGAATGTGTGTTAGATTCACTAACCTCAGTCTGTTAGAGATAGTCTGTGTTGCATTCACTGACCTGCTGATGGAGTCTGTTTGTTTCCTGCAGGAGCTGGAGAAAGTTCTGGACGTCTTCAACATCACATTGGCCCGGCAGCAAGCCCAGATGGAGGTAAGCATGATGAAGATTGAGGAAAACACAGACCAGAGTCCAGTTTAATTACAGATCGTCTTCCTCCTTCCTAGGTGTACCGGTCTGGACAGAAGGTGGTGGGGAAGAAGGCGGCGGGGGGGCAGAAGCAGGCAGGAGGAGGAGGTTTCTTCAGCAGCTTCTTTGGCAGAAAGGCCAAGAAGGAGGAGCAGGAGCCTGAGGAGAGCAAGGAGACGGAGAGTAAGTGACTCATCTGAAATCAACCAATGAGATAATGATCGTCAGCATGATTACAAAAATGATGAAATCCACCAGATCTTTATGACAAATCAACTGTACGAAGTCTAGACTTCAACTAACTGATGTACCAACTTAAGATCTTAATAATCTGAACAGGAACAGAATCAGCCTCATTATAATCAACTGAAAAGTAATTTAGTTTTTTCAGTCGATTGAACTCAGAAGACATGTCGATCTCGATATGATTGTGGGAGATTAATTCACAGAAGATGATTTGATTTTTAATTGATGAAAACTATTCAAATGCTTGAAAAAAAAAGTTTAAATTACGAAAAGCTTCCTAAAACATTTTTATAGTCAAATAAATAAAAAGTGTCTTGACTGTGTGTTTAGTAAATCTGAGCTGGATCTGCGTCTAGAAAACCAGTAAAGAACGAAGTTGAACCTTAACTACTGTTTGTTTTCACTTTACACAGAAATCATTCTGGAGGAAACAACATGAATCAGTTCCTCAGTGTTAACATACTGATTATGAATTTTGTCATTTGCTTCTTTTTAAACTTTACAAATGCTTGATTAAGATGTTTGGATGATTATTGACGGTTGATATTGGGAAGATTTGTGACGATTGATGTGTTTGATTTGACTTCATGTTCAGATGAATTTGTGTTTTGGCCAACATGAAGGGATTCGGGATGATGGACTGTCAGAGGTGTTCAGGCGATGTTTTATTGGTTTTATGTTTCAGTGAACTGAACACATTTCTGCCTCTTGCGTTTAGGTTCAGGTTTGGAGGACCTCATGACGGCTGAGGAAAAAGAAAAACTGTACACTGCCATCGGCTACAGTGGCAGCTCCCACAATCTCACTTTACCCAAACAGGTAAACACACGTGTGGATTTATTAACTTTCCTTTAAGGTCCACCGTTGGGACAAACTTTTTAAATCCACTACTGCTGGCTGAGACTGTAACTGTGTGTGTGTGTGTGTGTGTGTGTGTGTGTGTGTGTGTGTGTGTGTGTGTGTTCAGTACGTGGCCGTGGTTGTCACCTTCCAGCTCTTCAGGACCTCAGTGACGATCAGAGAGCAGCCGGATGTCCCAGAGATCCTCAAAGTCCAGATGATCGACCTCAGCACTAGAATCTCTCAGAGACCTGGAGCCCAGGCCTTCAGGTGAGCCTCTTCATCCTGTGATCACTTGTCACAGGTTTGATCCCTGTGTGGTTTCTGTGTTGTGTGATGGACATGACTAAACGATTCATCATGTGTTAATGAATGAAGCATCTGTGGTCCTGCAGGGTGGAGGCGGCGCTGCAGCACTGGTACGTTACAGGTTTACTCCAGCAGGGGGCGGTACCTTCACTCATCGCCTCAGTGGGAGACGCCTCTTCCTCTCTGCTCAGCGTCCTGTTCGAGTTAAATCCTGAGGAGAGTGCGGCCGACCAGCTGCTCAGAGTTCACTCACAGCCTGTGGAGATTATCTACGATGCGGTAAACAGGAAGCAAGATGTGACATCAGATCACATGACTCACTTGTAAGAACAAGTAATGAACCACCAGACTGACACTTGTGTTTCCTGCTGTTTGTCCTCCAGTTGACCATCAACAGTCTGGCAGAGTTCTTTAAGACAGTGAAAGGTGTGGATCTGGAGGTGCTGACCTCAGCCACACTCTCCAAACTGGAGGAGATCAAAGAGAAAACTGCCACAGGTCAGTTTGTTCAGATGTAACAGGTTTTTATTGGATGAATCACCTGGAGTGTGAGAACAGCTGCTCAAGCTTTTAACCAAGTCTGAGTCTGGTGTGGAAATGAGTTGTGTCAGAAACAGTTTGTCTCTCTGTATGGATTGATTGATTGATTGTATTTCTAAGAGAATTTGTATAATATGAAGCATAAATGCAAGCATTTCATGCTTGATTGATTGATTGATTGATTGCACTTTAATAATCCCCAAGGGGAAATTCATTTGCCACCAAGCCACCACACACATACATCAACAGGACAGCTGACACAGAGGATAGAGCACAGTCCACCACACACTACAACAGCAAATAATGCACCATACATAGGCACTGGAAGGACACAACAAACACAGCAATATCCCAACGTAAGTTACAACAACCAACAAAATAAGTCATAATCAAAGGCATAATTCCTAACACAGCATAAGTTACAACAACCAACATCATAAATCATAAACAAGGAAATAATTCATAACAATAGCATAAATTACAACATATCAACAGCTCTTGTTAAAGAGTGTGATTGCTGTGGGAACAAAGGACCTCCTAAACCTCTCAGTGGAGCATCTGGGTAGGAGGAGCCTTTGACTCCTGCCACTCTTATTGAAGATGTTGTGCAAGGGGTGGTCATCCCTTGACAACACACTCCTCATCTTCCTTATTACCCTCTTCTCTAATATTTCCTCCACAGAATTTGGGCATGAACCAATGATGGAGCCTGCTTTCCTTATCATCTTGTTAAACCTGTTCCTGTCCTCAACTGTTATACAACTGCCCCAACACACAACAGCATAAAAAAGGACACTTTCCAGTATCCCATGGTAAAATATGTTTAAAATAGGCCTACCTATATCAAATGCCCTCAGTTTCCTAAGAAAAAACAATCTAGACTGGGCCTTCTTGAAGGTAACTCTGCTGTTCTCCTTCCAGTTTAATTTGTTATCTAAATGTACACCAAGGTATCTATATGAAGGAACTACCTCTACTGGCTGACCTCTGATGAGAACAGGGGCTACCTCAGTTTTTTTCCTTTTAAAATCAAATACTAACTCCTTAGTTTTGTCTATATTTAGAGTGAGATGGGCATCATCACACCACCTGACGAAGCTATCCACCTCATTCTGATACACTGCATGGTCGTTGTTAGTTATGTAGCCTACTAATGCAGAGTCATCGGAAAACTTCTGTAAGTGACAAGAGGCACTACTATGTCTGCAATCAGAAGTATAAAGTGTAAATAAAAAGGGAGATAAAACTGTACCCTGTGGTGCCCCTATATTAGTGGTAATAATCTCAGACGTGGTGTCATGAACCCTCACATATTGAGGTCTGCTTGTGAGGTAGTCTGTGATCTATGCAACAGTAGATGTACGAAGATTAAAACCAAAAAGCTTTTTAGCTAAAATGCTTGGCTGTAAAGTATTAAAAGCACTTGAAAAATCAAAAAACATTATTCTCACAGATGCAGCAGTCCGCTCTAGATGACTGTGCACCCTGTGCAACAAGTAAAGTAGTGCATCATCTGTACCTACACCCCCCCTATACGCAAACTGAAGTGAGTCCTGAAAGGCACTAACCTGTGCCCTTAGGTGTCCCAGTACAGTCCTCTCAAAACATTTCATAACATGTGATGTTAATGCAATAGGTCTGAGGTCCTTTAATGCCTTAGCATTAGGTTTTTTTGGCACTGGCATAATACAAGATGTTTTCCAGATTGCTGGGATTTTGGACACCGACAGAGACAAGGTATACATATAATGTAGCACCCCACACAGCTGATCAGCACATACTTTAAGAACGCGCGGCATGATCCCATCTGGGCCAGGGGCCTTATTTACCTTAAGCCTCCTAAGCTGATTACATACCTCCTCAGCAGTGATAGCTATTGGGGGGCAGGGGAAATGACCACTCCCATCTTCCTCTAAGGACATAATGGACTGTGTAGGTGAGTGAACAGCTGAGTTAACAGTAGAGTCAAATCTGGCATAGAATTGGTTTGCCTCATCAGGTGTAAAAGTACCTTCTTTCACACTACTAATTGTCTGGCCATATCCCGTTATTGACTTCAAGCCCTTCCATAGACCTCTAGTGTCACACTCCTGAAGTTTATTCTCAACCTTGTCTCTGTAATTATTTTTCCTTGCCTTATGGCAGCCTTTAGATTCTTTTGTGCAACCCTAACCCTATCATTATCTTTACTCATGAAGGCAGCTTTCTTTTCGTTTATTGCGTTCTTTATTTCTTTTGAGACCCACGGCTTATTGTTTGAAAAAACTTTGATAGTTTTATGAGGGATGATCAAGTCAGTACAGAAATTAACATAGTCAGTAAAACGATCAGCCACAACATCAGCCCCATCGGGGTCTTCCTCATAAAACACAGACCAGTCCGTACAGTCAAAACACTCCTGTAGATCCTGGCATGCCTCCTTAGACCATACACGCACTGACTTTGTTGATATAGGCTGTTTGCGGGCCAGAGTGGTGTATTTAGATGAAAGGAGCACCAGATTGTGGTCCGACCTACCGAGTGGAGGAAGGGCAGTGGACGTGTAACTGTCTTTAATATTGGCATAAAATAAGTCAATAGTCTTGCCACATCTCGTGGGGCAGTTAACAAACTGCCTGAACGATGGAAGTGAGACGGAGAGAGTACAATGGTTAAAATCGCCACTGATCATCACGAGAGTGTCCGGAGTGTGACTTTGCAGTTCATGAGCCACTCTGGTTATCATGTCGGTCGCCAGTTTAGCATTGGCAGATGGTGGAATATACACCAGAATGACAATGACGTTGGAGAATTCACGAGGGAGGTAGTAAGGTCTGCAACTCACCGCCAACAATTCAATGTTCTGGTCACACACTCTCTGCTTTTCGGTGATGTGTCCAGGGTGACACCATTGTTTGTTCACGTACAGGCAAACACCTCCCCCCGATTTCTTGCCTGAATTCACCGGGTCTCTGTCCTGTCGGAACACGGTGAAGCCAGCCATATCTATGTATGCAGCCGTAACGCTGTCCGTGAGCCACGACTCCGTAAAACAGAAGAGGCTGCACTGTCGGTACAGTCGATCATACTTCACAAGCGCTGCAAGTTCATCAACTTTGTTGACTACGGAGCGCACATTTCCCATAATCACAGACGATAGGACAGGCTTGTGCTTCCTGAGCCTGTTCCCCCATTCAAAAAGTGACACGATGGCAAAAAGACACGAACAAACACGGACAAATACTTCCACACAGCTGGTAGCGAGTCGCCGACAGGGCAGGCGCCTCAGTCCTCCTCCTCAGCTAGCATTAAGCTAATTCAAGGAACATTAATGTTTTGTTGATTGTGACGCTTCCTGTGGACAAAAGATGATGCTTCGTGCCATACCACCAGACTACAGAGCAGCTTCTGTCCTCAGGTCGTGAGACTCCTCAGTTCAGTTGATCCAGTAGAGGACAGTCTTGTCTCATCAGGACTCTGATGCATTCTGGTTTCTGCAGGCTTGTCTCACATCATTGAGACCAGGAAGGTCCTGGACCTGAGGATCGACCTGAAGCCGTCCTACCTGCTAGTACCAAAGTGTGGTTTCTATAGCAACACATCGGACCTGATCATCGTGGACTTTGGCAGCCTGCAGGTGAGTAATCATTTTTATTTTTAACTGCTGTCAGACAGGTTATTTTATAGGTTTTATATTCAGAATTTTAAATAACGTTTTCCATTTTAATTGTTTTAAACGTTTTTTGAGTTTATGAACCTATTTTAATAGTTTTTTCATCCATTCAGACATGAATGACAAGAGACCACAAAATTCAGTAGTTGCAGCTGTGAGTGTGTAGTTAAACATTATTGAATGTAATGCGTGTGTGTGTGTGTGTGTGTGTGTGTGTGTGTGTGTGTGTGTGTGTGTGTGTGTGTGTGTGTGTGTGTGTGTGTGTGTGTGTGTGTGTGTGTAGTTGAACAGTGTTGAGCAGGGCAGTCTCAGCTCGTCTTCGTCTTCCTTCTCCTCTCTGGAGGAAATCATGGATAGAGCCTATGAAAGATACAACGTGGAGCTACGAAGAGTCCAGGTGCTATACAGCAAGTCAGGTACACTATTACTACTCAAAATCTACACAACAAGGTCACACCTCCTGAAAGTCCATACTTCAATGATTCGATTGTAAATGAACTCCAGGTGAGGCCTGGAAGTCGGCACGGCTGCAGGGTTCATCAGTTCAACACATCCTCCAGCCGATGGACTTCACTGTCCAGCTGGCCAAGTGTATGGTGGAGAAAGATGCCAGGATGCCCAGGTATGACTCCAGGTGTCCAATCCGCTGACTAATCTGTTCACTCACCTGTACATGTTGGGTGACTAATTTTGGGTATCTTCAGGTTCAAGGTGTCAGGGGAGCTGCCACTGCTGCACATTAAGATCTCAGACCAGAAGATACAGAACATTCTGGACCTGGTTGACAGCATTCCACTGCCCAACATGGGCTCCTCCCCCTCCACCCCCACAAAGAAGGTAGACTTGGTACAGCCCAATACTACTGTAGCCACACCCACTGAAATAAACACACCATTCAGGAGGTGAAACTGTCACTGAGCTTTTTGTAACAAATCAAAGTGCAGTCAGTCAATGAGTCTCTGGAGAGTTTAAGGAGTGACGGGTGAAGTCTGTAGGTGTGACAGAAAAGGTTTAGGAGAATCCCAGGGCCAAATTTAGTGCAGTGATGATGATATGTTTAGCGATGCGATGGGGTCAAGTTTGGGGAGTGACAGCTGAAGTTTGGGGTGTGACGGTTGGTCTGAAGCTCAGGACTGATGCCATGAGCTGATGTCACCTTATTTGGGTGTGTTTCCTGCTGCAGGTGTTGTCAATGGCGGCGGTCAGACCACGAGCACTCAGCCTTCACCCTGCACTCCTCGACACCTTGGAAACAGGTCGGTGGTCTCTGACTCAGATTGGTTGTTAAACATTGTTGAATCACAATAACTGATAGTGTTACATAACTGGTACGAAACAAAAGAATTAACAAATGGAGAGATATTTCTAGACAAAGAATGTCTTTTGTAGTTACAGATGTGTTTCTTAATTTTAGTAATTTGTTTATTTAACTGAGGGAGTGAAGCCAGCCGCCTGTTTTTGAAGGTTTAGATTTAATGTTGATTATCGTGTTGTAATTAGTGTTTGTGCTGCTGTGTTCAGATTCAGATGAAGACACCAGCGAGAAGTCGATAGATGAGGATCACCAGCTCTCAGCTTTGGAGGAACTCACCGACCTTCACTTCAAGTTTGAAGTCAAAGAGGTTTGTTCCTCTAGTCTCAAGTCAGGTTATCATGTGACTCAGAGGGCGGGGCTTGCATCAGACTTTATAACAAAGTTAAGTTTTATTTGTATTAAGTCAATGTGAGACAGTAGTGTGTGGTGTGTTCAGGTGCTGTTGGAGCTGACCCGACAGGTGGACCAGGAGAAAACCATCCTGTCCTTCAGCGTCAGTCAGCTGGGAGCTGAAGGGAAGAGGCGGAGCTTCGACATGAGTGTTACCTCATACCTGCGCAGAGTCACACTCGACTACTGCGACATACCAGGTAACATAACAATAATAATAAGAATTATTTGATTATGATTTCTACCTAAATGAATCATGTAATCACCTAAAAACAAATGACTTAATGAATGTAAATGGAACCACCAGCTTTCTAGTTGGTGGACATCTGGCTGTCCTGATCCACAGCTGCCCGATAATCAGCTTTTCTTCTCTAGACTCTTGATATCAGCCTTTAAAAATCCATCTGCACTTGCAGCTGGTAAAGATGGAGCTCATGTCAATGACTTAATGCACTGCTGGGCAGTTAAATTGTATTTGTTGTAATTTATTAGTTATTTGTATTTTGTTTTGAAAATTTGATTCCTCAAAAAGTATGTCAAAATTGTACTTGAGTACAGAACCTGAGTGAATGTACTTATTAACACTAACCGGTCTCCTCGATTACTAAAACTAGTTTTGCTATGTGTCCTGAGGAAAAAGTCATGTGATGTGATGTCTTTTAATGTGTTTGTCTTCAGACGGCATGAATCGTCCCCTCCACCTGATCAGCTCCTCCGAGCAGCAGGGCTCCGACTTGCTAAAGGTGGAGTTCATCAAGGTGAGCACATACACACTCGTGAAGTTAAAGCGAAACTCTCGCCAAAAAGTAACCAAGGCTTTATTTGGGATTGAATATGAGTCAAACCTTCGTGTAAAAGCATAATTACGACGAAAGAGGCACTTTTAAGATTTACCATAGTCTCGGTTTTGGACATGTTCATTTTGAACGGGAGAGTTAGGGGCATGACACGCTAGCGTCAAAATCGCTATTTTTAGAACACTAAGAAGACTCGACACAACATGAAACTTTGCTCAAAGCATCACCAAGGTCTCTACTCATGAACACGAGCATTGAGAACATTGTTTGTGTACACAAAGTTTATGAAAAAGAAGGTTTTTGAACTACTCACGTTAGCTGCTGCATCTCCTGCGCGTTGCCGTCATGCCAGGCAAAAAGTGTCGATCCCTGAGTGCTACCTGACAGGCAGGCTTGAGGAGCGGTTCACCATTACTCTCCTGCCTGTCAGGTCGCACTCGGGGATCGACACTTTTTGCCTGCCGTGATGGCGGGAGATGCAGCAGCTAACGTGAGTAGTTCAAAAACCTTCTTTTTCATAAACTCGTCAAAGTTTCATGTTGTGTCGAGTCTTCTTAGTGTTCTAAAAATAGTGATTTTGACGCTAGCGTGTCATGCCCCTAGCACTCCCGTTCAAAATGAACATGTCCAAAACCAAGACTACGTAAATCTTAAAAGTGCCTCTTTCGTCGTAATTACGCTTTTACACGAAGGTTTGACTCATATTCAATCCCAAATAAAGCCTCGGTTGCTTTTTGGCGAGAGTTTCGCTTTAAATGAGTGACAGAAAAAACGTTTGGGAGTGATGGATAACACTGAAAAATATATAATGCTCCCTGAATAAAGATAAACCAGAAAAACACGAAGAAAACTTTACTCAAGCAAGGTTAATTAAATTCTAGACCTTGTGTGTTGTGCTAGAAGCCAGTTGTTTCTGTTAGTAGACTTTATTACTAAACTAACGTTAGCTACTGTTGCTCTCTGTTAGCGGAGTGCAGAGAGCCTCTGAGACAAGGCACTAGTTTGGACCTTCGCAGAAAATCTGACCTGCGTCCTTCACAAAAAAATACAAAGTCAAGCAGCATAAAATAACGTCAACTAATTTTTATCTGTTTAAGTCCTTTCTGTTGACACATTGTCCACAGGCTTGTAGAGGCAACTGAGAGAGATGCAGAAGGTCTAATTTATTAATCACATTATGATCCACTTCCAAATGGCCAATAAAAAGAAACTAAATACATGTACATTTTTAGACTTTTTATGCAGATTGACGATAATGGCTGTCATGAGGCAGGAGGGAACCGTCTGCTGTGAGAGTGAGGTGTTAAAAAAGTCAGTAATAACATCAGCTCGCTGATCGGCTCATGTTTCTAGTACACATCCAGGTATTTCATCTGGACCGGCAGCCTTATCTATGTTCACTCGCAGCAGAGTTTACTGACTGACGCCGGCCCTCTGCAGCCGGAGAAGACTTTACAGCCGAGTCTTTGCTGAAGAGATCACAGTGATCATAAAATATGTTTGGCTCTGAATTCATCCATCTACATTTTCTCAAACACATTTTCAAAAGGATCACAATGGAGCAAATCACTTTTGTAGTCAACAGTTGTGCCCATAGTGCAGAACTCATTCCCACACTGAAGTCACTTTTTGTCTGATGTTTGGTTCAAATAGCATTTCACAGCTTGAAGGCCGTCCAGTCTACGGTACACAGGGTTGGTTGAATCATTGTGTCTTTCATGATTGTATGATGTCATAACTGTCTTTTATGAAGGTTGCTAGTTTAGACACATACTGTTAGCTGTATTTAAACAAAGTGCTGCTGTGTGATTGTTGTTATATCTCGAGAAAGATCTCTGTGACTGAAACATTAACCATTTTTTATAAGCCAATGCAGTGTGTGTGCGTGCTTGTGTGTGTGTGTGTGTGTGTGTGTGTGTGTGTGTGTGTGTGTGTGTCCTTCAGACACATGAACACATATACTGACTCCACATCTGAACATGTCCGTGTGTGTGTGTATGTGTGTGTGTGTCGTCCTGCAGGCCGACCCCAGCGGTCCCAGCTTCCAAACTCTGTTCAACAACACCGAACAAACCCTGAAGGTGGGTGGATGGGGTTTCCTTTGCAACGGGGGGTGGAGGGGTCCAGGGGTCCAGGGGTCCAGGGGTGGAGGGCTGGAGGGGTCCAGAGGTCCAGGGGTGGAGGGGTGGAGGGGAGGTAAAGTTGATGAAAGCTGAAGTAAAAGAGGCTCCTAAAAGTAGAATTTAATTAGGGCCCTATTGTTTTTTGAATGACGATTTTTTTGTATGAAATGATCGCATTTTTCGCTGCCTGAACATACCCCAAAACTCACCAAACTTGGCTTATGTGTCACACCTGCCGAAAAATTTCATAATCTATTGTCATCCTCGATTTCCACCACTAGGTGGCGCTATAATCAAGGAAAGTGCATTTTGGCTTATGACTCTCATGTACTTTGTCGCACATTCAGAAACCTTATATCCACGCGTTGACTAAATTGTGCTGAATCTCATCATATAGGCCACGCCCATTCCCGCTTACCATTTTTTTCTGCTAATTCGCGAAATGTCGCAAACCTACTTTTTCGAACTCCTCCCAGGCAATTTCACCGATTTCCACAAAACTTTGCACACAGCATCTGTGGACCCTCCTGACAAGAAGTTATTAAAAGAATTTTGACATTCCAAACAATACTCAAGTTATTAAATAACACCTTCCTGCCCACTTTACTCAAAACATAAAATGTTGCATATCTCCACACTGGTCTGTCCGAATGACATGAAACTCAGGTGACTACTTCCCCATGAGCCACTAAGGCTCTGTGAAAAAATTATAAACTTATTTTTTCCAACTCCTAGGCCATTTGACCGATTTGCAACAAGCTTTGCAAGTAGCATCTGTGGACAAAAGCTTTCACCTACGTCACACCTGGTGGCGCGGTCTATTTTGATGCTTCGCCATAAAACCATCAACTCATTATAACTTCCACATACAATTTGCCATCTACTCCAAATTGCTCAAACATGTAGAGGGTCTTGCCCTGCATACATCTACGTGGAACACCACGACGGCAGCATACCACGACGGCAGCATGCCCCGACGCGCGTGGACTGTGAGGGCCCGTTCATTGCTGCTTGCAGCTTTAATTAGGGCTCGAGCAGGGAACCTGCAAGGTCCCTATTGTTTTTCGAAAGATGGTTATTGCATTTTTCACTGCCTAAATATATCCCAAAACTCACCAAACTTGGAATCTAAATCACACCTGGCAAAATGTTTTAAAATCTATTGTCGTCCTGAATTTCCACCACTAGGTGGCGCTATAATCAAGGAAAGTGCATTTCGGCTCATAACTCCCATATACTTTGTCGCACATTCAAAAACCTTTATATCCACGGTTTCAGTGAATGGTGCTGAATCTCGTGGTATATGACCTTATACTGCCGTTTATTTTTTTCTCGCAAATTCGTAAAATGTCAAAAGCCTACTTTTTCGAACTCCTCCCAGGCAATTTCACCGATTTGCACGAAACTTGGCACAGAGCATCTGTGGACCCTACTGACAAAAAGTCAAAAGAATTTCGATATTGGAAAAAGAATACTCAAGTTATTAAATAACAACTTCCTGCAGATTTGATTCAAAACAGAAAGTGTTGCATATCTCCACATTGGTGTGTCCGAATGACATGAAACTCAGGTTGCTACTTTCCCATGAGCCGCTGAGGCTCTGTGCAAAATAACCCTCAGGCGATGACCACGAGGTGGCGCTCTTTAAATTGAAGTATTTTATATCTCTGCATCGGTTCATCGGATTAACACGAAACTTAGTACAATTATTGTCAGTGCCCTCCTGAGAAGAGCTGGCAAATGGTTCACCGAACCGCCACTAGGTGGCGCTCTGGTGGCAGTCTAATTTAATATTTGGCACTGTGCCCACACCATAAAACTTAGGGAAATGAAATTTATAGAGGTGCTATAGAGTGGCCCCTGTAACTCACACACCAAAAATGACCAGCAGGTGGCGCTATTTTCAATGCAAAAGCGTTTTTGGCCCATAACTCCCACATAATATGTCCCATATTGTGAATTCAGCTGAATTGTGTGGTGTGTCTTTCCATTCGCAAAATCGCAACAAATGAAAAATGTACTTTTTCGAACTCCTCCTAGGCGATTTGACTGATTTGCACCTAACTTTGCATGTAGCATCTGTGGACCCTCCTGACAAAAACTTATCAAAAGAACTTTGATAGTCCATAAAACGCACAAAATGCAAAACAACAAACTCCTGCACATTGTGTTCAAAACAGACAGTCTTTCATATCTTCACCAAATACAGTCCCATTACCACAACACTTTTGCTGATTGTGTTCCATGGCCCAATAAGGGTTTGTGCAGAATTTGGTGCAACTCGGCCAATAGGTGGCGCTCTGGTCGCAGTCTAATCAATGTCAATGGAAGTAAATTGGAAAATCTTCAAATCCTCTTCAAAACTCATCGACTTTCAACCTCTTCTTGTCCCTCATACTTTGAGCTAGAGACACCGTTCCAAACCCAATGTAATCCAACCCATGTATTTAGCTTTTTAAAGTCTTTTATGGTAATGAAATCGTCACGGTTTTAATTTTAAGGATTTTTAGCTCGTCTTCTCATTTTATAATGGGTGTGTATTGCGTGAGCTAGAGTGCGTGACATCATCGCTAGAGTGGAGAGCAGCTAGAAAAAGTGGAGAAAAAATTATCTTCAGTTTGATTTGGATCCCACATCTTTTACTTCACATAGTCAGTACATGCATAGAAATGTAGGAAATCTTGTTGGCTTTCAGCTGATGGTCTTATTTCAGATGTAGGACATACCGTTTTGGCTGTTGAAGCCCCAGAGCGACAAGCACTCCAGCAACTCCACCATAAGCCGCAATGTTTTTTTGTTTTTTTTAACAATATTTTTTATTGAAGTTTCAAGTGCATATCAAACTTTATGTCGAATATACAAACATTTTCATTTATATCCCCTCTAACAGCCACTCATTCACACAGACAAAGAAAAAGAATAAGAATAATACAGACATCAAACTAATGGAGTAAATATAAATAAATGAGAATAAGATGGAGCAAAATAATAAAATAAAATAAAACTAAAATAAAATAAAAGGCAGGATCATTTCATAACCTGTTATTCAGTCAGTGTTATCCCTTTCATTGGTCAGGATTGACATAAATGATTCCCAAATACAAGCAAACTCCTCCTGTTTACCTTTAACAATGTATGTCAATCTCTCCAGTCCAAGACATGTCATCAACTCCTTCTTCCATATTGCCAGTAGCCGTTTTTAGGCAGAGCACCAAGCCGTCAATTTGCCCGTCCTTTTGGCGGCTCGGTCCGCAGTTTTAGACAGAGGCCGGCAAATTGGGGGTCTGTTCTTGTCCACCGATTTTCCGCCTCGGAGGGTACACTTATTTCCGCCTCGACTGCTATCTAAAACCGAGGCGGAAATGTGCCGGCCCGTGGGTGAGGTGGGCGGAGGTGTCAATGACCTGCACTGTTGTGCGACCCACAACCGGGGAGTTTTCAAACCAGGAAACAGCTGATCACAGCAGTCAGTCCATCAATTCATCCACGGACATTAAGATGAACAACTGGACAGCGGCTGAGATCCAGGAGATGCAGCGTCTCGTGTAGTTGTGTCAGCAAGCAAGAACGGTCGCTACTTTCAAATTAAAAGCCCCGCGCTAAGAACCCAGTTCTAAACTCCAGTGGGGTGCAATGTAAAGCTCTTATTTTGAAGACAAATTCTATGTCACTGTTCACAGCCCAACTTCGAGCTTCACGTCACGTCACATGTTTACGCCTACCAAGTTCCCCTTTCAGTCAGACATTTAACACAAACATCAGGGATGTTAGGTGAGATATGGTGACGTTTTACAGGGGTTACATAAACCCTCATTAACCACTTATGCTGAATCAATTTTAATCTTGTTTTAATTGAATTATTTTGTGCTTTTAAACATGCTCCTCCCCAATCTTCTTCGCTAATATTTTCTTGTGTGTCTATTCTCCAAGCATTTAATTTATCTGATGCTGATTCTGTTGAGTACTCCGCTAAAAGATTATAGAATCTAGATATATGTTTTTTACCATTCAAATTATTAATCACCATTTCCTCAATAATCGATAGCGGGGGTGTGGTCATGAATATCTTATATTTTGATGCTATAAAACTTCTTAATTGCAAATATTTGAAAAAATGTTTTTGAGGGACTCCGTACTTAAGACAAAGTTGATCAAGTCTGAGAAGGGTACCTTCAAAATAAAGGTTTGAAACCGTCCCAATTCCTTTCTCTGCCCATAATTTGAATCCCCCATCCAATCTACCAGGTTTGAATTGTCTGTTGCCCCTGATTGGAGTAAATTGTGACAAAGTTATTGTTTTATCAACAAAGTTATGTGCTGCATACCATACTGATTTCGAGTTTTCGAGTAAAGTAATCAAATTTGGAATACTGTTCCTCAAATTTGTTAAGAAAAAAATGATATCATCATTAATAATGCTATATGATGCTCTATGTCCCAGATCCTGATGCCGGATATATTCCTACGTGTCCTTACTGCGATCGCGAGAGGTTCTATTGCTAAAGTGAAAAGCAGAGGAGACAAAGGGCAGCCTTGCCTGGTTGAGCGTTGTAAACTGTAAGGTTTAGAAATTGTATTATTAGTCAATATTTCTGCTGTTGGGTTTGTGTACAGTAATTTAATCCATTTGAGAAATGTTTCTCCTAGACCATATCTAGGCAGCAGATCAAAAAGGTATTTCCACTCTATTCAATCGAATGCTTGGCTAGCATTAACTGACAACATTGCAGTGTCTTTGGCATTATTTTTTTCAAACAGTACATTTAAAACTCTCCTGATGTTATGGAAGCCTTGCCGTTGTAATACAAAACCATTCTGATCATTACTGACCAATTGAGGAAGATATTGTTCTAATCTTTTAGAGAGAGCTTTGCATAATATTTTTGTATCGCATCCCATTAAACTAATGGGCCTGAAAAATGAACAACTGGTTGGCGATTTGTCAGGTTTTAATATCACAGTTATCATAGCTAATCTTAATGATGGTGAAAGAGTTCCTGTTTTATATGATTCGTTAAACATATCTAATAAAGGTTGCGCAAGTTTCTGTTTAAACTTCTTATAAAATTCTATAGGTATCCTGTCGGGACCAGGTGCTTTCCCACTGTTCATACTGCTCATGGCGTCGTAAAGATCCTCAGCTGTTAATGTCCCGTCCAGTGCTTCCTTTTCATCTTCAGATAAGCTCTGGAACTGTAGCTTATCGAGAAATGCTTGTTGTTGTGTAGCTCCTGCATATTCTGATTTGTATAATAGTTCATAAAAGTTTCTGAAGGTAGCATTAATTTCATTTGGGTCTGTTGTTAAATCGCCTGACATTGTCTTTATACTGTTAATTGTTCTTTCAGCTTGCATTTTCTTAACCCGCCAAGCCAGTAATTTGCTTGGCTTTTCATCCTGATCATAGTACGCTTGCTTGGTCCATAAGAGGTTTTTAGCAACTTTGTCAGTTGTTTATTGTATTCAGCTCTCATTACTGTTAATTGTTGCTGTTTGTCCTCGTCATTATTCTCATAAATATCTAATTCTAGTGTTTTAATCTGTCTTTCCAATGTTTGTATTTCCTTTTTGTACTGTTTAGTCTTAGAGCTTGTATATTTAATCATTTCTCCCCTTATATATGCTTTGAATGCTTCCCACCTTACACTTGTTTCATCCGTGTTTAGTAGGAAATAGTTATCTATGCAGGCTCCTATGAATTTAAGAAAGGATGAATCTTGTAGCCAATATACCTGGAACCTCCATCTCTGAGAATGTTGAGCAAATATGCCTAAGCATATTTCCATTGAGGCAGCTGCATGATCGCTAATCCCTATGCTGTCATACCAGCAGTTTGTGACATTAATAAGCATTTCAACAGATATTAGGAAATAATCAATACGTGAATATGTAAGTAAGTGTGTAAGTAGAAGAGTGACAGGAAAATTCTTTTTTGTTTGGATTTTTTTCCCTCCATACATCGACTAGTCTTAGATCTTTCATGAATTCACTCAGCCTTTTCCTTGTCTGTACGTGCGAGGTATCAGTTCCAGTAAGTCGATCCATTACTGGGTCTGACGTACAATTAAAGTCCCCCCCAAAAAATATAGAGACCTTCTAAGGTGGACACAGTCAACAGTAATATTTCAAAGAAAGACAGCATGTCCTCGTTAGGACCATAAATATTAATCAGGTTAACTTTACGTGACATAATGTTTCCTTGTGCAATCACATCTACCAGTTGGATCTTGAATAGTTTGAGTAATTTGGAATGGAACTGACTTATGAATGAGGATAGCAACACCTCGAGCATAATTATTATAAGAAGAATAAATCACTTGGCCTGGCCATCTTTTTTTCAAACAAGGTATATCAGAGGCCATCAAATGGATTTCTTGTAAGAAAACAATTTTAGACCTGAGATGTTTCAACCTATTTATACCTTGTTTCAATTTAGTCAATTTTCTAAGCCCCCTAACATTCCAACTAGTGATCTTAATTTCGGAATTATTCACAGACATAGTTTTTGCCATCGATAACATCTTCTGATATCCTGATGAGGTTATAAATGTTGCTGATTCTGCCAAAACCATACACAAAAATATAACACACACTGGAGTGGAAAAGAAAAAACGCAAGAACAACCAGAACAGTGATAACCAAAACGAGAAAAAATCCAATCCCACCCCCTGGCATTTCCAATGAAATGCTTTCCCACACCCCCTTTAATAAACCAGCTCTGGAGGATGCTGATCCACTAATGCTGAGGAGCAGCTAGTCCACGTGCCCTTGACCCTGGGACAGAACAGCCATAAGTCTAAACAACCATAATGTCTCCTATTTTAACATTAACCCCTTTCTCTGTTCTCAGTTAAAGCCAACTCAGTTCGTGAAAAAAAAGATTGCATTAAACAATGCTGTACCAGAAATAACATTGGCTTATGTTTGCACCACAGAAAATAATATAATAAAATAATTTAGCAAAATGATCCTGATTTTTATCATGTTCCCTTATTTGAATTTCTGAGCCCATCTAAAAGTTTGAACCATTCCTTATCCTTTTCAGTATAACATTTAGCAACACTAACACAAAGACACAGTCTTTATTAGTCTCTGTATATCGTTTATGAAACATGACTCAACTGTTGTTTTTCTTATTGGTGTGTTCAATGTCCGTCATAACTTCAGGAACTGTGTATCACGTCCGTATGGTCTGTACAGTCTTTGTGCAGGTCGTGTTTTGCCTTGGTGGAACCTCTCGGCTTCTTGCGGTGTTGAAAAGAGATGAATTCTTCCATTGTGAAGCACTCTCAATTTACAAGGATAATGTTGAAATCCTCGAAAGTTTCCCATGGCCACAAACTGCTTCACAACTGGGACAAATTCTCGCCGAATACGGACCGTTTCTGCAGACAGATCCAGAGAGAAAGAAAGCTTGCCGTCGTTGTGCATGATTTCTCGTTTCCTTGCTTCGCGTTACACAAATTCCTTCTCTTGAAACTTCAAAAAGCGGACAAGAACTGCTCCGTTCTGTTTAGGTTTGGCCGGTGCCAATGTGCGATGAACTCGCTCCAGAGTGAAAGTTTTATCAGGACAGCCGAGCCATCGCGTTAGCATGTTGTTTACAAAGTCGAAGAGTGGCTTATTTCCTTCAGCTCGTTCACGTAGACCAAAAAGACGCAGGTTCTTTCTTCTGCCTCGGTTTTCCAAATCTTCTGTTTTTGATTCAAGATAGGCAATTCGTTTAGTGGCTGAGGCTAGTGCCTCTTGAGTGTGCTGCAGCTTGTCTTCTGTTGTTGCTATACGTGTTTCTGCCTCTCCGATACGTGTTGTATTTGCAGCCACGTCTTGCACGTCTGACAGTTTGCTTTCAATCGCCACAATTGAGTTTGCCACATGCGACAAACGGTTATCAATGTTGTCCAGTTTTGATCCAAAGTCCGAGCGGAGGGACTTCAACTCTGCTAGCACGTCAGCTATATTAGCCATGCTGCTAGCTTCATTAGCCAGCGTCGTCGCTGGAGAAGTTGTCTCAACGATATTTGCCTTGCGTGCTCTGGTGAAAATTTCGTAGGGTTTCGATTCAGATGGTTCTGACATATCCAGAGCCGCTGTTTGTTCAAAAATTATCGGTGCGTTTGTGGGGTTTTTCTAAAGTTTGCATTTGGCTGTGTGGAGCTTTCAGGCTACGCCGCCATCTTGGTCCCGGTCCCACGTGAATTTTGAGCCTAACCCTAAATTTCTGGAGGAGAGCAGATGGTTCCTGTTTTGTCTCTCGCTCTGGTGTCGTCATTTTTCACTCTACATAAATATAAAAGACATCACAGAGTTCAGGAATGTCTCCTGTGACTCAATATATAAATATTCTGGCGATAACCATTACATTTTTGTCAAAAATCGCAGGAGTGTTTTCCCATTCATTCTTATGTGGACCTTTTCAACTGTGGCTTTGTTACTGCTCCAGCATGTGCAGCCAGAGAAACAGTTCACCTTTTTAATCTCTTTCAGCCCTCTTACTTTGCAGCCTTTTCAGCCTTTTAAAATATTCATCTTTCTGCCTTTTCAGCTTCTTCATACACTCAGTTTTATGTTCAGCTATCAAACAGTTCACCTTTTTAAGCTCTTTCAGCCCTGTTACTTTTCAGCTTCACTGCCTGAACATGCATACATTATTTCATACCAGCGGGAGCAAGCCACCAAATTATAAAAGGAACGACTTCCTCAACAGAAGGTGTTGCATGGACAAGCCCCAACAGCAGCATGCTCCGACGCACGAGGATTGCGAGGGCCCGTTCATCGCTGCTTGCAGCTTTGATTATATTTTTGTTTCTGCTTCTTAGTGTCTCATTCTTCCTCTCAGCTGATCAGGTGTCAGCTGTTCACAGGTGTCTCACAGCTGTTCACCTGCTGGTGTTTCAGGTGGAGTTTTCCTCTCTGGACTTCCTCCTTCACACTAAAGCTCTGCTTTCAACCATCACCTACCTGACCGGTGTCGTGCCACCGAAACTCTCTGCCGCACGTGACCGGAATACCAAACAACAGGTGGAGAAGAGCAGACAGGGTCGTACAGGTGAGTGTCTGCTCACGGGTGTGTCAGAATGATTGTCTGAAGTGTTTTTGACTCATGTTTCTGATCTCTCTCCAGTGTCTAAAGGAGCCAAAGATGGCGGCGTGTTCAGCTTTAAGCTGTTCGCCATGTTGGGTTGTTTCCACGTAGAGGTGTGTGATGATCGCCATAGCATCGCTGACATCAGAGTCCAAGGTACCGAAACATGTTTAACACAAACTGAAGAAGTGAAGTGAGCTGACAGAGAAGCCGACACGTTTTACCCATTAATGTGTCACCTGACTCTCGCTGCCCTGCAGGAATCGATGCATCAGTGTTGGTGCAGGCGAAGGAGACGGAGGTTTTTGCTCGACTCCGTGACATCGTTGTCACAGACGTCAACCCCAAAACCATCCACAGAAAGGTCCCCAACACTTCCTCACTGATTAGTTCTCATACAGGCACTTTGTTAGATTTAGTTTTATGATTCCGTACACGGATGAACGACATGCTCCAGTTTGTGTCTTGTTGTTTTAATCAGTTTAAATCTTCAGCCGAACCAGGATGACTATCAGGTTGAACAGTAGATTGATAGTAGTAGCAGCTTCATGAGCTCAATGAGATGATGCTGTCCTCCCCCCTCTTACTCCCCCCTACAGGCGGTGTCCATCATGGGGGAGGAGGTGTTCAGCTTCAAACTGTGCTTGTTTCCGGGGGCGACGGAAGGGGAGGGTTACAGCGACATGTCAAAGGTGGACGGGAAGGTCACACTGCGTCTGGGCTGCATCCAGATCATCTACCTGCACAAGTTCCTGATGTCCCTGCTGGTCAGATATCACACCTGTACAGACACAGACATTTATACATGTGCAAATACATACACATGAAAACAAATCTACACACACACAAGTACATACTTGTACATGTATACTTAAACACACATATTTCGACACACGCTCTGTGTAATCGATGTTTCTTTTTCAGTTGCATCAGTTTTTTATTTAGAATCTAAATTGTTTTCTAAAAGGTGTTTTTATATTTATTTGGGTGTATTGTGTTGTGTGTTAGTCTCTGACCATTTAAACAGGAAGTCACCCAATGCAAACACAGCAGATTGTATCATCTTTATTTCTTTACAAGAATTCCCACAATGCCGTGCTTCACATTTGATAGATACATTCTACAGTGTCCTGAATTGGTGTCAGTACAGACAGATCTGGACAAAATGTTGAGTGTCTAACCGACCAACCAGCAAGCCGAACTAAAAAACACACCACCTGACCAGCCAATCAATCGACCCGTAGCAGTTGGCGCTGACAGACTTGTCACAGGTTAACCCTGTTGTCAGTGCAGCTCCAGGTCAGGATAATATCACAGAAACTGTCTGTGGGACTAAAACTTTCACTGTCTGTTTGGAGTAATGAAGCATAAAACCCGATGATACTGATATCTTCTACAGACACAAACAGGACTTATGATGAGTGAGACAGGTTCTCTCCTCAGTTTTAAAGAAATAACATTTAGAGAATTTCCACATTATTAAAATGAACTTTAACCTCTGATGTGTCTGTTGCTTTAATATATATATATGGCTTATATGTAATATGGCAGTGTGAAATTATTGTGTGTGTGTGTGTGTGTGTGTGTGTGTGTGTGTGTTGTGCTTCTTGTTGCATGTCTCTCTCTACAGTCTCTCATGTTTCTGGTCTTGTTGATGTGTTTTGTTCTTTCAGGCTTCTTTTAGCTTTCAGTATTGGTCTGCTGATGAGGTACAGCGTCCAGCATGCAGCTCTGAACTGCATCAATCCTTCTGCTTTAGCTTCACTAAGCGACTCCATTGCACCCCAGTCCACCTTAAATGTCATCTGGGTTAAGGTTCAGAGTATGACGTGGTCTCTGTGATCAGGTCAACCCTCGTCCTCGACTTCACGACTGGTTTCTTAATGGTGAATTTGGGTTAATCTGAGCCAAAGCCAGTTGATTGATGATGTTTGAACCCAGTTGGACTCAGAAGGAGAGAAATGCTCAAAAGTTGTACCTTAACAAACATCGCAGTGGTGCAAAAAAAACCCAGAAAATCATGCTTTTCATAATAGTTCCTCCATAAGTGCTATGCTACTCACTCTGCTGCCTTCACCCCCCGTCACATGACTCTGCCTGTGTGACCTCACTTCCCTCCTTCAAAATAGTTTTGCACTTTTTTTGTTTCAAAAACTTCAGATTTTATTAAATTAACCTCCGAATATTCCTACAGTTATTGATTCATAAATGTGTTTTTGCATTTACACACTGAAAAGTTTGCCTTTATTTTCAATCGTCTTCAAACTTCATACGTCTTTTATTAAACCAGCTGACTTGTACATGCCGAAACATGTTAGTGAACAAGTTGTTTTATGCATCAAATGAATTGTGTTTTTTATCATTCCGAGGTTCATTTCATTCATCTGAAGGTTTATGAAACAGAAATGACCGTACGCTCCGTCCAGGCAGTGAATTGGCTCCATCGTGGCATCTTCATCCTGTGACGCTGGGTTGCTTGTTGTCTCACTGTGAATGTGTTTGGTTCTGCAGATGTTCATCGATAACTTCCAGTCGGCTAAAGAAGCTCTGAGCGCTGCAACAGCTCAGGCGGCGGAGAAGGCAGCATCCAGCGTTCGAGGCTTCGCCCAGAAGAGTTTCCGTCTGTCCATGGACATCAAGCTGAAGGCTCCGCTCATCATCATCCCACAGTCCTCCACCTCCCACAATGCCATGGTGGTGGATCTGGGTCTGATCACGGTGGGCAACAGCTTCTCTCTGCTGCAGGTTGAAGGTTTCTCTCTGCCGGCGGTGGTGGAGAAGATGGACGTCAAACTGACTCAGCTGAAACTCTCCAGGTATCAACACAAAACCTTAGAATAAATAAAAAGGTCAATTTTTACTTATTTAGTTATTTAGTATTTAGTTTTAGAGCCTGGAGGTTCAGAAACCTGTTTGTGGTTGAGTCAGAAATCAGCCTGATTGGACAAACGAGAAAATAAAGATGTTCAGAGTCACACGGAAAAAAGAAGCAACGCCGTGAATTCACTAAAGAAATATTATGAAGAGCGAACCAGAACAACAAACAGGCGAGCAAACATTTATAAAAGCTGACTCTCTATGATGCAACAAAACAGGAGAACATCAGTGCTCCGCTCTTCTGTGTTTAGTGTTTATCATTATTCTCTTGATTTTGAAGATTTACACAGGCAGGGAGAAGAAGGGATGAGGTCTGGACAGACGGCAGGATCAGAGCATCTTGGTGGCACAACCGAACTTTATTGTGATGCAGTGATTCCAGCCAGCGACCTTTGTTGCATGGCGTGTTTCTGTCTTTTCACTCTCAGTCTGTCTGATTGAGGGTGAGGATGACAAAATAAATGGCAGAATTTTGTGAATAGACTGTACAGGCTGCTGTTGTATTGGTTTAAAATGGTGACATCACAGCTTCTTCATCAGGGTAGAAAGACCTCTAGTTCTCTCTGTAGACAACAGACAGCTGAGGCATTTAGACGTAGAAAACTGTAAAGGTTTGCTGTTCGTGTTTCCATGAACACACCAATAATTCCTGCTCTGATCATTCACACAAGATGACGACCACGTGGATAAAAACTAGGGATGCTCCGATCAGCATTTTTGAGGGCCGATTCGATCACCGATCACAGGAATCATAAATCTGCCGATACCGATCACCAATCACAGAATGGATGGGAGAATAATAATAATAATAATAATCCTCAATGTCCTGTATTTACAATCTAGCCTTGTGCACCACTTAAAGTGGTAAAACCATTTGTACTAAAATAAATAATAAATACAATCAAGATCTTTATGTACCACAATCAACTTTTTATTTGTGTAAACATTACATACCCTGTCAAGAGCAATAGATGAACCCTTTCCATAAGCTTTGTTGTTATATCCCTCCACAGGGTTCTCCCCAGAAATGTGTAGTGTAGTGGCGCACGGTCAGCGGGGGGGTGGGGGGTAGAGAGATCGCTCAGCGGGTTGGAGATCGCTCCTCATGGGCTCCCGTAGTTCATAAAACAGCACTGTCTCGTTAGTAGCTTGGTTTTGTGGCGTCGGACCTCGTCGGACACTTGTTGTTCACTACGAGAAGACCGCGGCAGCCCACAAACACCCGCTATAATGCAGCTAACATTAAAAATGAGTATAGCGGCGCAGCGTCTGGGGAGAACCCTGCTCCACCTTTCACTGTCCCTGCTGTAAGGCTCCGGACGTCTAAACGTTTCACTTACAGTGAGCTGAGTGACGGGTGTCTTTGGGATTTGTTTTGCCCGGGCTTGTTTCTCATACTCGCCGTATTCTGTTGTGTGGCGCGTTCTCAAATGCCGTCTCGGGTAAAAAAAAAAAAAAATCTAAACATATTTATATGCGATCGGCTTTTCTGATCTGCACTTTGAGAGCCCACCGATCAACCTGTTTAGGGTCCATATCGGCCGATGACGATCGGCGGCCGATCGATCGGAGCATCCCTAATAAAAACATAATGCTGATTAGATACCGAATACGTGTTCCTAGAACAACGCTGAAGCCAGACTCCTCTCAGCCTGACATCGCGATCCTCCAGCCGATCAACTTGGAGCTGCTCATCATCAGGAACCTGGCTGCTTTGTGGTATACCAAGATCGCCGGGGTCCAGGTCCAGGGAGTCCTCCGGTCCCTCACCGTAGGTCTCACATGTTTGGTATTGTTTTATGGGATTTAACGTTCCTCAGAGTGAGACAAGAAACTGTGTCATGCTCCTCAGATGAGTCTGGGTGAGGAAGACCTCAGCGTGCTGATGAAGATCCTGCTGGAGAACGTCGGGGAGGGAAGTAAAGAACACAGCATGGACGTCAGGAGACAGGTGGCTCAAGGTAACCCTACTCTCAGTGCATGATGGGAAATCTCAGAGAAACTCATGAGGTTTCACCTGTGCATCAACACTGGTGTTATATAAAACCTCGCTACCTTTGAGTTCTGGTGTGAATCTGATTAATTTCACCAATCAGACAAAAAACAGAATCAGATTTTTACTGACTGGTTTCCCTCCTCAGAGAAGGCGGAGCTTGCTGAGCAGCAGGCCGATGTGGTGTCTTTACAGACGAAATCTGACGGAGTGTTGGCCACCACCAACGGTGGTCTGATGGAAAACACAATCAATATTCTCCTCAACTTTGAAATTAAAGAGGTACAAAATCTGCAAATGCTGTGAGAAGTTTGAGCCACACTTCTTTTCAGTTTATCTGTCGGTCAACCCAAAAATCAAACCAAACACTTGATGTCTGATGTCTGGCATATGTTACTGTAGCTGACAGTATGATCACGAATCATTCGTCCTGATTGACTCTATGTTTGTCACTTGTTCAGATTTCTCCTCAACACCAGACAGCAGGTGTCTTATTCATCTGGTTCTGTTCACTGTTTCCTCTGTAAGGTGTTGCTGACCCTGAAGAAGCCCAGAGAGCAGAAGGAGTCACCCTTCCTGGTTTTTCAGGTCGCTCAGCTGGGCATCGACACCAAAGTCAGGAAGTATGACATGTGTGCCACAACTTACATCAACAAGATCACAATGAAGTGCCTGGAGTTCAAAGGTCAGAGCCCCTCAGCAGAACATCATTACGTTTACATACACAGCTTAGTCAGATTGCAGCGATAGTTCGACTCTGCTACTCAATCAGACAACTGCAATTGTCCGAGTATACATGCCGGTGAGAAAATCTAATTACTGGCCGCAGCATGTCATCCCCTGGTACGATAGGTGGCGCTTTACCTATTTCAACTAGTGGTAACAGGCAAAAACCGATCCGATCTGATGGAATGTATACATGCAGGAGTAATGCGACTATCAATCGAATAATCTAGGTGTTTTAATCCGAATATGAGAAATCCGATCCGGTCCGATTTTAGTCAGACTAAGGTGTTTACATGCATCTTAAAAATCCGATCATAGTCGGACTAACCCAGTAATTCGGTTTTCTCGAGTGTCATGTAAACACACTGAGTGACTGAGCGATAATTACCCTTCCTCTGTGTGTAAAGGTTGATGATCAACTTTTACTTCTCCACCCTGTAGTGTTTTCCTTGGTGTCCCAACTGGTTCCTGGTAGACAGGAAGCAGCTGATAGAACAGAAACGTGCAGCAACTGTTTGTTTCGATGACATGATGTTTTTGGTTTCTTCTGGTTTCAGACTCGAGTGGTGAGCCGCTGTGTCTCATCAGCTCTTCAGTGGAGTCTGGAGCTGAACTGCTCAAAGTGCAGTATTGCAAGGTGATGACATCACTAACTCACTTTTCCACAGATCACCTGTTGAGATGTACAAGTGTGCTATCGTATGTTAGAGCACAAGATGACCCTTGAGCAGAGAATAAAGACATTTAACATTTTCACTCTTCTCGAACTTGTGTGACTGTGTTTCTTTAGGCTGACCGCTTGGGGCCGAACTTCTCCACCATCTACAAGAACACGGAGCAGATGATCAACGTGAGTTTGTCCACAAACACTCACTGATCAGCTGTTCTTCCCACAATTATGTTAAGTAGTGTTTGAGTGGGGAAAGGGTGGGCGGCTGCAGCTCAGGTGGTAGAGCGGGTCATCTAAATCAACTTTATTTATAGAGCACTAGTAATCAGAAGGTCGCTGATTCTAACCCTGGCTCCCCCTAGCTGCATGTCAAAATGTCCTTAGATAAGATACTGAACCCCAAACTGCTCCTGATGTTTACTCAGCACCTTGCATGGCAGCCACCACCATCAGTGTATGAATTACTGTAAGCCACTATGGAGAAAAGCTTCTGATAAATGCCCTAAAGTGTAAATGTAAAAAATGAAAGGGAAACTCTTTGACTCCCTCTGGTGGTCAGATGAAAACCGATGTACAGCTAAGTGTTTTTTTTATGCGATGCTTTCTTGTTCTTAATTTGTGTTCATGGAATGGCTTTGAAAGAACTCTGATTCTTAGTTGTGACTGTGGGGAACATGAATTTGAAGACGTTGGTCTGCAGGTTACATGTGCAGTTAGTTGAAATTGATCATTTGAAGCTCCGCAAATGAAGTCTGTCCCTGTCCTAAACTACAGAGTATTTTTTCCTAGAAACTATTTAGAATTATTCTGAAATTACAGGCCTAAGTAAAATAAAGTGTTACAGATGAATATAACACTCATTCTCTCTCTCTCTCTCTGCAGGTAACCTTCACTTCTCTCGACCTCATGCTTCACACTGAGGCTCTGCTGTCAGCAATCAACTTCCTGTCGGCAGCACTGTCATTTGGCAGCGTCCCGTCTCCAGAGAGAGAGATCAAACCAAAGACGGAGGACAAGACGGTGTCAACAAAGTCCAGTCAGTAAAACTAAAAAAAACAATCTTTAATGTCATCAACATTGTCCTCAAAATCTGAAATACTATTAGCCTGTCTTCAACTTGTCATATTGTTATGTTTCCTGTCAGCTGCCCTCGTATCACCTGCAGACAATGAGGTCATTGACTTGAAAGTGATGATGACGCTGGGAGCCTTTAATGTCCTGGTGTGCGACCAGAGCTGCAACATGGCTGACATAAAGATCCAAGGTACTGAAGCACAGCTGAGTTTCTTTCTGCTGCCTTTCCTCGACGCAAACACTGAGTCACCAGATGTGTTGTGTCTTTCAGGTTTTAATGGCTCTTTGCTGATGCAGGGACCACAGACTCATTTAACCGCCTGCCTGAGAGATTTCATCGTCCTCAACGTTGATCCCAAAAGCATCCACAAGGAGGTCAGTCAGTTGTGTGGTGTTTCCCATTACAGAGATCACTTTTAATCAGAAACAAAGTTCACTCTGATTGCTTCAGACTCTATTAGCTATCTGTCCACTTATCTCTCTTTCAGTACAGATATCAAGACTGATGATATTACATTTATTCCTCATACATTTTACATAAACTGGATTTGATTTGCTCTTGAAAGTTACCCCGGTGAATTTAGTGTTAGATGAGCTTGCACCATAGGATTGCGTCAAGACTTGTCTCAATAGAATCAAACGTGGTCTTGGTTTGACTACTTTGGACAGCTCCAAACTCTCCTGGAAAAACCTAGACAGCCTCATACCACTCAAACTGGCCTTGATTTTTCGAGTTACCTTATGTGTCCTAGACTCTACTTGAGCGCCAGGTGCTGCCACAGGTGACACGAGAGACCTACTAGGTATGCTAAAGGTCCTACCCAGGACTAATCAGACATGGTCTGGATTACCTCAAACTACCCTGGACTGCTTCAGATGACTTAAAATCAGAGTAAACTACCCGTTGGATCAATAGACGATGTCATCGTCCATTGCCGCTGGCTGACAGTCCTGGACTTTGGAATACTGTACCATCGTGACATCATTATTTAAAAGGCCATCGACCAGCGAGCACAGAGAAGTGGTGTGTTCCCTCAGAGGAGCTTTTGGCATTTGTGGGAGAGGAATATAAATGTTTGTTGTTGTTTATTAGAATTAAGCTTATGAGGCTGAACAGACAGATGAACATGTGGTGCAGACCCTTTAAACCCGGCATGGAGATGTATGTTGGTGGTGTGAACATTGTCAAATTGCCAATTTATCAGACATCGCCCAACTAGCTCTCATCAATTTAACTCCTGCAGACTGCCTCAGACAATTTTTATTTATTTATTTATTTATTTATTTTTAATATGTTTATTGGGTTTTTCAAGGACAAGGAGCATATACATTGCTATAGCAAGCCTCTGTGCAAAACAGAGTCAAGGTAAGATGATATCCAGTTTAAAGGAAGCACAAATATAGAGAACTCTATATGGAGAAAAAGGAACATGGTGAAGATACAAAAAAAAAGGGTGAAGAAAAAAACACAACAATAGGTGGTATGCAAAGCTTAGAAATAGAAATAATCGTGTATGACAGGCAAGGAAAAAACAAACAAACAAACAAAAAACACTGACATTGGCAACTGTAGTGATATGAGTTTAAGATACCATGAGTAGGACCTTCTCGCGTACTATCAAGAACATGAAATCTACAGGTCAAATGATCGCTAATGGGGTGCAATGAGAAGGGGTTTCCAGATTTTTAAGAAAACATTTTCCTTGTTGGCAAGGCTGTAGCGAAGGCGCTACATATGAATTACATTTCCAAGCTCCCTCAGCCATTGGTGGAATGTAGGGCTAGACTCAGATTTCCACTGTTGTAGAGTGAGGCGTTCAGCAAGTAGAGTGCAGAATGAGATGGCCTGAGCAGTGTGGTTGTTTTCATGAGGTAGTAATTTGTTGAGTCGAGTTTCCCGACTTTCCACACTTATTGTCCAACACTTGTCATTATTTTTGTTATTTTTGTTTTACTTTTTTAAATTGTGGAACACATTATTACCGTAATTGGCCTCCACTCACGGGGAGTGGAGTAGGATCTTGATAGTCCTACAGTCCTGGGACACTCAGGTGCAGTCTAGTCCTGGTAAGGAGACTCACGGTTGGAAGCAAGGAAGCGGTCGGCATCGGCTGGGTCGGAGAATGTGCAGGAAGAGCAGTCTACCGTCATCCTGAAGTGGGCGGGATGAAGAAAGACTTGCCGTCGAATTGCTTTCATTGGTGCATAGTCTCTTGAGTTAGGTCTGGAAAAAAGAAAATCTTTTTGTTGTTGTATTGGGCGGATGCTTCTCGCTGGCCAGCCTTAGGATGAGGTCCTGGGATTGCAAAGCCTGGCGATGAATGGTCTGGGGGGTGCGCTGTCGGCCAGCTTGGCAGCGAGACTGGTGTGCACGGTCGACTTTGAGCTCTGTTTTGAAGTGTTCCTTCCCTAGTACAGCCGGTATCAGCTCAGCAATAAAATCAGTAGGTCTTCCTTTCTCAGCGCCTTCTGGGATCCCGACAATTCTGATGTTTTGACCTCTGGACCTGGATTCTAGGTCTTCCAACTTCGCTTTCATGTATTTGTTGTCCGTCTTAAGGGCGCTGCAGTGTGACTCCAGTGCATCGATGCGGCTATCGTGGTTAATGACACCAGACTCAAGCGTCTGGAGACGCTCCTTGGTCTCATTTGACTGGAGCTCTTGTATTTGGGTTGATAGACTGACAAATTTGTCCTCTAGGTTTTTATTCAGATTGCCAATTGCGAAGAGCAGGCCAGATGGCGACGGCTCTTTGGACATTGAAAGTGTGCCAGCCGAATCCCCCGCTGTAGCATTAGCGTTAGCCTCGTGGCTTCTAGCTAGTTCACCGGACTTTTCTTCGGTCGAACATAAGCCCGAAGTTGGGTCCTTCAGTGTAGTCTTCTTAGTTGCAAGTTTAGGAGCCATGGTGTAGGGATTTAATCGGAAAGTGTGGGAAAAAATGTGTTTTAGTTTGGTTATTAGCGGAGCTATCTAAAAAACATGTCTACTACACTGCATGTCTAGTCATGCCCCCCCTTCCAGACTGTTTCTGACTATTCCAGACTACTTCAGACTGCCTCAGACTATTTCAGACAACTTCAGAATATTTAAGACTTCCTTAGACTATTTCCGACTATTTCCGACTATTTCCGACTGGAAATAGGTGCTGCCGCACCTTGGCTGGCGCTCCGTCTCTGAAGCAAAAGTTTTCTGCCCTTAAATCTTTAGCTTGACCTGGTTAGGAAGGAAGTTTCGTGAGCTGGTGGTTTTTTGCTGCCTGCTCTCGCTCCACAGCCTGACTCATACGGGACCATTGTTGGCATCTAAGCTTGTCATTCTACCTGTCGAGAGGTCCCCTCCTGCCAGCTCCCGCTGCTTCCAGGTCTCCCGGGAGGGATTCCTGGCATGGTCTTGTACTCCTCCTAATGGGGCGGTCATTCCTGCGGTCATCATCATCCGCCAGCTCGCGTCTAACCCCAACCCACCTTGATTTTCCCGTCCCAGCGTGGTCGGCTGCTGGACTCTGGCTGGCTCCCTCCGCTGACCACCACCGCATTGGGCTGAAGATCTTCTCACCTCAGTGGGACCGCTCGGCTACTACGCCGGTGGCCCCCTCCTTACCTGGACGCCCTGTTCCCAGTCACAGGCTAGCGCTAGCTTTGAACTACCGCTCCACACCCGAACCATGCTGCTGCTATTCTCCACCTCCGACCTCCACGCTCTCAACCACCACCTCTACCCGGACTGCATGGACACTATCACTAAAACCTGACTACTATGCAGTAGCTGCCCTCCACACAGAGGTTCTGGCCATTTGTTTACCTACAACTTTTCATTCGCAAACTCCATCCCATCCAACTTGTCCTGCCGCACTACCACTTCCTCATTACATCTTCACAACAACAAACGACATGTGAACCCATCAAATCTCCGCCCACCAACTGACAATAACCTGGACTTCTTCTGCATGACTGAAACCTGGCAAAAACCTCTGGGCCACTTCTCCCTTAACCAGACCACACCCACCTCATTCACCTACATTGACAAACCTCGACCTGAGGAGCAGGGTGGCGGTATGGCTGTCATTCACAAAAGGACACTAAAACATCCACAATCTCCATTCCTGCTGCTCATTCTTTTGAACACATCGCCTTCAAACTCCTTGGTCCCACTCCTCTGGTCACTGCCATCATCTACAGCCCCTCAAGCCAAATTCCTCTTCACCCAACACATCAACTTTCCCACCCACAGCTGTGGTCACATCCTGGATCTAGTCTGCTCCACTGGTCTCACTATACATCAACTCTCCAGACTCAACCTCAACATCTCCGACGACTTTGCAATCACCATGGACATGGACATTACTCTCCCAACCCCAAAAGACAACCGCAAAATATTCTAAAGAAACCTCAAATTCATCTCCCTTTCAGCCCTTTCAGCCTCTCTTGACAGTCAAATATCTGCCCCCCCACCCCTGCTTTTTAATAACCTCTCCGACCTCGTCAACTACTAGAACGAAATAACTCTCCTCCTGCCTCAACCTGCTGGCTCCCATTAAAACCAAAACAGTCTCATTCACTCGCTCTGCTCCCCGGTACACTCCTCAACTCCATCAAATGAAATCCCGCAATACAAGGATGCGCTCACCCAAACCTGCTCCACCTGTTACTCCCAACTCATTCAGTCTGGCTGCACCATCGCCAAAGCTCTCTTCTCCACCATAAACAAACTTCTTAAACCCATCGACAACACCTCCAACACCTTCACAATAAATGCTACTCCTTTCTTTCATTTTTCCAAACAAAACTACAATATCTACAGCAACCTGTCCACCTCTCCTGCCCCTACCCCCTCCACCTTCACCCACCCCTCTCCTGCTCACCTCTCAACCCCTGTCTCAGTTCTCCCATGTGTCTCCAGGGGAATTGTCAACCATCATAGCAGAAATTAAAAGTCAACCCTCAACTCAAAACCCACCTCATCTCCACCGATCCCTTTAAACCTTTTCAATATGGCTACCGTTCCCAACACAGCGCAAAAACAGCCCTCCTTAAAGTAATTAACAACCTCTTCCTCTCTGCAGACTCCGGCCACCTCAGCAACCTCATCCTCAGCTCACTGCAGCTTTTGATACCATCAACCACCTCATTCTTCTCTCCCGCCTTGAATCCTCCCTCAACATCACCGGCACTGCTCTCTCCTGGTTTAAATCATACCTCATGTTCATCCACATCAACAACTGCACCTCCTCCACTGCTCCCCTGTATCAAGGTGTCCCCCAGGGTTCAGTGCTTGGTCCACTACTCTTCATCTTATACATGCTTCCCCTTGGCAACATCATACGCCGTCCTGGTTTCTGTTTCCCTGCTATGCTGACGACTTCCAAATCTACATCTCCGCCAAATGCATCACCCCTGCCTGATTCATGCCCTCATCACTTCCAGAATTGACTACTGCTACAGCATCCTCTATAACACACCGTCCAAACTCCTTAATAAACTCCAAAACGTCCAGAGCTCTGCTGCTCGTCTGCTCACCCACACCCTCGGCCACATCACCCTCATCCTCCAGGAACTGCATTGGCTCCCCATCCCACAATGGATTCAATTCAAAATGCTCCTACTCACTCACAAAGTCCTCCACAACCAGGCACCCCCCTACCTTACTGATCTGCTCCACCGCCACAACCCGTCCCGAACCCTCCGTTCCTCCAAAGCAAACTTCCTCACTCCACCACACAAAACTATGCAACGAACCTTGCGTCAGACTATTCTGGATTGACTCTGTTCTGTGCCTCTGAATTCCTGTTGAATAAAGGTTGTTGACTCTTTCTCTCCTTCAGGCCATCTCCATCGTGGGTGATGAGGTGTTCAGCTTTACCATGAGTCTGACTCCTAGCGCCACAGAGGGTGCCGGTTACGCTGACACCTCCAAAACTGATGGCAGAGTGAAGCTGAGCGTGGGCTGCATTCAGGTGGTTTACCTGCACAAATTCATCATGTCTCTACTGGTGAGTTTCACACAGCTGAGTCAAAATGACTCAAGTTTGTTGAACTTAACAATGTGATTTTATTAATATGTTATTATAGTCGTGTCAGAAATGAGTTCACTGATACTAAAGCTTGAAACTGCTTAAGTTGCTCTGTTCTTTGTTGAAGTAACTCTGCTCAGATGCTGTTTTGTTGTCTGGATCAGGTTTTTTCAATACTAATGATACATTGAGTAAAATTGTATTTCTTTGCAGGTTTGAATGTTTCTTTTTTTTTTTTTTACAGATTTGTTTGACATTTTTATAGAATTGATAGTGATAGTAGAGAAACCTTCTGATTATTGTAAGTCATTTTTGTTTTCTGGATAATAATGATATTTTGAATGCAGATTTTAACATTGGCCCTAAGTTGGTGTAGTAGTCAGTGACAGTTTTCATTGTTTGTCTCTGTTTCATTCAGAACTTCACTAACAACTTCCAGACGGCTAAAGAAGCTCTGAGTGCTGCGACAGCTCAGGCGGCGGAGAAGGCAGCATCCAGCGTGCGAGACTTTGCCCGGAAGAGTTTCCGTCTGTCCGTGGACATCAAACTGAAGGCTCCCCTCATCATCATCCCACAGTCCTCCACCTCCCACAATGCACTTGTGATGGACCTGGGTCTGATCACGGTGGGAAACAGCTTCTCTCTGCTGCCTGTGGACGGATGCCCGCTGCCAGCAGTCATCGACATCATGAACGTCCAGCTGACACATCTCAAACTCTCCAGGTCAGTGAGTGGATGCAGGTCCAGGGATCTGCTCTATAGACAGCAGAGAAACATCCTGAAAACCAACAACTCTGCAATGTTTAGTCAGGACTAAAGATGTCACCAGGTTGTCCTAAATTGGGACTAAAGATGTCACCAGGTTGTCTTTAGTCAGGACTAAAGATGTCACCAGGTTGTCTTTAGTCAGGACTAAAGATGTCACCAGGTTGTCTTTAGTCAGGACTGAAGATGTCACCGGGTTGTCTTAAAGTGAAACTCTCGCCAAAAAACAACTAGGCTTTATTTGCGATTGAATATGAGTCAAACCTTCGTGTAAATGCATATGTATGACAAAAGAGGCACTTTTAAGATTTACCGTAGTTTCGTTTTTAGGCAAGCTAATTTTAATGGGAGTGCAGGGGCACTTTTGCGCTAGCATCAAAATAAAAGAAGGCTCGACACAACATGAAACTTTGCTCGTAGTATCACCAGGGTTTTACACAGTGTTTACTAAAAAGAAGGTTTTTGGAGAACTCACGTTAGTAGCTGGATCTCCGGCACGCAGACAAAAAGTGTCGATCCCCGAGTGCGACCTAACAGTCAGACTTGAGGAGCGGTCCACCATTACTCTCCTGCCTGTTAGGTCGCACTCGGGGATCGACACTTTTTGTCTGCCACGACGGCGGCGCACCAGAGGTGCAGCAGCAGCCGTGAGTCATTCAAAAACCTTCTTTTTTGTAAACTCTGTTTACACAAACAATGTTCTCAATGCTCGTGTTCATGTGTAGAGACCCTGGTGATACTACGAGCAAAGTTTCATGTCTTCTTAGTGTTAAATAGTGATTTTGGTGCTAGCGTAAAAGTGCCCCTGCACCCCATTGAAAATTAGCTTGCCCAAAAAAGAAACTACAGTGAATCTTAAAAGTGCCCCTTTGTCATAATTCTGCATTTAAACGAAGGTTTGACTCATATTCAATCGCAAATAAAGCCTCGGTTGCTTTTTGGTGAGAGTTTCACTTAAAGTCAGGACAAAAGGTGTCACCACATTCAGTACGTTTACATACACAGCTTAGTCGAATTACAGCCATAGTTCGACTATGTTACTTAATCGGACAACTGCAATTGTCCGAGTATACATGCTGGTGAGAAAATCAAGTTATTGACCGAAGCATGTCATACCCCGGTACGCTAGTACCCATTTCAACTAGTGGTAATAGAACCACCTCCAGCTGACCTCTTTACGTCACCAGCAACAACACACTGCCTCGGCATTCCAGAAAGATGACGTACGAAGAGCAAGACGAAGCTACATCTTTGTACATTTCGTATATGGTGTACATGATAATTACACAAACTAGATGCACAATACCACTCTTGCTTGTGGTGATTTCGGAGGAAAGACGCCGCTGTTGCCGTCCTTCTACTTCCGGCTCACGGCCCCGGGAAAAAAATCTCGAGCCTGTGCAGAAGGCAAAAATCCGATCCGATCTGATGGATCGTATACATGCAGGAGTAATGCGACTATCAATCGAATAATCTAGGTGTTTTAATTAGACTATGAGAAATCCGATCCGGTTCAATTTTAGTCAAACTAAGGCGTATACAAGCAACTTAAAAATCCGATCATAGTCGGACTTACCCAGTAATTCGGTTTTCTTGAGTGTCATGTAAACGCACTGATTGTCTTTAGTCAGGATTAAAGGTGTCACCAGGTCTTGGTTGTCTTTACAACAGACAGAATTACTCCAAACTGGGTCAGGGTTCTTCTTTGTAGAGCAGGAGCAGAACATCAACGTTTCTTCATTGTCTGTCTAAATAAACCATTTTCAACATTTCTCAAGAAGCATTAATTAATTTTTTTTCAACTGTGGTACCTGTCCTTTAGGACCTGTGGCGACGGGATGTCGGGTCAACCCAGCAGCGAGCTGCTAGAACCAGTAAACCTGCACCTGAACATAAAGAGGAACCTGGCAGCTTCCTGGTTCAAGAAGATGGTCGCCATAGAAATTGATGGAGATCTGAAGCCCATGAAGGTAGGAGGAGGAGGAGGAGGAGGAGGAGGAGGAGGAGGAGGAGGAGCCCCAGTACTGATGGCTGTTTCTTTTCAGCCTGGCTCTGTTCTTCTCTCCTTCAGAATCAGTTGGGTTTGATCTGATTGTTGTTAAAGCAGAATGTGACACCGACTCCCTGAAGCATCACCCAGTCATCACAGTGGATGATCTTGTTTTTGACTAATGGAGGTCCCTGCTTATCTATCTCATTGTCTGTCCATAGATTTATAGCCATGCAGAAGATCTCTTCAGATCACTTAAAGCTGATTTAACCTGGCACAGTCAAAGACCATTAAAACTACTGACTCACATATTTATCCTAGCTAACCCTTCTCTGTTTCTAACTCCTCTGTCCTTGTTTTTGCAACCAGTTAACATGTACACCACCAAAGGTACAGTTCCCTCTGAGGACAGTCCTCTCTTGTAGTGTTGAGGTGTAACATCACTAGTGTCTGTGTCGTTGTAGTGATATGACCCGTGGAGATCCTGTAGGCGTCATGATCAGGGCGATCAGAAGTCTGCTGGTCAGATTTAAAGAGATGATTGTTACAGAACGTGTTTCTGGCCAATTGTTAGGTCTGTTGACAACAAACCTTCAATTACTGAAATCTTTTTGCGATCCTTTTTCCATCTGACAAAACGTTGTGTCTATGTTCACCATCGGCCTGATGACCAGAGCTTTGCCCTGCACATCAATGCCCATGAAATCCTGCTTTGTCGTCACTGCTGGAGTCGATCCACTCCATGACCTTTAAACATTGTTTCTATTTTAACCAAGTTTATGATGCATGACATCACTCACTAATGTAAATCAACTGCTGTATTGACACTGGACCTAAAACAAATGATTTGTCACGCATTTAATTTGTTACTGACTTTGTCTAAAGACATATGCAGGAAAACTATTTTTCATGTTTGGAATTACGGAAGGGCATATATGTTGTTCATATTGCACAGATATGTTAGACTGTTCCTTTAACCCCCTAGAGGATAGTTACTTAAGTGAATCGAGTGTGTAGAGGTCCTGACATTGTGTCACAGCTGGGTGTAATCAGCAGGTCAGTGTTCCTGTCTGTAATGAGTGTAGTGTCTATGCTCCGTCTGTAGGTGGAGCTCAGTCAGGGTGACCTAAAGGTGCTACTGAGGATCCTGATGGAGAATCTGGGAGAGGCTGGTGGTCTGGAGCCCACCGCCCAGAGACAAGGGGCTGGCGTGCAGCTGCAAGCCGCTGGAGGCCCCCCGGCAGGTCTGACAGATTCATATTCACATATTTATATTGATTCAGCTTCTGTCTCTTTGCTCATGAGCAATGATGAGATCAGTTTTATAATTGTGATGTTATTTCTTGACTCTTGATCCTTTGAGCATTTTGTTGATATATGTGTTATTAATCTTAATTGTTAATCTTGAATATAACTCAGGTGATTTTGGGAACCCGACTGTCATCAACGAGGAAGAGGAGGATGGAACTCTGGAGACCATGAAGTTCAACTTCAACATTGAGTCTCTTGGACTGGTTCTGTACAGCAACGACCCAATTCAGGTGAATCAGAACATAAAGAACAGCTGCGGATGGGTTTTAGTTAGAATCCTGATTAGGTTTTGTCAGTGTTCTGGAAAGTTCGGTGTGCATTTCCTCCTGATGTTTTGATGAGGAAACTCAAATCAGCAGCTTTTTTACTTTCCTTTTGATTTTGGATTTTTTATGATGTCAACAGGAAACAAGTCTCATCCTGAACCATCTGTCTGCTTTTCATAAAGTTCTTATGTCCAACAGTGATTTGAATTCTGCTTTTCAGCTCTCAGCTCTTCTTCCAGGATAACTTCACTGTTTTAAATTAAGTGAAATGAGTTTAGGATGTATGAAAATCCACCCATCTACAAGTTTACTATCACTATTTAAAAGCCTCCAAAATGTCTCAAACTCAACTTTCAGGGAAACTGTTGTAGCCTCAACTCCAAAAAAATTTTGATGGTACATAATTTTAAATGCCGGCATAACAGAAGTTATTCTTCTCACCCTGGCTGACATTAAAGAGCTCCATCAGCAGTAATGACGTGAGGTCCTCTGATCAGGGTTTGTTGGTCGTTCTTCTCCTCAGGTTTAAGACAACTGGAGAATTTTGGAGCTATTAAATGTGTTTTTTTTTTAACTTGGAGTAACATAAGAAGCATACATCAGATGGGTGTAAAAATCATTCTTGTATCAACATCAGTGCTCACTTTTTCATACGTCTGCAGACTAATTTGTCAAATCTGGAAACTAGGACAATCACGGGTTGAAGGAACCTTTTAGTTCTTGAAAACTAGCTCCTGGGTACTTTGGGTGGAAACATGGCTTTTGCTTTTTGGTCTCTATTCTTTAAGCAAGCAGCTAGATAAAGAAATATATTTTTATGTGTTGAATATAAGAATATGTAGTAATCATCATGAGCAGATCCTGTAAGGTGACCAAAAAACAAAACGAAGGGTTCCAGGTCTCAGTTTGTTGAAGTGATGAACTGTGAACATAAGACTTTATCATCGATCACAGTTTTTTATTCTTCAGGATGAATATGATTACATTTTTGTATTCATTTTGAAAACAAAAATCCTAAAGTTCCCATTCAGTCTGTCACTCAAGTTGTTGACAAAGACGGCCTGAATCACCTCAGTCAGGATCAGCTGGTCCAGGATCATTCCTGTGGTTGTTGGACCTTGTGTCTGATTGTTGTTCTTGTTGTGTGCAGCCGTCAGGCCTGCAACACCAAGAGAACCTCAGACTGGGCGAGTTCACCCTCCACCTCCTGAAGACTTCAGGGAGGATCCTGACCAACGGCAGCATGGAGGTGACCACAGTCCTTACTGCCTGCACTCTGGACGACCTGAGGATGGGCATGGAGAGGGTGACCTCCCGGTAACATGGCATCTGCTTTCTCTCAGAATGTCTGAGAATGTGTCTCATGAACCATGAATCAGGGGCAGCTGTGGCTCAGGGATAGGGGCAGCGTCTTGTTATCAGAAGGTCGCTGGTTCAATTATCCTGGTCTGAATGTTGAAGTGTCCTTGGGCAAGATACTGAACCCCAAACTGCTCCTGATGTGCTGGTCGGCACATCAGTGTGTGAATGTACGTATGTGTGAATTACTGTAAGTCACTTTGGACAAAAGTGTCTGTTAAATGCCCTGAATCTAAATGTAATGAATCTCAGTTTATTCAGGAGGAGAAGAAATGTCCAGAAGAGACGACTCCTCCTCTATTCAATTCTTCTTCAGTGTTAGTTTGGTTGATTGACTCCAGACCTCTGCTGACACCTTGTGGTTCTGTAGCTTCACATTTTAATGTGTGTTGGTCAGAACGGAACATCTTTTAACAGTTTTACTGCAGAAAACCTCATTTTACTGCAAATATGTAAAACTTATGTTTTGGGTTTGAGAATAAATCACTTCAACAAAATATGTAGAATTACTTTCATATATGAATTCTCTTCTGGAAATATTTGGATTAAAATCGGGTGGTTTGTATTGACAGCTGTATACCTGATGTGTATCAATGTTTTACTATATTGATTATGGTCTCAGTCTCAGTGAAACCTGTGCTAAATGTTGTGTTTCCTCAGGATGGTTGGCCGGAGAGACGAGCAGAGCTCTGAGGCCATGATCGATGTGACATATCGACAGAGCACTGGAGAGCGGGAGGTGGTTGCTGTTCTGCAGAAACTCAATGTGTGTGCCAGCGTGGAGTTTCTGATGGCTGTCACAGATTTCTTCCTGCAGGCTCTGCCAAAGAGTTCATATCCGACCTCTGCACCGAGTGACAGATTACTGCTGAGACAGACCGCCGAGCCGCGAGCCAGTGCCAAGACTGGTGAGACCCTGAAACCAACACAAAGGGATGGCCGGTCTGCCTCTATCTAACAAAAACCAACATTAAAAACAAAGCTCAGTTAAAAAAAAAATAGAATTACAGTGAATAAGTAATACTTACTTAGTAGAGTAATATAGGGTTGGGACAGTCACATCTGAGCTGTGAGATGATTAACAGAATCTGCTGCACAGAATCAGGTTCAGTTTTTTGAGAATTTGTTCTTATATTACTGCTTTAAATCGATCTAAGAAAGTTGGTCATAGACTTGGAATGAGGTCAGAAACTGCTGAAGTAAAATAGATCTAAAATGTAAGTAAGTTTAGTCCGTATGAAATGTAGATTTTGGACTGTCCAATTACTGATGATGTCTTCTTCAGCTGGCGCTCAGAGCAGCAGGTGAAGCAGATGTCATGTGCATGTTTGTAGATAATTCAGCTGAAAGAAAACAGTTACAGACAGAATAGACTGTACAGACACTCCCACACACTTTAAGGACACTCTCATACTCTGTAAGGACATATCCATACTCTGTACAGACACTCCCACACACTGTAAAGACAATCCCATACTCTGTAAGGACACACCCACACGCGGTAAGAACACTCCCACACACTGTAAAGACAGTCCCATTCTGTGTATAGACACTCAAACACACTGTAACGGCACTCCCTTACTCTGTAAGGACACTCCTTAGATAAGAGGTGAAACATCTCCAACAAACTAAAACAAGTCCAGTTGACTATGAAACAGCACTTAGAGTTACCTGAAGAGTTGTGTTTCTCTTAATTATTTATCATAACACAGATTAAGAATTAAGATTCATACAAACTAAATAAACAGAAATAGAAAGTACAGAAGGATCTAGCCTGTTCTGACATGTTGAATACATCTCATCTTCTCTCTGAAGCCCCAACGGTTAGGACTCGTATTCGAGCTGTGGTTGTTGACCCGGAGGTGGTGTTTGTGGCCAGTCTGATGAAGGCTGACGCCCCCGCCCTCGTGGCCTCGCTTCAGTGTGACTTCACCCTGCAAATTGACGACGACGGGTCACAGAACATGAGAGCCAACCTGAGAGAGCTCAAGGTCCTTGCCTGCCCCTTCATTCGAGACAAGGAGGCCAAGGCTGTAACCACTGTAAGATCACATGACCACGTGGGGACACAGCAGCAGGTCACATATCGGGACACAGCAGTAGGTCACATGTGGGGACACAGCAGCGGGTCACATATCGGGACACAGCAGCAGGTCACATGTGGGGACACAGCAGCGGGTCACATATCGGGACACAGCAGCAGGTCACATGTGGGGACACAGCAGCAGGTCACATATCGGGACACAGCAGCGGGTCACATGTGGGGACACAGCAGCGGGTCACATGTGGGGACACAGCAGCAGGTCACATGTGGGGACACAGCAGCGGGTCACATGTGGGGACACAGCAGCAGGTCACATATGGGGACACAGCAGCGGGTCACATGTGGGGACACAGCAGCAGGTCACATATCGAGACACAGCAGCGGGTCACATGTGGGGACACAGCAGCGTGTCACATGTGGGGACACAGCAGCGGGTCACATGTGGGGACACAGCAGCGAGTCACATGTGGGGACACAGCAGCAGGTCACATGTGGGGACACAGCAGCAGGTCACATATCGGGACACAGCAGCAGGTCACATGTGGGGACACAGCAGCAGGTCACATATCGGGACACAGCAGCGGGTCACATATCGGGACACAGCAGCAGGTCACATGTGGGGACACAGCAGCGGGTCACATGTGGGGACACAGCAGCGGGTCACATGTGGGGACACAGCAGCGGGTCACATGTGGGGACACAGCAGCGGGTCACATGTGGGGACACATTTGGTGATTTAATCAGTGTTTTCCATGTGAGGGTTCATGTTGCACATTCTCCTCCCGACCTGCAGACTGTGAAATTACCTTGTCTCACCTGCAGCTTAAACTGTTTACTCATCAGTCTGACTCGGTCCAATAGGTGTTGCGACCCTGCTCGGTTGCCTTGGAAACAAAAACCCAGCCCAACCAGCCACTAAAAGGCTCTATGACGGTGGAGGAGGTCATTGTAAAGGTACATTCATGTGTCACACTTTGTAAAAATGTATTTATGGGTCTATTGAACTCAACAATCCAACGGCAAGTGACAGAAATGACGGACGAGGGTCCAGCTGCTACACAGACGGTGAGCTCATCATCAGTTTTTCCCACAGATCTCTCCGTTCATCCTCAACACCGTGATGACTATAACAGCCGCCATGACGACAATGCAGCGTGACGAGCAGACGCAGGAGTCCAAGTCGAAGGTCAGTGACCTCTGGTCAGTCATGAACATCTACAGCTGTAACTTTTGGTTCCTAGGGGTTGACCAGGCCACTGAGGCCACCGAGAGCTTCAGAGAGCCAGATGGTTGCAACCAGGGTGAGAGCTTTGCTGCAGAGGTCAAGGTACCACATTTCAGCTCCTCTTAATATTTTATTCTGAAAGGAGGTCAAGTCTTTTTGCTGCTGACAAGGAGTTGTTGTCCCAAAGGTGGTCCAGTTGACACTGGAGTCTGGTTTGGGTCATCGGACTGTCCCTCTGCTGCTGGCTGAGTCCTCCTTCAATGGGTCGGCCAAAAACTGGTCGTCTCTGCTGCAGCTGAGAGCCGACATGACGCTGGAGGTAAGAACTGATCATGAACCTGTCCTTCTCCCCTGATAATGAACCTGTCTTTCTCCCCTGAATAAAAGTATGTTCAACCAATCTTAGAAAACGTAACTAAGCATTTGACCTGCGTTGTTTGGCTGGAGATGCTTCTGTCACTGTGTCATTAATGCGAACTTTGACTTGTGGATATCATCAGGCAGTGAAAACCTCAAACTCAATTTGAACTGCTGTGGTGACTTAAACAAATAAACATGTTGATCATGAATGTTGACAATGTGATTTTTGTCTGTGTGTGTGTGTGTGTGTGTGTGTGTGTGTGTAGGTGAACTACTTTAATGAGATCCATGCAGTGTGGGAGCCTCTGATTGAACGAGTTGACAGCGGCAGACGCAGGTGGAACCTGGAGCTTGAGGTAAATCGGTCATCCACTGATTCAGATTTGAAACCTCATGAGAAAACACCAGAGGATTGATGGCTCTTCAGGACACACATATGTCATGTGTATATAAGGGACCAACAAAACAAATCACAAATTACGATATGAATTATGATGACATTTATATGGGTTGATTTTTATTTGTATTCAGCATATTTTTATGGGCCAGAATCCAATATCACCAAGCACATGTGGACAAACTTACATTTGTCCTTTGTGTATTCCTTGGGTGACAGAAATATGCTATGTCAAAGTAAATTTTAACCAGGATAAAAATTGATGCCTATCTTTTTTTTTCTTTTCTGAGCACTGGTATTGGATCTTTACTTAGCGTGGCAGATACACATGTTCAGGTATCTGAACATCTCTAAAAAAATAGATAGACTGTTTGTTTGTAAACTATAAGAATTCGGATCCAGGAGGACGATATCAGGCGAGAAAACATTCGATGAAAAATCTTTCATTTTTTGTTCTCATTCCTTCAGATGAAGAACAACCCGGTCCAGGACAAGAGTCCCGTCCACGGGGATGACTTTGTCATTCTTCCAGAACCTCGCACAGCCATCAACATCTGCTCCAAAGACACCATGAACATCACCGTCTCTCAGTGCAGCCTCAACGTCCTGCACAACCTTGCTAAGGTACAACACGTCATCACATCTTCTAGAGACTTTATCAGAAAGTGAAAATGTGAGTTTTTGTGCAGCAGAAATTACCAACGCCAACTGAACAGGAAACGAAATCCTTTTCAAGATCTGCTGTTTTATTCATTCACTGACTGTGCAAACGTGCAATCGACCAACAATATTACATTTTCATTGTTTTGATCAGGCATTCTCTGAAGGGACAGCCTCCACCTCTGACTACTCTCTGAAGGAGAAGGCCCCCTTCACCATCAGAAACACTCTCGGGATTCCTCTCATCGTGCAGCACAGTGCCAACCTGAGGCAAGTGGGTCCAGCAGCACAAGGAAAACTACACGAGCTGTCTGTGGATCAGAGCATGGACCTGGAACACTCCATGTTCAAACCGTCGTCACGAGGAAAACTGTCGGCACTTCAACGTCAAGAGAGCTGCCTGTTCAACCTCACCATCGGTTAGAACGCCACACTGTCACTACAGTCCTGTTACATGTAGAAGGAACAGACAAACAACAGATCTGACCTGTTTTCTTGTTCAGCAGAATATGTTCTTTGGAAGCATAGTTCATGCTAACACTTAGCATACACCACTGGCAGATTATAGATTAGTACCATCCATTAACACTGAGTGACAGCACTGAACAAGACAGTGTTAATATCTGGTTATGGAAACTGTTCAACAGAAGAACCTGTAGACCTGTAAATGATGACATATGAATTAAGACTAAAGGTGGCTGATGTGTCTCTGAACCCGCAGTTCCTTCTGGATACAGTGAGATCTCCAACATTGCTGTGGACAAACCAGGTCGCCGCCTCTACAACATCCGTGGTCCGATGCTGCAGGAGGCAGTTTCTGTGCTGCTGCAGATCGATGCTGCAGACGGCAATAAGGTCATCACTGTCCGCTCGCCGCTGCAGGTCTGACTAACAAACACTCACAAACCTCAGCACACATTCCTATGACATCGTGAACCGACAGCAAGACGGCTTCTTTCTCATTGTTTGTGTTTCCAGATAAAGAATCACTTCTCTGTGCCGTTCACCATCATGAAGTACTGTCCAACATCCAGGAGCCTGCAGAGCGTAGGACAGGCTGAACCAGAGAGAGAGTTTCACATCGCCTTAGAAACATACAGGTAGACTCACACTGCCCTGCTCAGAGGCACGAGGGAACTCACAGTGATGGTCGGATAGCATGCAGCACCATGTTTCACCAGTGTCTCATATTTGTTTCACGTTTATTCTTCCATCAACTTTGTAACCAGAGTTTCTGTAGGTTGTTCTGCTCCAGGTGTACAAAAGATGTTGACAGTGGAGTTTTATCCCCTCTACCTCCAGATGTCAGTTATTTGTGCGTCCAGCGGGATGTCTGGATGGTCAGTACAGCCCGTCCTCCACCTGCGTGGCGTGGAAGGAGCAGGTGCACCGCAGCTCTGAGGTGCGTTCGGTGCTTCAGTGTCCAGCGGTCGACAGCAGCCTACTGCCGCTCATGGTCAGCACGCTGGCCGTCCCTGACGACCTACGACACATCGCCAGCCACGGAGAGGAAGACTGGGACCCCGCCTATGTCATCCACCTCCACCCCGTGGCCACGCTACGCAACCTGCTACCCTACACCGTCCGCTACATGATGGAGGTACACCACAGAAACCAGAGCAAATAGAGACAAAAACAAATTACAATAAAAGCTCAATACATAAAAACAAGTTCATCTATTTTTGTTAATTTATGCGAATCAAAATTAGATCAGTAAGATTTAAGATCATTTAAATCCAGAGAGCAGACGATCCAGAAAATTAATTTCTCTACATTATTTATACAAATGTGCCAGGCAGTCATAAGATTTGTGTCATCTGCACCTGATGTGGTCTGATGAGGTCTGATGACGTCTGATGAGGTCTGATGTGGTCTGATGTGGTCTTGTCTCCTCAGAGCTCAGCGGACTCTTACGAGCTTCAGGAAGGCAGCACGTCGGACCTCCTGAACGCTCGTGTCTCAGGTGAGATCATGTCGTTGGTGCTGATGAGGTATCAGGGCCGCGACTGGCACGGACTTATTCGTATCGAACAGGAAATGCCAGAGTTCTTCGCCGTGTGTCTCACCTGCGACTCAGACACCAGCATGACTCTGGACGTGAGCGTTCACGTGACAAGGACACCGAGCCGCCTATTGCTCTCCCTCTTCAGCCCGTATTGGATCATCAACAAGACTTCTCGAGTGCTGCAGTACCGAGCCGAGGATGTAAACGTCAAACACCCGGCCGACTGCCGAGACATCATCCTGTTCTCCTTCAGGAAGAAGAACCTGTTCAGCAAAAGCAAGGTGAGAAAACAATTGGATCAGATATGTTCGTCTGCCAATAAAACGTTAGACTCCAATGATCACATGACCTCTCATCCAGCGCCACTGTCCAGACAAACACATCCTTTCCCCAGAATCTTTCAGGTCCCATCAAACTTTTGGGTTTGCATCTAAATTTGTGTGTCTTTACCTTCATCGTAAAATTTTTTTGTTGCTACTACAAAACATTTGGTTTTGTACTTATTGATCTGATTGAGCCGCTGAATAAAATCTTGTGTGTTGCTGTTTGTTGCAGCTCCAGTTATGTGTCTCAACCAGCTCCTGGTCTGATGCCTTCTCTCTGGACACGGTGGGAAGTTACGGCTGTGTTCGCTGTCCCGCCAACAACATGGACTTCCTGGTAACTAAAAACCTGTTTAGATGACAGATTTTGGTCATTTAACTATTTAAAACCGAAATAAATAATCTCCAAGCCTGCTCGGACTTGTAAAACATACAGTTTCCATGAAAATTGAGCAGACGATGAAGACTGAGTGGTCATGTAAAAAGCTCCCGAACAAGCACTCGATCAGACTAAATCATATCTGAGTAGAAGTCAAGAGGAAGGTGAAGCTGAAGCAGTTGATTCATAGATGATAGATTGAGGGAAAATGAAGGCAAATGATTTTGATAGAAGATTCATGTTTTCCTAATTTCCAACAAAAAAAAACGCAAAAATCTTTTTTTTTCTTTGAAATTGTGAATATTTGTCTTCTTTGTTGCTGAACTTCGGACTGTTGGTCCGACATAACAGGAAGTTTACTGTGTTGAAGTCAATTTGTATTTCAGGAAGTTTTCAGTAATGATTTTTCTTTTGAACTTTTGAATTATTGATTCACTGATTGATAAAACAATTGTTATTTGCAGCCCACTGGCTTCATAGCTCTTCTTTGTTTGTCCAGGTGGGTGTTAGTATCCAGATGAGCAGTTTTAACTTGACCAGGATCGTCACAATGAGTCCTTTCTTCAATCTGGTGAACAAGTCGTCATATGAGCTGGAGGTGGGGGAAGTCACCAGCCAGACCTCCACCAGGTGGCACTACATCGCCTCCACAGAGGTGAATATGACTCCTGACTGAGCCTGAGTCTGTCTGTGGGACACTACAATACACACCTCATCTCCTAGAGAGCATTGCTGTGAGAACAGTCCAATCAGAGAGCTTACGACTGAAGATTTTGTTAAATAAATTCTCAGATTTGAATCAGTTATGTAGCTGTGGTGCTGACTAAACAGTCTCAATGGAGGCATCTCCATAGTCACAGCCACTGAGGCTCATGGGTACTGGTGAGTGATGACACTAGAGGACTGTGGCCTAGCGGGTCTTGATGTCTAGTGTTTCCTGCTCTCTGGAAACATTCGGGTTTATATCTGCAGTCAGACAGAAAAGCAGCTCAGAGTACCAAGATTAATGTTGTGTGGTTGTTGATGTGTTGTTGTGGTTCTGCAGTGCCTCCCTCTGTGGCCCGCGAACCCTTCAGGGAAGTTGTGTGTCCGTGTGGTCGGATCGGAATCTACCTCCAAGTTCTTCTTCTTTAACCGCCAGGACAACGGCACGCTTCTGAGCCTCGACATGGTCAGTGTCTGCTCAACCAATCACATCAGCTGACTCTCCTCTCTGAGTTTGGTACATTTGAGGGCCTCTTATGTGTGTGTGTGTGTGTGTGTGTGTGTGTGTGTGTGTTTTTAGTGCGGTGGGATCATTGTGGACGTCAACTTCTCTGATCTCTCCATCGTCATCGGCTTCACAGATTATTATGAAGGAGCAGCTCCGGCTCTGCTGCTCAACCACACACCCTGGGTCACCATCAGCTACAAGCAGAGGTCCACACACACACGCACACACACATTTCACATCCTTTGAGTTTTTTTTTTTTTTTTTGTGGTTTTTGTGTGTGATGCCTGGCTCCAGGAGGGGGCTTTGGTCCATCTTTGTGCTGGGATACTCTGCTCTGGGTTTTTATCTAAGCTTTGTCAGCATCAGTTTGCACATCATGATGTTGAGTCAATGCACAATGAAATAAATGAAATCGTATAATGAGAACCATCTCGCCTCCCTCTGTTTCTCATTCAGCGGCTCGGCGGCAGTTCATCAGCTGAACCCCGGTGAGGCTCGGCTGTTTGCGTGGGATGACCCTGCAAGCGTCCGAACACTCAGCTGGAGCTGCATGGAACATTCTGGAGAGCTGGACCTGCTGAAGGTGGGAAACATGTTGTTGCATTTTTCAGTTAATTTTTCAGTTACTGGAGCTGATAAAGATTATAGCATCACATCACCCCTCAGTCCCCCCCTGACGGTCAGTGTGTCTCTGTGTGGTTCAGGACCAGATGGGTCAGTTCTCCTATGACAGCCTGTCTCAGGTCCACTGGGTCTCCTTCCTGGATGGACGTCAGCGCGTGCTGCTGTTCACAGAGGATGTTGCCGTGGTGACGAAGGCTCGGCAGGCTGAGGAGCTGGAACAGTTCCAACAGGAAGTGAAGGTGTCGCTACAGAACCTCGGACTGTCTCTGATCAACAACACCGGCCGGCAGGAGATCGCTTACATCGGCATCACCAGGTAACACGTCACCACCACGTGTGTGTGTGTGTCTGTGTGTGTGTGTGTGTTACAGCTCAGGTGTGTGTGTGTGTGTGTGCGTTACAGCTCAGGTGTGTGTGTGTGTGTGTGTGTGCGTTACAGCTCAGGTGTGTGTGTTACAGCTCAGGTGTGTGTGTGTGTGTGTGTGTGTGTGTGAGTGTTACAGCTCAGGTGTGTGTGTGTGTGTGAGTGTGTGTGTGTTACTGCTCAGGTGTGTGTTACAGCTCAGGTGTGTGTGTGTGTTACAGCTTAGGTTTGTGTGTGTGCTACAGCTCAGGTGTGTGTGTATGTGTTACAGCTCAGGTGTTTATTACAGCTCAGGTGTGTGTGTGTGTGTGTGTGGTGTGTGTGTGTGTGTGTGTGTTACAGCTCAGGTGTAGTCTGGGAGATGAAGCCAAAGAATCGTTGGAAGCCGTTCAGTCAGAAAAATATCAACCTGCTGGAGAAAACTTACCAGAGTCAGCTGAGTGGGAAGACTGAGGGGGGCTGGGTCAAACTGGAGACCAACCTGGAGGTCAGAGGCCAACACACACTCACACACTCACACACTCATACACTCATACACTCATACACTCACACACCAACACAAACGTAAACACAATAGGAGCTGTTGAGAGTTTGTGATGTCAATGTTCTTCAGGTGAACCTCAGCGGAGCCACCATGATGATGCGTCAGCCGTATTCCTGCCCGGTGAGGAGGAACTTCCTGTCTGGGATCCAAGTAGAGTTCAAACAGTCGCTGCACCAGCGCAGCCTGAGGGCTCAGCTGCACTGGCTGCAGGTAAACACACACCTGAACACATACAAAACCTCAAACACTCTCCTGAATGACTGACGTAGTTTTTGTGTGCAGGTGGATAACCAGCTGCCAGGTGCCATCTTCCCCATCGTCTTCCATCCTGTTCCTCCTCCCAAATCCATCGCTCTGGATTCAGGTGGGTCATCATTATTACCTGCTTCTAAATATCTGATCTCACCTATTCACCTGTCGAGGCACACACCAAACTAACCTGAGTGTCCTGACTCCAAGAGCTGTAACCGACTATCTGCTTCCTTCATCCAGCTTTGTTTAACATTAAATCATGAAAGTGATTTTGTCCAGAAAAAAAAAAATTGTCTTTGATGTGATGGGACTGATGGTCGGAGCAGTTTTTTTTTAAAGTTACTGTGTTTAAGTCTAAGCTCTGCCTCCACAGAGCCGAAGCCTTTCATCGACGTGTCCATCATCACCAGGTTCAACCAGCACAGCAGCGTCATGCAGTTCAAGTGAGTTACATCCAGTTAACCAGTTTAAAGTGAGCTATAACCAGTTTAAAGTGAGATTTAACCAGTTCAAAGTGAGATTTAACCAGTTTAAAGTGAGAGATAATCAGTTTAAAGTGAAAGATAACCAGTTTAAAGTGAAAGATAACCAGTTTAAAGTGAGAGATAACCAGTTTAAAGTGAGAGAATACCAGTTTAAAGTGAGTGATAACCAGTTTAAAGTGAGATTTAACCAATTTAAAGTGCGTGATAACCAGTTTAAAGTGTGTGATAACCAGTTTAATTTGCGTGATAACCAGTTTAAAATAGAGTTTTTCCGATACCAGTATCAAAATGCTGCTGATACCGCTGACAATGCAGGTATCGGTATCGGTAGGGGCGAGTCTATGCACGATATGATACCATATAATCTAGAAACGGACCCTGCTACTTCCCAGTTAGCTCAGTTAGCTCTGCTTACAGTTGTAAGGGAGATAGCGAGTGAGAGCGAGAGCCAGCGTCTTGTTATCAGAAGGTCCCTTGTTCGATGTTCTAATACTAACAAAGCCCACACCTTAGGTGAAGGAGAAGCTCCCCCTCCTCTCACACCCTGATATCTTCTCTACCATACATTGATTACTGAATTCAACACTATTTAATTTCCCACACCTTACACTGTGGAAATCAGTTCTTCTTCACTGCTCTAAATCCAACAGTTGCTTTGAAGGTGGTAAGACCGTTGCCCATTTCAACACCAGCAACATTATAAAGTGTCTGAAGATGAATCACATGAAAGAGCATGATGAAACTGCTCTCCCCAAACTTTATGAAACAGTGAGGGAAATGAAAGGCGAGCGGGTGATCAGCTTTACTGCTGACATTTGGACCTCTGACATGTCTTTGCTGAGTCAGCACACTGAGTGGACACAGTATCACCATCAACATTTCAAAGTGCTGCAAGCAAACTTGTTCTGTGAGTAAACTTTTAAGGGAATTATTTATTCCTACAATTATTTAAGGTGCAGTCTCATTACTGTTTTAAACTGTTCTATTTAAAAAGTGTCTGCACTTTCACAGTTTCTAGAGAAACTGTTACCTATTCCTGGATTTCCTTATTTGTTATTTTCTGGTTATGACCGACTGTCAACATAGGTAATAAAAGAATGTTGTATGGCGCCATTCTCTGAGTCAGGCCTTACAACAATGACAGCAATCATATCACATCCATACAGGGTTAGTAGTATATACAGCTGTCACAAGAAAAAAAAACCTGCTTTTTTATCGGATGCCTAATTGGTATCGGCTGGTACCCAAAGCCCAGGTATGGGAATTGGTATCAGGAAGGAAAAAACTGACATCAGAGCATCTCTGGTTTAAAGAACAGAATGCCACCTGTTCTTGGACCTGCTGGCCCACATGCTGTCAGCCTCAGTTAACAAAACAACTCCACAGAGTTCAGACTGAATCAGGTCCACCCCTGGTGACCCTGCAGTGACCAAATGGACAAGTCTTCTCTCAAGTCCTTTAGCTTAGTCTTGTCGATTTAGGACGAGTCAGTTGGGTTCCTCAGTCCTAGTGTGACTGAGTGTAGACTGATGGTTTAAAGCTGTTGGCTGCTTATTTCCTCTTTCCACTATCTAATCAAATCATATCAAATCAATTTTATTTATATAGCCCAAAATCACAATCACATTGCCTCAATGGGCTTTACAATCTGTACAGTGAACAACATTCTCTGTCCTTAGACCCTCGATTCGAGTGAGGAAAAACTTCACGTTGATGGAAAAAAAGACCCTTTTAAAAGGGTAAAAAAAAACAATGGAAGAAACCTCATGAAGAGCCACAGAGGAAGGATCCCTCTTCCAGGACAGACAGATATGCAATAGATAATGCGTGTACAGAAAAGAGCAACAAATCAAGGTTTACAAGTTACATCAACAGAAAGTCTGATACAAGTTATACAGTGGGTACGGAAAGTATTCAGACCCCTTTAAAATTTTCACTCTTTGTTTCATTGCAGCCATTTGCTAAAATCAAAAAAGTTCATTTTATTTTTCATTAATGTACGCTCAGCACCCCATCTTGACAGAAAAAAACAGAAATGTAGAAATTTTTAAATTTGCAAATTTATTTAAAAAAGAAAAACTGAAATATCACATGGTCATAAGTATTCAGACCCTTTGCTGTGACACTCATATTTAACTCACATGCTGTCTATTTCTTCTGATCCTCCTTGAGATGGTTCTGCTCCTTCATTGGAGTCCAGCTGTGTTTAATTAAACTGATTGGACTTGATTAGGAAAGGCACACACCTGTCTACATAAGACCTTACTGCTCACAGTGCATGTCAGAGCAAATGAGAATCATGAGGTCGAAGGAACTGCCCAAGGAGCTCAGAGACAGAATTGTGGCAAGGCACAGATCTGGCCAAGGTTACAAAAGAATTTCTGCAGCACTCAAGGTTCCTAAGAGCACAGTGGCCTCCATAATCCTTAAATGGAAGAAGTTTGGGACAACCAGAACTCTTCCTAGACCTGGCCGTCCAGCCAAACTGAGCAATCGTGGGAGAAGAGCCTTGGTGAGAGAGGTAAAGAAGAACCCAAAGATCACTGTGGCTGAGCTCCAGAGATGCAGTAGGGAGATGGGAGAAAGTTCCACAAAGTCAACTATCACTGCAGCCCTCCACCAGTCGGGGCTTTATGGCAGAGTGGCCCGACGGAAGCCTCTCCTCAGTGCAAGACATATGAAAGCCCGCATAGAGTTTGCCAAAAAACACATGAAGGACTCCCAGACTATGAGAAATAAGATTCTCTGGTCTGATGAGACCAAGATTGAACTTTCTGGCGTTAATTCTAAGCGGTATGTGTGGAGAAAACCAGGCACTGCTCATCACCTGCCCAATACAATCCCAACAGTGAAACATGGTGGTGGCAGCATCATGCTATGGGGGTGTTTTTCAGCTGCAGGGACAGGACGACTGGTTGCAATTGAAGGAAAGATGAATGCGGCCAAGTACAGAGATATCCTGGAAGAAAACCTCTTCCAGAGTGCTCAGGACCTCAGACTGGGCCGAAGGTTCACCTTCCAACAAGACAATGACCCTAAGCACACAGCTAAAATAACAAAGGAGTGGCTTCGGAACAACTCTGTGACCATTCTTGACTGGCCCAGCCAGAGCCCTGACCTAAACCCAATTGAGCATCTCTTGAGAGACCTGAAGATGGCTGTCCACCAATGTTCACCATCCAACCTGACAGAACTGGAGAGGATCTGCAAGGAAAAATGGCAGAGGATCCCCAAATCCAGGTGTGAAAAACTTGTTGCATCATTCCCAAGAAGACTCATGGCTGTACTAGCTCAAAAGGGTGCTTCTACTCAATACTGAGCAAAGGGTCTGAATACTTATGACCATGTGATATTTCAGATTTTCTTTTTTAATAAATTTGCAAAAATTTCTACATTTCTGTTTTTTTTCTGTCAAGTTGGGGTGCTGAGTGTATATTAATGAGAAATAAAATGAGCTTTTTTGATTTTAGCAAATGGCTGCAATGAAACAAAGAGTGAAAATTTTAAAGGGGTCTGAATACTTTCCGTACCCACTGTATATAAAATGAGTGGATCCAGGAGACGACTGAGCAGGACGAGGCATCACCAAGTGGTGCCCGAGCCACACAACCTCCTGTCCACCATGGTGACCTGGAAGAGGGCAGGCCACACAAGATAATTAGTAATAGACAGAGAGGCATCAAGGTTTACAAAGATATAGATATGAGGAGATAGTGAAGCAGCGGAGAGCAATGATCCAGCAGAGTCCAGGGTGTGACGATCCAGATCAGTCAGTATTTCAAGGCAGCAGGAGCCCGGAAACGGTAGATGGTCCCAGGGGGCCGTCGTCCATCAGAAGGGAATGAAAGAGGGGGAGGAGGAGAAGGATAAGGAGGAGAAAGAGAAGGAGGAGAGAGAAGAGGAGGAGGAGGAAGAGGAGGAAGCTATAGAAAGTGTGGAGAGTGACACAGCTTGCAGCTGGTGGGAACAGAAAACATAAAACAAAGGTTAGAGAAATGTGATATTGATCAGAATAAACAGATTGTTTCTCGTCGGCAGCACAGTGTAAATCTAATACTATAGGAACTTATTGAGACTGACACCGACCCACTGAAGAAGCTTACAATTGATATCAGGGCTAATTAAAGGCTAAATCAAAGAAGTGAGTTTTGAGTTTAGATTTAAAGGCGTCAACAGAGCCAGATTGTCTGATGTCAGCTGGGAGGTTATTCCAGAGGAAAGGAGCCCGATAGGAAAAAGCCCTGCAGCCAGCTGACTTCTTCTTGATCCTGGGATCCATCAGAAGCCCTGAATTTTCAGAGAGTAATGCCCGAGTTGGAATATATGGTTTAATTAGATCTGACATGTACGACGGGGCAAGGCAATGTACAGCTTTGTATGTCATCAGCAGCACCTTCAAGTCTGATCTTAGATGCACTGGGAGCCAGTGCAGAGATGCTAAGATGGGTGTAATATGATCAAATTTTCTTGTACGTGTTCAGACTCTGGCTGCAGCATTCTGAACCATCTGAAGACTTTTAGTGCTCTCACGCGGAAGACCTGAAAATAAGGCACTGCAGTAATCCAGCCTAGATGAAACAAAGGCATGAATCAGGATCTCTGCGTCCGCTGTGGACAGGAAGGACCTAATTTTAGCTATATTGCGCAGGTGGTAGAAGGCGATTTTGGTAAAAGAGAGTGTAGAATCAAAAGTAACACCTAGATTCTTGACGGTTGAGCTTTGAGAAATAAGGCAGTTGTCGAGAGTTACGGTCACCTGATGAACATGGTGTCTCTGTCTGGCTGGGGCGATGACCAGCATGTCAGTTTTTTCCGAATTTAGGAGCAGGAAGTTTTCTGGCATCCACTTCTTCACTGCATATTGGCAGGTGTCTAGTTTCGTGATTTGAGATTTGTCATCAGCTTTTAGGGGCACATACAGCTGAGTGTCGTCCGCATAGCAGTGGAAATGTTTTCCATAGCTCCGAATAATTTGGCCGAGAGGTAAAATTTATAAAGAGAAGAGCAAAAGGGCCCAGAACAGAACCCTGGGGAACTCCATACTTCACAGCAGTAAAAATTGGTGAAGTACCATTGTAAGAAACACATTGTGTTCTTTCGGACAGGTACGATTTTAGCAAGGCTAGAGCCAGGCCAGAGATGCCAAATTGACTTTTGAGTCGGTCTGACAGTATGCCATGATCTATAGTATCAAATGTAGCGCTGAGATCCAGTTACATGAGCACTGAGGTCGAGTTAGAGTCTAAGGTAAGTAAAATGTCATTTACCACTTTAGTAAGGGCGGTTTCGGTGGAGTGACAGGCTCTGAAAGCTGACTGAAAAGGTTCCAGGAGATTATTATTGAGTAGGTAGCCTGAAAGTTGTTGGGACACGACTCTTTCTAAGACTTTAGAGAAGAAGGGAAGGTTAGATACTGGTCGATAGTTATTTAGTGATCCTGGATCGAGGTGTGGTTTCTTAAGGAGAGGCTGAACCACAGCAGACTTAAAACTAGAAGGGACAACACCAGTCATGAGTGATGAGTTAACAATATTTAACATTGTAGGTCCCAGTGCTGGCCATAGTTCTTTAAACAGTTTTGCCGGAAAGGGGTCTAGGACGCAGGTAGTTGTTTTTGAGGATGAGACAATTTTAAACAGTATCTCAAGGGAGATATTTTCAAAAGTGTCTTGTCTTTGTAGAGACCGGTGCCACAGAATCGAGGAGCGAAACAAGTACTGAGTTCACTTCATTTGTGAGGCTTTCCACAGGTTTTGTCACAGTCGCAAAAGGAGCCAGGACCCCGGGCACTTTATCACAGAGAATGTCGAGAAGTAAAAACATTTGTGTCACTGACATAGGGACAAGCTAATGATGCTTCAAATGTAACGAGAGAGTGTTCCGACACAGCAAAGGAGACACAAGCGACGTTCAGGGCTGACACATCTAGTCTGTGGGAAATTATCAAATCCAGAGTGTTACCACTGGAATGAGTGGGTTCATGGACAAGCTGAATAAAGTTGGAAATATCAAGAAGTCTCAAAAAAGCTTCCCCTAGAGGGTCAGAGGGCTTATTTAAGTGGATATTTAAATACCCAATAATTAGGATTTTATCTAATCTATCTAATACCTACATCATGTGTTGTACATGTTCTCCCTGTCGTAGAGAGACGACTCAGGTGAAGTCACTCAGTTTAAATGTGGACACAGATGTTCAGCAGCTGACCATTCTGATGTGGAGCAGTGTCCTTCATAACCTCTGTGAGCATTAATAAGTACTCTGTTTGTGTACTTCAGGTACTTCATGGCACTGGTTCAGGAGATGGCAGTGAAAATCGATCAGGGTTTCCTGGGAGCCATCTTGGCTCTCTTCACACCTGCTGCTGACCCGCAGGCCGACAGACAGAAGGTAGAGCAAGGCAGCAGGTTGACGTTTCAACTCCCAAACACACGCAGGGTTCCTTTGATGAATTGAAAACCAATCTGAAATGAGTTTCTTTTTGACTTCATGTTTTACATGTCAGACCTGCAGTCACAAACCTGTAGTCAATTTCAGCTCTGATTTAACACAGAGGAACATCAGGGAAGATTGTTCTTTGTTCTCTCTGATATCCAGAAGGTCATTAATGTTTTTATATCATCTTACACTACTGTTCTTCGTATTCAAGATTTCTGGACTAAAATGATTGCAGGCCTTTGACTGGTACCAAACACAGCCACACATACAACAGGACCAGACCAACTCTGTTTCAGATTTTACTGATCTCCTTAAAAGCTCTTCATGCTCTTAAATGTCTGAATTACTGCTTTACTTTAAGTCAGAGCCTCAGGTAGGGCTCTGCTGGTCCTGGTTCAGGTCTAAAGAAGACCTGGTTCAACAGGTCTGCACTCTGCCCGAAGACTGCAGAATCAGAGACGGCTTTAAATTTAATTTCTAAACTCTATTGTTCATACACCATTTTATTTCCATCATGTCTGATGTGTTTTTTGTTATCGTTTTATTGTTGTTGGTCATTTCTTCCATTGTATTTCTGTATTATTATATTGTATTATTCTGTATTATCCTCAAATGCTTTGCTCCTCGGTCAGCCACGTGACAGAGCTGCTGTTTATGTTTCAGTCGCGGCTGCTAGACAGCGATCTGCAGCTGCTGCAGGCAGAGCTGATGGAGGCGTCGCTCACCGACACGTCAGGGCTCAGTTTCTTCGAACATTTCCACATCTCACCTATCAAGGTGAGGAGACGCACAGCTTCTTCTGTTAACCTAAAGAATGTTCACTCTGCTGCCTTTTTCAGCTCCATCTCAGTGTGTCTCTGTTTTTATATTTTATGTTTCAGCTCCATCTCAGTCTGTCTCTGTTTTTATATTTTATGTTTCAGCTCCATCTCAGTCTGTCTCTGTTTTTATATTTTATGTTTCAGCTCCATCTCAGTCTGTCTCTCGGCTCCAGCGGTGACAACTCGGCTCAGGAGGTGGCAGCCATTCAGTCTCTCAACCTCCTGCTAAAAAGTATCGGAGCAACACTGACCGACGTTGATGACCTTATCTTCAAGTGAGTTTTTTGTAATAGTTTGAAATAAAAGAAAAACAGTGTGTTACAACCCTGGCTCTCAGGTTGAAACAAAGGAGAGAAGACACACAGAGCACTGAGAATATTTCGGTGTTTATTTAACTAAACAACCCAAAAGGAACATAATGTGGGTGTGTGTTGCATCAAATGTAGTGTGTGTGTGCATGTGTATATGTATATAAGGGAACAAACACCAAACTACAGCAGGTTGTAGGCCATAGCAGCAGTCAGCTGCTCAGCCACCAGACAGAGTGAGCAGACTGACTGAGGCGGCGTTTTATCAATGAAGCCACACCCTAAGGTGTGGTCTGCTTAGGACGGCCCTCTGCTTCCTGGTTCTCCTGGAAGGCACTGAGAAGTGAAACAGACAGATCAACAGGGACGTAACACAGTGTGTTTCTAGATTTTTAAGGTTTGATTCCCCCCCTTCATTTACTGCGCTCCCATACTGTGTCTGTGGAGCAGTAACCTCCAGGGGAAAATATAACTCAAAGCGAAAGATTTTTATTTCCTTACCACTCTATAGAAGAAAACCGTTTACAGTTATAACCAGACTGTATTTTGTTTAGTCCAAAGTAAAGGTTGTGTGTTTTCTGTCTTCCTCTGTCAGGCTGGCCTTCTTCGAGGTGAAGTACCAGTTTTACCGTAGAGAGAAGCTGATGTGGGCAGTGGTTCGACACTACACTGAACAGGTAACACTGTAACCATCAACACCCTGAACTCTTCATCTATAAGTCTTCTTCACTTCTCTTCTTATCTCTCCTCTGTTAGATCACGTTCTTGTTCAGTGGTGCACCGTTCTGATGATGCCATTTGGAATTATATAATGTCAGTTTTGGTGTGAAAAAACAAAACGTCTAATGTAAGAACACGATGTTTGTTTCCGGCTACAGTTCTTGAAGCAGATGTATGTTCTGGTTCTGGGTCTTGATGTCCTGGGAAACCCATTTGGACTGATCCGAGGTCTGTCTGAAGGAGTGGAGGCCTTCTTCTATGAACCTTTCCAGGTAAGAAAACACACGTTTGTTCATGTGTTCATATCAATTTATATAGACTTACATTCATTTCCTGTACACCTACCCTGACCCTAACATCAATCAGCTTTCTTGTGTCAGAAACAAACACCTTCAACACAACATGGCAGCACTTCAAAATTTAGAAAGATCAGTTCATTCTGTGGAAATGCAAACTTTGACCCACGAATTGTGGCTTTGACCAATCACATAACTTGTAAACTATGCTAACAAGTTTGCAAATCTTGTTAGCTGTTAACAGCTTACGATCTGTTAGCAAGCACAAGCAAGCTCTAACAACTTTATTGTCTTTCTATTTTAACTCGTTATTGGTCCTGGAGCTAATGTGACAGCTAACAGTTGATTCTACAGAGAGGCAGCTTCATTCATCATGCACACAACATGTATACAATACAACTACATTATTTTTTTTTTTTGGAACTTTATTTTTATTTAACAAGAAAAAACATAGTACAAAACATTCCTTGACAGCAGCACAGAGTACCTATGACAGTACGAGAAAAAACAAAAAACAAAGACAAACATAGAGCTAAAGATACATTGGGGCCCAGCAAGCTGAACAATAACAATGAGTACAATATAATTAAATAAATAAATGAAAGAATAATGGACAATTAAGACAGTGCAACACAGTGTGGGTTCCCTTCAGTTAGAGAGATATTTTGCAATAGGTAGCCACCTCCTCTTAAAGACATCCGACCGTAATTGTAACTGAGCAGTTAAAGCCTCCGTTCCATACACCTCCCTCAGCTTCTGTTTCCACTGCGCCACTGTAGGTGGCCGTGGATTTCTCCATTTTATTGTCACCATTTTTCTAGCAGTCATCAAAAGTATACGTAACAGGTACTTTTGGTCTCTGTTGTATGTGTCGTCAGGAGTTAAATCGAAAAGAAACTGACTAGGGCTAAACAGTTGATCAATCCCCAGAATTGTATCGATCTCGCACTTTATCCCCTTCCAAAAAGGAAGCATCTTTGGGCCGTCCCAAAATATGTGCAAGTGGTCGCCGACCATCCTGCATTCTCTCCAGCAGTATAATGCAACTGGCTCATCTACGAATTTGGAAACCACCGAAGGTGTCTTGAAGAATCTTGTCTTCATCTTCCAGTCAAACTCCTTCCACGTATTACTATTAATACCCTTATGACATCCAGTGCCTATCGTTTCCCACTCTGCATCCTCAATTATAACGTTTAACTCTAGTTCCCATTTATTTTTTAAATAGAAGGTGTTATCTGATGTATCTAATGACAAATTTCTGTATATGTGGGAGACATGTTTTTTGTTTGGTACTTGATGTTTAATTATATTAATAAAGTATATTTCTGTGTGTGACGGGGCATCTTTAATTGTATTCCAATCTGTATGACTTGTGATATAATGCCTAATCTGAAAATACCGAAACATATCACTTCGGGGTAAAAGGAATTTGTCTTGGAGATATGAGAATGGCTGTAAAACATTGTCAAAGAACAACTGGTCAATAACTTTTAAGTCCCTGCCCGCCCACCTTTTAAAAGCGACATCCGTTGTTGAGGGGAGGAAATCCGGGTTTCCAGCGATCTGCATCACCCGTGAAAGGGCAGACGTCCCTCTGATTCTCTTTTGTACAGTCGACCATACTTTTAAGGTGTGCTTCACCCATGCATTTTTGATTACCATTTTCTTCTGGGACTGTTTGCTCAAAAACGTTAGGGCGGATAGAGGTATAGCTGGAAGCGAGTTCTGTTCTATATTTACCCATCCTGTCTCCATGTCATTATTAATCCAGGCTACCACTGCTGTAAGTTGCGCTGCCCAAAAATAGTATTTTATATTGGGGAGGCTGAGTCCACCCCTGTTTTTCTGAAGAGTGAGTGTTTTAAGCCGCACTCTTGGTCTCTTATTTTGCCATATGAACCTAGATATAAGCTTGTCCAGCATATTGAAAGCCGATGTCGGGATCCCGACTGGGAGAGACTGAAACAAGAACAAGAGTCTGGGAAGCAAATTCATATTAACAGCCTCTACTCTACCCAAAAGAGATAACGGTAGAACATTCCATCTCGCCAACTCATCCCTAAATGCCTCAAATAATTTTTTATAGTTTGCCGTGTATAATTGTGTTACTTGGGGAGTGAGTATGACCCCTAAATACCTGAAGCCCTGTTTGGATCTGCGAAAGGACACTTTATCATCAAGCTGGCTAGGCCATGCATCAGACATCATCATCGCCTCTGATTTACTCTGATTAACTTTATAACCAGAAACTAGACCATATTCATTAAGATTTTGCAGAAGAGCTGGGATTGAGTGGACAGGGTTTTCAATAAATAATAATATGTCGTCGGCGTATAGAGCTATTTTATGTTGGTGTCCACCCTCATCTCTTATTCCTTGTATAAGAGGGTTACTTCGAATCAATTCCGCGAGGGGCTCAATGCTGAGAGCGAACAGGGCTGGTGAAAGTGCATCCCCCTGTCTCTTCCCCCGTCCCACATCAAAAAACTCGGAACACTGACCATTAACTCTGACTCTAGATCGTGGATTCATATAAAACATTCCAATCCAACTCAAAAAAGTTTCGTTAAAGCCCATACGAGCCAGCGTTTGCTCCAAAAATGTCCAGTCCAGCCTATCGAATGCTTTCTCAGCATCCAGGCTGAGAAGCATTGATGGAGTCATTCTATCAGAAGCAATAGATTGTAGATTTAAGGCTCGTCTGACATTGTTAGTGCCCTGCCGTCCAGAAATTAACCCTGTTTGGTCTGGGTTCACTAATCTTCGAATGCATTTCTGTATTCTATTAGCCAAAATAGAAGTCAAGATTTTTAAATCTGACAAAGCAAACTTATTGGTAGATATCCCATACACTGAGTGGGGTCCTTTCCATCTTTATGTATAACCGAAATAATTGCCTCTGACCAGGTTTTTGGGGGGTCCCTTTCGTCCAGAGCATGATTATATACACAACATAAAATTGGGGCTAGTTCGTCAACGAAAACTTTATAATATTCCCCAGGGTATCCATCGACACCTGGGGAATTGCTGTTCTTTAACTTAGTAATACTATCTCTGACTTCTTGTACAGTTATGGGGGAGCATAGCGTCCCAAACTCATCCTGTGATAACCTATTCAGTTGTATAGGTTATTAACAATTCCAGTATATTCCCACTTCTTGATATTTTATGTTCTCTTCCTAGCCTCATAATTGTAGTCTCCAGTGCCAGTCTCCTGGCTTCTCTTTGTTTTTTAATCCTCGATGTAATTTCAATGATATGTCCTCTCATAACAGCTTTGGCACCGTCCCATAAAATAGACGGAGTAACCTCTCCGCTATCATTTATAACCATATATTCTTTTAACCTGTCACGCAGTTCCTGTTGGATTATGGGGTCATTCAATATTGAGACATTAAGTCTCCAATATCTGAATGGTTTTTCCTGACCTAAATTTATTTTCATCTCAATGGGGCCATGATCCGACAAGGTTATAGGTTCTATCTTGCACTCTGTCACTCTATGTGCATCAGCCTTTGAAACAAGAAACATATCTAGTCTGGAGTAACTCCCGTGAACCTGTGACCTATATGTGTAGTCTCTGGGATGATGATAACGCCATATATCAATCAAGCCCAATCCATCCATCATTCCCCGAACAGTAACTGATTTTCTAGATCGAGGTCCCTTCTCAGCAGGTAATCGGTCCATACTCTGATTAAGTACACAATTATAGTCTCCCCCAACCACTATGATTCCCTCCCCTTCGTCCGCCAATTTGGATGCTATTTTCTTAAAAAAACTTTGGACAGTCCTCATTTGGTGCATACAGGTTCATGAATGTAAATCTATTGTCCCCAATCGTACCTATCACCATGATATATCTACCGTCCTTGTCTTCCAATACCTTTTCGTTGTTAGCAACCCCTCGTTTTCTCCCTCCTTTATGAGATGCATTATATATTTGTTCCACCCAATCCCTCTTTAATTTAAGGTGTTCTGCCTCAGAAAGATGTGTCTCTTGTAACATTGCAATAGAGCAGTGTAGAGCTTTAAGTTGATTTAGTATTTTCTTTCTTTTAATCGGGCTTCCGAGACCCTTTATGTTGTAGCTAACCACAGTCAACCAATCCATATGACACTACTTTTAATCCTTGCTGTCATAATGCCTTACATTCATCCTATGAGTCCCAAATGCACTGTCACCATTTGTAAAAGTCTTATCAGCTGCCAAGGAAGTAACACACAAAATAACAGGAACTATGTACAATTTCCAACAAAGAACATCAGAAAACACACACATCAACCTGGCTTCCAAGTCCTCAACTGGCCTATCTCCAAGGGTGACCAGTCCCCGTGTGGAACTGGGCAGAGGGTGGCGGGGTCCCTCCGGGATAATGTCACATTGTGCAGCAGTCCCACTCCATTGGGTAAACTGCTGCGGCCTTATGATGGCTGAGTGTAAATCACTCATATCGAGTCAATTGCAGCTGATGCCACCACCCAAAACGACTAGATAATATTCTATTGTTACATTCTAGCTCGGCAAAACATATAGAGAAACAGGTACATATGAAAGTTAGTAATATAAACTTGAAACAAATCTTCAAAAATATATACCCCAACAACATCACTGTAATGGAAAGGTAAGGGGCGCATTAAACTTAAGTCCATCAAACAGAAGATTGTTCACAGGTGTACAAAGCTGTCTAAAATAAGAGGAAAAGAAATCCTTACTTCCCACATCAGGTGCCCAGACATTTCAAGGGAAGAAGAACCTGCAGTCTTCCTCCGTAAACATGCCGACTCTCCGTTCACCTCGTTTGGCATCCCGTCTCTCCCACCTGTACCTGGCCAGCTCCTGCTCCACTTTATCCCGCTCGTCAACTCGGACCTGGATCTTTAGGTCCCTTAGTACTGGCGCTGCGTCCATCACCGTTTGAAACGTATTTTCCTCAGAGTCCACCGTCATCCTCAGCTGTGCCTGGTACATGAACTTCGCTTTAATATTTTAGTCCTTCAGCTGTTTAACAACATAACTGACCTGAGCGCGTTTCCTCTGCAGCTCAGGTGAAAAGTCATTATCGAAGTAGATCTGCCTCTCATCCATCTTGACTGTGCGCTGTTTCCAGGCTCGCTGCAGGATCTGTTCCTTCACCACGTAGTCCACGAACCTGATCACAATGGAGCGACGGGGGCCATTGTCTTTCGGTTTCGGCATAGGCACTCTGTGCGCCCGCTCAATCCTGATGTCATCTTCAGTTAGCGGCAAGTCGGTCAGCACCTTCGACAGTAGTTTTTTAATGAAGGCCACCAAATCACTTTCCTCACTTCCTTCAGGGACCTGGTACAGCCTTAAGTTTTGCCTTCTCGCCCGGTTCTGAAGATCCTCACACCGTTCCACCAGTTCCGCCTCACGTTGCAGTAGGAAGCCGATGGCTTTCCCGTGAGCCGCGGTGGTCTCCTCCGAAGTTGTTATACGTTCCTCCGCATCAACGTCCCTCTTCTCAAGCTTCGTTAGTTGTGCACTCAAACCTCCAACTGATGTTTCAAGTCTTGTGAATGATTCCTTGGTTTGGCCTTTAAATTCCTTTACATCCATCCTCATCTGCGAAATATCCTCCCGTATTTCTCAGTTGGATTGGACGATAGCTTGCAGCATCTCATCCATGTTTTTAGCCGCAGCTTCAGCACCTTTGCTAGTGCTAGCTGCGTCAGGCTTAGCAGGCTTGTTAGTGTCAATTGTTTCTACCGACTTTTCCTCCGCTTCTTTGTTTCTAAATTGATATCTGGAGAGTCAGTTGGCAGCGTTTGTCTTTGCGGTGTCCTTGGGCATGTTTTTTGCCGAGTTTTAGTTGAAATGTCGTCTGGTGGGGTGGTTAATCAGCAGAGCTCAAACTTTGCGTCCTACACGAACATGGCGCTGCCAGAAGTCCCCACAACTACATTATTTAAATAACTAAAAAATCTGATCCATGACGCATGTTGACTTGGACTCACTGGATTGACCTGGTTCAGGTCCTGGTTCAGGTGAAGCTCTGGTTTGTGTACCTGTAGTCGTGTGACACTGCTGTTTGTTCATCAGGGGGCTGTTCAGGGTCCAGAGGAGTTTGCTGAAGGTTTTGTGATTGGAGTCCGCAGCCTGCTGGGTCACACCGTCGGTAAGGAACAAACAAATAACCTAAAGAGTTACTTTTTTCTCTTCTTTTGATATTTAATTAAATATTTTTGGGAAGCAGGGATTTTAAAACAATTCTTTCAGTTAAAGGACCTTTACAGTTGAACTCCAGTGATTCTCCACCTCAGGTGTTTCCAGCTTTTTCCAGGTGTTGATGAGATCCAGGGCATGTGTTTTAAAGTAGTGTAAATCCTTCAGTAAGTCCACAGGAGCTGTATGAAGTCTAATAAATGTCCTTGAGTGATGTCGCTTGAGTCAAACTAAGGTGATGTTGCTCTGCAGGCGGCGCCGCAGGAATGGTCTCCAGGATCACGGGTTCTGTAGGTAAAGGTCTGGCGGCCATCACGATGGATAAAGAGTACCAACAGAAACGACGAGAGGAGATGAACCGACCGCCCAAAGACTTCGGAGAAAGTCTGGCTAAAGGAGGAAAAGGACTGCTGAAGGTATGAAGTCAGTCAGCAATGAGATGATCTGAGGTCAGTGATGAAGGTCAAGCATTTGTGTTTTGTTTTTTTAGTTATTTCTTTAAAAATTTAAAATAATGACTGTATTTCCAGCTAGAAAACGCACATCTCTTTCCTCCCTCCATTGTTGTTTGTGCTTGTGTCGCTGCGTGGTGTAACACCTGAATTGTCACACACGTGACATCACTCCCCAAGACACAAGAAGAAAACAAAAATCTATATTCTTACTAAGGAAATGACAAAAATAATAGTAACGCACAGTGACTTGAGTAAGTAACTTTAGTCTGATTATTGGTTTGGAAACGCGGTAGATTATGCGTTACTGAAAAAAGTGGTCCATAACTTAGTAACGCGTTACTCTAAACTAAGTAACGCGTTACCGACATCACTGATTGTGTAGCTTAAGTGCGACATGGAGCTTGAAGATGTGAAGAAAAAATAAAAACAGGAGAATTAACTTTGAGCAAGTTTGGAGGAAAGTCGAAGGTATGGAACCATTTTAAACAAGTCGTGGGCCGTGACAACATGTGTGTTGGCTTTGTCAAGTGCATTAAGTGTGGCACTTGTTGCATTATTCATTAAGATAATTCTAAACAGATTTCTGTGGTTCAAACAACTCAGAATTGTAGTTGAGAACGTCAGTTATAACAGCCCACGTTTTAAAAAATTGACGGGTTTAAATCAGGCTTGGGCTCATAATTACAGTTAACGTGTCGGGCATGAAGGTCAGTGATGAAGATCAGTGATGAAGTTCAGTGATGAAGGTCAATAACAGAAAGTGTCTTTGCAGGGAGTTGTGGGCGGAGTCACAGGCATCGTCACCAAACCTGTGGAGGGTAAGTGACCTTCAGTGTGTCTGTCTTGCTTGTTTTATAAGAATCAACAGAACCAGAGTCATCTGTACAGAACTGTTCCAATGAAAGTTGATTATTAATTCAATGCAGTTGTAAAGAGACAGGCTGTACGATGAGATTTCAAAGTAATGGTAGTAATGAAGATTGAGGGACAAAGACTGGGCCGTGGACTGAAATGTTGCTGGTTTGAATCCAGCCTTGGTCCTTTGATTTCCAGTCATCTCTGGGAAAACTTTAGATCTTGATCAGGATCTGAGCAGTCTGGACCTAGAATTGGAGGAGGTGTAGGCTGGTGTGAGTCCATGTGGGTCTTTCAAGAAAAATAATCATTTATTTGTTTTGGAAGAAAGGGCTTAACAGACTTTGGTTAATATTGTATTTACATATTCTCCTTTGAATTAAACATCAGTCAAAGATGAAATAACAATGTTATTAATTATGATATTAAGGCACTGAATCTCTGAGATGTTCATAATAAAGAGAAAAGAAGTATCAGGTATCTATAAAGGAAAACTGAAAGTAATCAGAATTTATTGATTTACAATGCAAATGTATACATGTGTGGACAGGAGGCGGGTTGGTGAAGTAATGTCTTTTAGTAAGGAGGATTTATTACCTACAGCATTACAACTGTGTTGACATGCATATGGACCGGTTCTTTATTCAAGCTCTAAATATGAAGATCTCAGATCTCGAATTCAGAAGACAGGATCAGGATAGAAATTGTTCGGCTAAAGATGGGAGCCATGGGTAAAGACAAGGAGTCAGACCTAGATTCAAATGTCAGAAACTGCAACGCTCCCCTCTATAATCCTTGCAAATGTTCAGTCGCTCAGAAACAAGTCCGACGGGCAGCAGGCAAACACAGTCGGTTTACATGAATACAGAGATGGCTGCATTACAACCATCAGTGAGACATGGCTTACACTAACAGACGCTAACCTGGATTTGACAGTCAGCGGCTTTGGAGCACCTGTCAGGCTGGACAGGACACAAATAAAATGGGGAAATCCCAAGGGGTGCAGTGTATGTATGTTATTATTATTATTATATTTAAATCAACAGCGGTGCAATAATGTCACCATCAGGGAGTCCATATGCACAGCCAAAATAGAATAGTTGTCTGTCTCTGTCCGTCTATTTTATCTCTCCAGGAAGTTCCCTCTATAGGTCTATACACCCAAACTGCTGCTGACACCATCTGCAGGATGTCTCAAAGATTCCAGTCCCTTCCACTGATACCCTGTGTTAGGTCGTGGGAGATTCTGATAATTGCAAACTGAATAACTCCATGAGTCTTTACCAGTACATCACCAGCCCTACTCGGAAAAATACGACTCTGAACTTGCGTTACTGTTCCATAAAAGGAGCATACAAGGCTTCTCCTAACCCTAACCTCCGCTTGGTTCCTCTGACCACAGCACCATCTATCTCACTCCTGTGTACAAGCCACCACTTGTGAGGGAGAAAGTGAAGGCCAGAGAAGTCAAAGTTTGGAGTGATGATGCTGTTTTGAAATTGCAGGGATGCTTTGACTGTACGGATCAGTCTGTGTTCAAGGTTTCTGCCTCAGATATTGATGAACTGTTGATGGAATGTAATTCCTAAGTATGTTAAGTGTACCCTAATAACAAGCTGTGGGTCACTAAATACCTGAAAAATGTGCTAGATGTAAAACAAAGGGCCGTCCTTAAAGGTGACGAGACGGATAAAAGAGGGGCAAGGAGAGAGGAAACTGACAGGCCAGCAAAAAACTCAAAACAAGCCAGTTAGCTTTGCAGGTGATGATAGCAACAAAAACTTAGCTGAAGCACTCAATACTTTTTATTTCAGATTTCATACCCATGATTTTGATGATATGCAGGGAGTCTTTTCCCATTACAAAGCCAAACCCCATGTTTGAATCTCATGATGTTGAGATAGTACTTTAGAAAAATAAGACAAACTAGAACTGCAAGCAGTTATGAACGGGGGCCAAGCCCCACCGCGCGTCTCGGACCCCGTGCACCGCAGAGCCCACGGACGTTGGCCCCAAAGGATGACGGGCTCGGGGCAAAGGTGAGGACATAAGCCAACATCTTAGCCGTGGTATTCGCTGTAATGGGAAGGGTTAATTGAAGGCTGAATGTGTGACGATTTGGATTTGTTGTACTAAATCATGTCCACTTTGACCAATCGTTACTTAACTATGTGGCTGGCCTCAGGAGTGACCCCACATCAGTACTGTTTCATTACATTTCTATTATTGCAACAAAAAATGAGAGTGACAAGGAAAAATGCATTTATGATCAGTGTGTAGGCCTACACTTTCTAAACGCACTGTTATCCATGTGTCTTGCATATGTGAGAAATGAACTAATGTTACAGAACCTGTGGAGTAGAAAGAACTTTTTGTGAGAAGCTACAGAGGTGATGTGTTAGCATGTTGGACGTAGCACAGTAATGTTGAGTTTTTTTAAAATATCACCTGTTTAAAAGGCAAAAATGCATTTACATCCGTTATAGTGCCACGTATAGGCCAATTGCAGAGCCTCTGGATGACTTCAGGAACAATTGACTTAAGTTTGATGTTGAAAGCATTTAGTTTGACCGAAATATGAAACCATATGTGATTTTTAGCTAGCAAAAAAGATTGTTTGGTTATAACTAGCAGATTTTTAGAGTGCCAAAATTCTTTTGACAACTTTTCATCCGACACATCTGGAGATTGTATGTGCAAAATTTCAGGCAGATGGCGCTTAAATTGTAGGAGGAGTTGGAAAAAGTAGGTTTTGTATATGTAGCGATTTAGCGAACGAAATGTGCAGCAGAAGTTGGTGTCCTATGTCAGAAAACCCAGCTGTATTCAGGGAATATATGGATATAAGGTTTGTAAATGTGTTATTTAAAATGTGGAAGTTACAGGCAAAAATGCGATGTGTACCATATAAATTTCAAAGCTCTCAGCATAATAGTTTGGCTGAAATTAATGTTTGATGTTTAGTTTGTAATAAGCCACGCCCACATTGACCAGTCATGACCACCTTCAAGATATGGCCTCAGGATTGGCCCTACATCATACCGACCAAATTTCGTAAAAATCGGTGTAGCCGTTCAAGAGATATAAACTTCCCATATTTGTAGTGCCCCCTAGTTACCAAAATTCGCCAAATTCGGCTCATCCCTTCCCAGTGTCATGGCAACCAAGGATCTCAAATTTGGTGTTAATAGCATTTAGTTTGACCGAGATATCAAACAGTTTACATTTCCACTTCCATACTATATACACGCACACATACATACACGCATACTAGGGCTGAACGATATGGACAAAATTTCATATCTCGATATTCATGCCAGATATCTCGATATCGATATGATACGATATGACTACGGGTTCAGTGAAAACCAAGCATTTTTCAGGAAAATAAAGAGATTATTTTAAGCCATATACAAATGGTTATTAGAGAAATCTTTACCAAATAATCACTAACCAGTTTTTAAAATTTTACTTAAAAACAGTAAGTTGGATACAGGTCGGTAGTTATTAAAAACTCTGGGGTCTAAGTTGCTCTTCTTAAGAAGGGGCTTAGCAAGCATGACTGCATTATTGTAGGTTTTGAGTTGTTCACGTAAAATCTCTAAATGAACTGTCAATTTACTTTTTCTCCATCTTCTCTCAGCACTCCTGCATTTTCTTTTCAGTTCATTGATTTCATCGTTTTTTCTCCATGCAGGTGTAGGTTTTCTTTTTACTGTTTTTGTTAAAAGTGGAGCTACTGAGTCCAGAGTTGACTTCCGTCTAGTGTTCAAATTATCAACGATAAAAATTACAAGGTGCAGGTAAAATTTCAGCAGGAGTGCTCTGTAAAATCCCCATGAAATTTGCAGCCACTTCAGAAGTTATATAGCGCCTCCTCACTGTTCTCACCGGGGCCTCCCCTTGGTTAAAACTGGCGATGTTAAAAAATACACAGTAGTGGTCAGACACAGCCAGGTCGGCAACAGAGGACACACCGATGGACAGGCCATGGGTTATGACCAGGTCCATGGTGTGTCCTCTGTTGTGAGTCGGCTGCATGACGTGCTGCTTAAAATCAAGACAATTCAAAAGATTTAAAAACTCTCTGGATATCGGGTCCAAGGTAACATCAACGTGTAGATTAAAATCACCAGTTATTAAAATCCTGCTGTAAGAGGTGTGGATAATTGATAACAGTTCAGAAAATTCACTGATAAAGGAAGTAGAGTGATGGGGTGGTCTATATATATTAATGCAGAGAATCGGAGGGCTGCTAAAAGTAAAGGCATGGGGCTCATATGACATGTAACTGTTGAAAAGCACTCCATTTGAGGTTAGTGAGTTATGAGTAATGGATGCCGTCCCGCCCCCTCTTCTACCCTCTCTAGTAGAAAATAAAAAATTGAAATTTGGCGGGGAAGCCTCGGTGAGAACAGCGGGTGCGTCAGTGCCAAGTCATGTCTCAGTTAAAAGAAGACAGTCTAACTTATTATCTAAAATCACATCATTCATTAAAAAAGTTCTATTTAAAAGAGAGCGAACATTAAAAAGTGCCATGTTAATGGTGACAGGTGGCTTGTTGACTAGAGAGGTCGATTTTTCTGTGAGCAGCTGATGTGCTGATGGAGTGTAATGATTACGGGGTGAAGTGTTGGTGAGACTATGAGGTCCAAGTCCGATGTTGTGGATACGGTGGTCAGAGGTGGAACTTAATGAATAGGAGCAAGGACCATATATGTAGTTTTTGGTGTCCGAGGTAAGTGCAGGTGTCTGGACCAACCCTCCAAATTGCACCGCCCTCCCTTGCACGGTTTAGCCTGTAGCACCATTTTTAGCAGGAGAAAAAAAATCCTTACAATTACAATAGGGTTCCTAGCAGGTTTTGTTCAGAGCAGCTCCGTCAGGGTTTCCGAAGCAATCTATTGATGTCCCAATGGCTAAACATGGAACCTCTAATGGCTAAATTCCACCAGATATGCGTCCGGTCCGGCTCTGCTCCTCCCGGCTCCAGCTGTCCACCAGAAGTCACATCCGCTTCACTTTCATAATGTAACACACCAGCACTAAAAAAAGAGACAAATCCAAGCATGCCTTCTAATCCTGCTGTTAGAACACTTTGTGTTGTTGTCTTTATAACACAAAACTGCTGTTGCGCATGCTTATGTAAATATCGCAGGAACCCCTCTGTCACGCTCTAGCCATTTGGTAATGGTGCCCCGTGCCGGACTCAAAGCGCAGCCGTAGGTTGCTGGACCACAGACAACGGAGCAAAACCGTACTGAAGCTTCTAGAGTAAGGTGCTTTGACTTCAGACTGGTGGTGTTGACATCATTGGTCATCAGAAATCAGAATCAGAAACAGATACAGATTTATTACCAAGAAGGATTTTACACCAACGAGGAATTTGTCTTGGTGACGAAGGTGCATGCATTAAAGACAATAAACAATAAACATACAGTGACTATAATATATACAATATAAACAAACAGAGACATAAAGTGTGGGATGACTGATAAATAAAGATGGAAGAGGAATGGGAAGGAATGTGAAAAAAAAGATAAAAAATAAAAGATTGTTAAAAGTTATAAAAATTGTGAAGAGTGCAAGTGTCAGTGGGGGTCCCGGGACCTGTTAAGGATCCCAACTGCAGAAGGGAAGAAATTGTTTATGAGGCGGGGGGTTTTGGCCCTGATGGACCACAGCCTCCTGCCAGAGGGGAGAGTGTCAAAAAGTATGTGACCGGGATGGGAGGGGTCGGCCACAATCCTGCCTACACGCCTCAGAGCCCTGGAGCTGTGCAGGCCCTGAAGGGATGGATAGGGCTGGAATGGGAGTAGAGGATTCCTCTATCACATTATTTAACTGAGGTATATATAAACACCTAGAAGGTCCTGGCACACATGCCAGACTTTAATTATTGGATTTTTTTCATCTGCATTTAATACTATTCAGCCACACGCCTTAACTAGAAAATTGCTATGAAAGTATTTTAATCTTGATGTAAATTTTAGGAGTTGGATTGTAGATTTTTTAACATGTAGGTTTCAGAGGGTGAGTAAATGGCTTTCTGTCAGAACGCGCTTCTCTTTCACCTGCTCTCCTCAGGGCTGTCCTGTCTCGTCATTCTTTACACCAACGACTGTAGAAGCCAGCATGTGTCTTTCTTTATTTTCCCCCTAGGGACGAATCATTTTACTTTAATTGAATTGAATGTGAACATACACATACCGAAATACACTTATGATACAGTTATTATTCAATCTGTTCCATAAAGAGGAATCTGAGCATGGGCCAATGATAGATGAGTCTGTCAAATGGTGAGATGAAGCCAATCTACAATTAAATGCTACAAAAAACAAGGATAAGGTAATTGATTTACAGATTGTTTTGTTGTCTTATTGTGTGTTCATTCAATGTACAGGAAACATTTTTGTACAGTTTGTTTTTCTTGTGTCACTGACTGAACTGAACTGAACTGAACTGGAGCTTAACTTTTTATGTTAATAAAAGTCCTGAGTTCTTCACACAGTAGTTTGGACTAAAGCAGTTATTCCAGAGCTCCTTCAGAGCTGTTTAAGAACATTTATTCTAGAAGGGTTAGAGAGAGTTTCCTCTGTCTTATCAAGTTCCTTACCACTGTTTTTAGTTTTGCTGCTTAAAAGGTTCTTGATATTTGCTGAAACCTGTCTGATCATTAAATTAGAGTGTATGTGTATGGTGAACTCACCTGAATAATGCCTCCTTTAATTATCAGGAAAAATACTGTGCCATTCACTGAAGACCAGGTTTGTTTGCTAATCTGTGGCATCAACCCCTTAAATTGCAATGCGCCATCAGTACGCTTGATTAAACCTCAATAACAAATTATGCCCTGGGATACACATGGGCGCAGGTACATTTGCTTTTTGCACATGGTGAGCGCTGGGCATGAAAATGACAACTGCATTGGTCAGAAAGTCACAATAACAGTTTGTGCCGGGCCCACCATGGGACCCTATCTGTGTTTTTAGAGGTTCAGGTGTGCAGTAGAATCATAGTAAAACCACTGTTAAACCACAGTAGAACAGATCTGATGGTGGTTTGAATGATGTCTCTGCAGGGGCGAAGAGGGAAGGAGCAGCAGGTTTCTTTAAGGGCATTGGTAAAGGTCTGGTGGGCGTGGTCGCTCGACCGACAGGCGGCATCGTGGACATGGCCAGCAGCACCTTCCAGGGCATCCAGAGGTAACCTTCCCTTTCTCTTATCTTTCACTTGAAGCTGCAGAATAGTTTTTTCTGTTTTCAGTTTGTTTACTCATAGTATTTTGCTCAGTGAAGAACTTCCTGTGTTGTCTGTGTGCTTCATGTGTTCTCCTGTGTTCTTCTTGTCTGCTCACTAATTTTCACATTTTCTGCTTTTTTTCTGTCACGTGTTGTTGTTTCCTGGAGTGTGGTTCTTTCTTTTTCTTGTTGTTTTCATGTGTGAGTATTTCACATTAACCACACTCAAGCTGAGCTCCCCCATTACTCTAAAGTCTGTCATCAGTCGTCATTTAGTGTAGCGCAGAGGTTCAGTCAGTTCCTCTTTCATTTTGATCCAAGATAAATTTGTCCCAATCAGAACAATATGTTAAGATTATGAAGATGTGCGAGATGAAGGAGCTGAGCTTCAGTGTGCAGCTCTCGTGTTTTCTTGCATGATGTCGTCGTCTTGCAGCCGACGTACGGTAAGTCGCTGCATGGTGTCACAAATAACTTCATCCATCGTCCTCTGAACTGATGATTCATGCTCACATCGTCCATCAATTTAACACTGCTAGTATCCCCGCCTCTCTGTAAGCCCACCCCCGCAGCTTGCTGCAGCATTGTGAGTCGAGAGGCCACGTCCCTGAGGAGAGTCACCTGTCCCATCAGGATCTTTCCTGACATGACTGTCACACAAAACCTGTACTTTACTTCCTGAGTGACATGTTCAAACAACCAATCAGGTACTAGTTCAGTTTTTAAAAATGTTTTCATAGTGATTTCTATCTTGACGTGAGGCCCTTCTCTGCGCTGAAACTGGAGAAGATTTCAGTTGGGAAGCGTGTTCTCACCCTTGTCACACCTGATACTAACAGGCCGAACATACAGAAACAGCTGCAGCTGTACTTCAACCAGAGACGGACATGGGCCCTGCCGCAGGTGACCTGCTTCACTTGTCCACAGCATCGTCCTCTCGACTGCGTGGTCGGGTCAGATTGTTCAGGTCTGGGCCTTCGTACCGCACACTGAGTTTGGTTTCATTTAGGTTAGACAGACAGAAAATATAACAGACAACTATCAGCTCCTTCTTAGTTCCTGCTGAGCTGTCTTATGCTGCACGCCACCAAACATCCATCTGTGTGTTCAGTTATACTTCGATGTACAACATTTACCCTTTTTTGTCAAGTCAGTCAATCAGCTCACTTGAAGGGCAGGTTCGGATTTTTACATTTTAGTGCATTTATCAGACGCTTTTATCCAAAGCGATTTACATCAATTCATACATATATTCACACACTGATGGCAGTGACTGCCACGCAAGGTGCAGACCAGCACATCAGGAGCAGTTTGGGGTTCAGTAGCTTGCGACCTTCTGATAACAAGACGCTGGCTCTAACCCTCAGCCACAGCCGCCCTTGTTCACAGTATGTGGTGTAGATATGGAGATGTGTTACCCATAACCCCATGCAGAATTGCAGCTCTCCTCAGGGACTGGCTGACTGAATGATCACATCGTTCTGCCAGTTTAGTCAGATTCTAGCAAGCGTGATGATTTGGAGGAATACTAACAGCTGCAGTGTTTCTTTGTTTCTTGTTTGTGTGGAACGCCTACAGAAATCTGCTTGAAGACACATGAGAGAGAAAACCTTTGATATATTTTAAATATCTGTAAATATGTATAACTGTATATTAATGCTATTAACTGCTAAATGCTGTAAAATACACACAAGTACAGTGGGGTCAAAAAGTCTGAGACCAGCAGTCATAATACTTTTGTCTTCATTTGTTTGTATGTATATCTTTTTTATTACAAATGGTACCATTGGTTTCGGGGTCAGGTGACTGTGGTTGAGGTCTGGTGACTGTGGTTGAGGTTAGGGAACTGTGGAGGACATTCCAGGGCTCGTTAGTCTTCTCTGGTCTACAGTAGTTATGTCAAAGCTTTGAGGCGTATCTGGGCTCATTATCCTGCTGCAGTATGAATCCTTCTCCACAAAAATCAAACCAGAGGGTGGAGCATGTCTCCAAAGAATGGAGTTGTGCTTCTCCTCAGTTATGGTAGAGTCTGAAAATATCTCCCTCCACCATGTTTCAGTCAGTGCGTTTACATGACACCCAAGAAAACTGAATTACTGAGTTAGTCCGACTATGATCGGATTTTTAAGAGGCATGTAAACACCTTAGTCTGACTAAAATCGGACCGGATCGGATTTCTCATAGTCGGATTAACACACCTAAATTATTCGATTGATAGTCTCATTACTCCTGCAATGTATACGTTCCATCAGATCGGATCGGATTTTTGCGTTCCGCTCAGGCTCGGGACTTTTCTCCTGGGGCCGTGAGCCGGAAGTAGAAGGGCGGCGGCGTCTTTCCTCCGAAATCACCGCAAGCAAGAGCACCGTTGTGCATCTAGTTTGTGTAATTATCATGTACACCATATACGAAATGTACAAAGATGTAGCTTCGTCTCGCTCTTCGTACGCCATCTTTCTGGAATGCAGAGGCAGTTTGTTGTTGCTGGTGACGTAAAGAGGTCAGCCGGAGGCGGCTCTGTTGCCACTAGGTGAAATGGGTATAGCGCCACCTAGCGTCCCGGGGTATGACATGCTGCGGCCAGTAATTAGATTTTCTCACCGGCATGTATACTCGGACAATTGCAGTTGTCTGATTGAGCAGCAGAGTGGAACTATGGCTCTAATCCGACTAAGCTGTGCATGTAAACGCACTGACTGTGGCATCATTCTGCTCCTTGCATAGACCTACAAAGACACTGATCCGTCTATGGGATTCATCAGTAAATAGTAGGGCTGTCAAACGATCAATTTTTTTAATCGCGATTAATCGCGTTTTGTCCATAGTTAACTCGCGATTAATCGCAAATTAATCGCAATTTTTTTGGCACATTTTTTTCTGTTCTAAATGTACCTTAATGTATTTTTTCATGTTCTTAATACTTTAAACAACATAAGAAAGGTCAAATATGCTTGCATTATGAAAATGTTTATTCAACACTTCAAATCATGCAGGAAAATAAATCCAGGGTTGTCTGCTTTTGGCGAGGGGGGGCGACGGGCTCTCTGCATCTGCCGTCTGTTTGGCTTGCAAGTGGTGTCCACTGACACTGCACGTTTTTCTTCTTTGCCTTTTTCACGCAGTGTGCTGCTTTCTGTCAGTCAGTATCACACTGCCATGGCTCCGGTGCAGCAAAACAATAAAAAGTACGACTTGAAATTCAAACCTTCTGTCGTGATATATTCAGAGGAAAACTCGGGAGAAGCAGCCGCTAGACGTTTCTCTGCCTGCTGGAGGGAGGACGAAGGCTAGCGAGGAGCCTGAGATAAACATGCGGGGACGAGTTATCAGCAAACGGGCATGCCACGAGAGAGTGTCCCGCAAAATGATCAGGGCGATGGAGAAACAAATGTCCGCCACCGTGAGTGACAGCAGAGATGAGGAGTTTGCAGCGAGGGCTGCTTTTCAGTCCGCCGTGTTTTTAACGAACCGCCAACCCTGCTTCTTCTTCTTCTGCCACCCTCTGTATCAAGACTACGGGTGCCGCCGACGGCCGTAAATCATACAATGCGCGTTTTTAAAAAAAAAAAATATACTGAGCGTTAATCGCGCGTTAAAAAAATTAACGGCGTTAAGAGGATGTTGCGTTAATGCGTTATTAACGCGTTAACTTTGACAGCCCTAGTAAATAGACTTCTTTCATCATCCACTTAGAATTTCTGGTATTTCTTTGCCCACCTCAAGCATTTCAACTTACCTCTCAGTGGACTGAGCACGATGTATTGACCTGCTGAGGGTGTGGTCACTTTGGATACAACTGATTCAGCTTCTGTAAAGTCTTTTATAGTTCCAGCTCTGCCCCCTTAGAGACGTTAAGTCTAAACGTGATTTAATTCTGAAAAAGACTCTTTTATAGTTAAATAACAGTTTGACTTCTGACACTTAACTTAAACTTTCTGATTATTTCCAGGTTTACATGACAATATTAGGTGTTTTACAATGTAGTCTCAGACTTTTGGACCACAATCTATACTTACCAAATACATATAGATACTCACAAATACTTGGAAATACATGAATCAGAAAGTACATGCATATGTAAATATTAGTAAATACTTATGAATGCAATATTTGAGATTAATTGTAAATTCATTGAAGTACTTAAACATATGTGAAAATGTGTATACATACTAATAAGTACTCAGATTTGATTCCCTGGATTATTTATTTGGTGAATCAAACAGAAAACATATTTCCAACATTTATATTTTAGTAAATCTGTCGTCGCCTTGACAACCTGCTTATGATCCTGAAACATTTCCCAGCTGCCTCAGTGATTTTCATCCTCCTCTTCCTCTGTCATGTGACACATCAGTCAGTTCATGATAACCTTTTAAATGTTACTATTTCATGCTGTCACTGTAGAGGTCATGAAAGGTGAGATATACCACCTAACAGACGCATCCAACAGCATCATGTGCACTCAACAGAAACCTGCTTCAGCTTTTATTTAATGACATGAAGTAAATCAAGTCACCTGCTGAAACCTGAAGAGATTTGTTAAAACTCAAGTTTTTCACTCAGACAAACTTCTCTGATACTCGTTCGTGTTTCACTTCAACTATATTCACATCATGTGACGTTAATGAGCTTCAACAGAGAAAAACAATAACAGCTCAGCGAGGTTAGATTTTTTAAAAATGATTTGGCCTTTAATATTTACTGTGTGTGTGTGTGTGTGTGTGTTTATCTGTGATGTCAGAGCTGCGGAGTCAACAGAGGAAGTCACCAAACTGCGGCCGGTGCGTCTGATCAGGGAGGACGGGATCATCCGCCCGTATGACCTGACAGAGTCGCAGGGTTTTGACCTTTTCCAGGTTTGATCACTTTCTGTTCCTCTGTTTCTAATCAACCTAATATCACTTCCTGAAAGGATACATCTCTCAAACTCAACTTCAGTCAGGTGCCCGGTCAAAAAAACCAATTGCATTGTTCATGTTTCACTTAAACAGCATCGTCTCGAGAAGAGAAACATCAGATGTCTAACCCTCCCGCTAAACACTCCCCAGTCTTCCCATAATGAATAACTAAAGTTATAAGCCATGCTCACACACAAAAACTGTTATTAATAATTGTTATTTAATATACAAATATACAACTTAGGGTTCTGACATCATTAGTGTTCTGCTGTTTCTTGGAAAACAGGCATGAGGTATGCTTTCCCATGTTGGATGTTCTGAAAGTTTCAACGAAGGATATAAACAATCGTAAAAGTAATCAAGCTGAAGCTCAGATTTGAGTCTCATCTAAATGCAAGTGTTCAAATGATTTTTTTTTCTAATGTCATGATAAGCCAGCAACATTTTATTTTTGGTTGATTTATTGATCATCAGCTGCAGCAGTCATGGTAAAGAGAGCACAAAAGTCTGGATTATGTAGTCGGTGCACAGTACCCAGGATGCAACAGTCTGAATACAGTAGATAGGTAGATACAATCAAAATATGAGGGCAAACAGTAAGAAACAATAAAGTACTATATTTAATACAAAAAGTAGTTATGAAATAAAATAAAATACTGGGTAAATAAGATGCTGAGGTATCGTGGAGTAGAGGTAAGTGGACCTGTCTCTGTGGAGTTTCCCTTTTACAGCAGAGTAAATATCTTTGTGGATTCTTCTTATTTCCGCTTCTAACCACTTCTGTTTGACTTATTCTTCTGCTTCTTCTTGTCTTTGTGTCACATGCAGCCTGATGAGGAATAAAAAGGGTTTGGATGGATCAACTTTACCCTTCAAGTGCTTTTAAAGACTATAAACTATATTCATTCTGTCTCAGACAAGTGTAATGATTCATTCTCTCCTCCTGTAATTAATTCAGTTTCTACCATGATCTGTACTAATTGTCAATTATACTCTAATCTATAAATATTGTTATATAACCCTAATCTATATTGTGCTGAGATAATTCAGGTTTCCATGCATGCCAAAACTCACTCTCTCTCTCTCTCTCTCTCTCTCTCTCTCTCTCTCTCTCTCATACCTCAACATTTTGACAACATTCCTGCTTTTTGTTTCTAAAATACTGAAGTAGTTTGTTTATTTTCAGCTTAAAACCATTTATAAATAATAGTTTGTGTGATATTTTAGCTTTACAACCATTTATAATTTAATTATCCAAAAACAGGCAGCGGAAAAATTATTTTGCTATAAAGCTGTGCTATGTCCCGTCGATCATAGCAATATTTTTGTAAAGGTTTAAGCATCAATTCATTCTGAACTTGTTAATTAATATATATGATATGTAAGGTCTCTGTCTTTGTGATGTTCTTTGTATAATTCTGTCTGGACTGATATTGTACATCAGTGTCTCAACACGACCTCGGACCTCTCATCTGCTTGTGTCTGTGTGTCAGCTGAGCAGTGTGTGTGAGATGTCTGAACTTTAATAAAACTCAACTCACACTTTCATTTCTCAGGTCTGCAAACAATTTTGACTTTCACATATAAAAATGGGGGTCAATAATGATGGAGTCTGTCTGATCAGTGCAGGCAGCAAATAATATTAATACAGACAGACAGAGAGACAGACAGACAGGAAGGAAGTTGAGGTCAGTAGCTTGTGTTGATGAAGACAAGTTAGTGTCACAGTTGCTGTGTCTCAGTTCAGGGTCTGCATCCTCTGAAGCAGTGGTTTCCAACCTGGGGTCCGCGCCCACCTAAGGGGGGCGCCAGAGATCACAGGGGAGGCACACACCTTTGTCTGCTCTGAGGTTGTGAGGTTAAAGTTATATTTGTGCAACCCTCTGAGGTCAATTGACGCACCGGCACGTCAAAAACACTTGACCAATTTAAGATGACGTAGCGGCGAGACGGAGCCTCAGTGAGTCTCGGTCCGACTTATGTGTTGGAGCAGCCTTCAAGCTGTGTACCAGTTTTTAAATTGTGTTGATAGACCAAGTAAAACAGGACTTATGATAAATAATGTACGGCATGCTTTTTCACTAACATTACCGTCGTTGGTGCAGGAAGAGACGATAAAAACAGGCTTTTCTCACTAAAGTGTCCGCAATTAGGAAAAGTTTGCGAGCGAAAAAACACGTTCCTATTGGTGGAAAAAGGCACCACACCAGCCAATCACAAAATTACATGGCAAGACACGTGATTTGGTTGCTGGGGAAGTTGCTAAGTAATAAAAATGGTTTGTTAAACATATTTGTGTTTTTCACAGTAAAAAATCTAACTTTCCTACTCAGATTTTATGTTTTTGTGATTTTAGGTCCATTGTGTTAATACAGTGTGTCATGAAAAAATAATTGTACAGTCACACATGTGAGGTTGTGCTGAAAATAATGACACCAAACAAGGCAAGGTAAATAGTTTTTAAGGTGAAATATAATGGTAAAATCAAAAATAGTCAAAAACGGCCAATTATACCCTGAACTGCATAACATCCCAATAACACACCCAATCAAAACTCTCTATAATCCAAATTGAAACATATTTTTTGGTCCACATTTAAATTCATTAAGCTACTTATTACCAACACCCCTATGAGCTAGGCCTATTCTGTTCTCTGGTAGGCCTATTCTAGTCGTTGTGTGTGTGTGTGTGTTTGAGTGTGATACACCTGATGACACAAAAAGGATGAAATGTAGCTATATACATTGTAAAACTAGGAGAATATAACTGTTGTTTATTTTTACAAATAAAAGTTTGTAATTAATCACTTTATTCTTTTAGTGTATGCGGGTTGGGGTTGGGGGGGCCTGGCTTGTCTTGGACACAGGCAAGGGGGGCTTCAAGGGAAAAAGGTTGGGAACCACTGCTCTGAAGGACCCGGCCCTTGTGGTCTTTGAAGGCGAGTCCTTCAGAGAGACCTTGTTAACCACGTCAGCCGTTGTTCAACGTCAGCCGTTGTTAAAATTGCGTCACCAGATGTTTTACCCTTACGTCACGATTTCTGCAGCCCAGGCCCGCGAAAGTGACGATCTACGCCACGCGATGTCACCATTTTCTCTCTTTCTTTCTTATTTTTCGGGCGCGCAAAGAATCCTGGGATATGTGAGGCCACAAAGGATCGTAGAGGTGCATCCTCCAAAAAGAAGGAAAGGAGGAACATTTGGAGGAGCCTTCAGATTGGGACAGCCTTCGTGCGGCGTTGTGACGTAGTTGGCCTTCAAATGCTCCTCTGAAGGATGCAGACCCTGAATTGAGACACAGCAAGTGTATTGTGAAGGTCTTAGGGGCCATTTAGGTAAACAGACTGCAAAGATTCAGTGCTTTTCCATCTTAACAGACAACAGTGTACACACATGCACACACACACACGGATGGGAGGAGATCTCCTGATCCACAGCTGTACGACTGCAGTGTGTCAAATGATTAATTAGTTTAATTAAACAAGAAAATAAATAGATTAAAATTAGGCAGGTATCAACCGTTATTGTCCTGATGTTGAATAATTTATCAAGGTCTGTGAAATTTTAGCTGAAAGCGGAAAGAGAAGTGTGGGTTATTTCAAAGTTTTTAGTAAAAACTGCAGCAGATTGGTGAGGAGGGAGACATGACAGGGAATTGAGACAGAAGAAGAAGAAGAAGTGAATGTAAGATACGAAGAAGAGACGGACATAATGGTATGGTCATATTGATATAGTCCAGTAAAATGTTTGTGTTTCCTGTGTATTGACCTGTAGACGTCACCTCTCAGTCTGTTTAAAGCCCACTTCAACACAACCTGTCTGAGTTGATCACAGTGCAATGTTTGAATTGATAAGACGAACAGCTGATGATCAGGTAGGATGTGTGTGTTTGTGTTTGTGTGTGCAGCGTTCAGAGATCAAACAGCTGGACGGTGAAGTGTTCAGAGATCATGTTCAGTATCCAGGACACAGAAAGACCAACATCATTGTCACCAACAGGTACAAACACTCAGAAACACCTGCAGCTCTTCAGACTGCTGTTTAATGCTCGCATTAACTCTGTATGTGTGTGTGTGTGCGTGTGCGTGTGTGTGTGTAGGAGGGTTCTGTGTGTGAAGGAGATAGACTTTGTCGGTCATTTCAACAAAGAGTGGGAGTGTTTGTTTGAGAACTTCTCTCGGCCTGCAGCTGTGTCGGGATCAGAGTTGAAGATCTTCAGTAAGGTACGAACACATCAGACCACTGTTCACACCTTCCATTAACTTAACATGTGACTGCTGCTGACCTCTGTTCAATAGACCCATATCATGTATATACAGTGGAGGAAATAATTATTTGATCCCTCAGTCAGTACGTTTACATGACACTCGAGAAAACCGAATTACTGGGTTAGTCTGACTATAATCGGATTTTTAAGATGTATGTAAACACCTTAGTCTGACTAAAATCGGACCGGATCGGATTTCTCATAGTCGGATGAACACACCTAGATTATTCGATTGATGGTCGCATTACTCCTGCATGTATACGTTCCATCAGATTGGATTCGGATTTTGCATTCTGCGCAGGCTTGAGATTTTTTTCCCGGGATCGTGAGCCGGAAGTAGAAGGGTGGCGGTGGCGGTGGCGGCGGCGGCGGCTTTCCTCCGAAATAACTGCAAGCAAGAGCACCATTGTGCATCTAGTTTGTGTAATTATCATGTACACCATATACGAAATGTACAAAGATGAAGCTTCGTCTCGCTCTTCGTACGCCGTCTTCCCCTGCCAACCATAAAGAATTCTGGCTCCCACAGATTAGTCCTCTTGCTTTAAGAAAGTAGCCCTAATCTCAACTCGTTACCTGTATAAAAGACACCTGTCCATAGAATCAATCAATCAGACACCAACCTCTCCATCATGGGCAAGACCAAAGAGCTGTCTAAGGACATCAGAGACAAGATTGTAGACCTGCACAAGGCTGGAATTGACTACAAGACCATTGGTAAGAAGCTTAGTGAGAAGCCCAGAACTACACGGGAGGAGCTTGTTAATGATCTCAAGGCAGCTGGGACCACAGTCACCAAGAAAACCACTGGTAACACACTATGCAACAATGGATTAAAATCCTGCTGTGCCCGTAAGGTCTCCCTGCTCAAGAAGGCACATGTATAGCAGGGTCTGAGGTTTACCAATGAACACCTGAATGGTTCAGAGAATGATTGGGAGAAGGTGATGTGGTCAGATGAGACCAAAATCGAGCTCTTTGGTATCAAATCAACTCGCCGTGTTTGGAGGAAGAGGAATTCTGACTATGACCCCAAGAACACCATCCCCACCATCAAGCATGGAGGTGGAAGCTTTATGCTTTGGGGGTGTTTCTCTGCTAAGGGGACAGGTCAGCTTCACCGCAACGAGGGGAAGATGGATGGGGCCTTTTACTGTGAAATCCTGAGTGACAACCTCCTCCTCTCAGCCCGGACACTTAAAATGGGTCGTGGATGGGACTTCCAGCACGACAGTGACCCAAAACATACAGCCAAGGCAACAAAGGAGTGGCTCCGAAAGAAGCACATAAAGGTCCTGGAGTGGCCTAGCCAGTCTCCGGACCTTAATCCTATAGAAAATCTGTGGAGGGAGCTGAAGCATAATTAAATTAAAAGCATAATGAATTATATATACATACATCAACAATGAATACTTAAGCTTCACTGAAATACAGAAACTTATGTTTTCAAATTATTTTGTTTTCCTCAGGCAAGTTTTGTTTTCATTTGATTTTCTGGGATATCATTTGGTCTGTCTCTCACCTGCCTGTCTGTCTATCTGCCTGTCTCTCACCTCTCTGTCTGCCAGGAGCAACAGAAGCTGAAGTTGAAGCGAGACTTTCAGGAGTCTGTAAGAAACATTCAGCTCAGAGACTCAAACACTGCTCAGGTGTGTGTGTGTGTGTGTGTGTGTGTGTGTGTGTGTGTGTGTGTGTGTGTGTGTGTGTGTGTGTGTGTGTGTGTGTGTGTGTGTGTGTGTGTGTGCGTGTGTGTGTGGGTGGGTGTGTGTGTGGGTGGGTGTGTGTGTGGGGTTTCTTTTATTACTTTATGTTTCTATGTGGCCCCGCCCTCACCTGATTACCATGTTTACCTACAGAAGTTGCAGGCGGTCATATCAGATGCTCAGGTGTCGCAGCAGCAGCAGCGAATGGCGAGACAGAAGTCACAGCGTTTCCTGAAACTCAACAACAACCAGTGATGTCACTTCCTGTCCCAAACATGTGCATCAGCACCCCAAATTCTATTACATTACATCATATTATGTCACATTACATCATAATACATTACATCATATCAAATGATGTTATAATATTAAACTCACTTTAGATTCTCACATTATTATTTTATTTCATTTTATTTTTTGAAGTTGCTGTTTATTAAATCGGGTTCCTGGTCTTATAATATTATTTTGTATATTTGTGAACAGGTTAACATTCTGTGTTTCTCTAATCAAAGATGGAAATGAACTTCCTGTTCAGTTGATCCCGTCCAAACAGCTGTCTGAGCAGATTTGTTGGTCTCAATGAACAGTCATGATACTGTGAGGCATTCTGGGTAAAACCTGGAGTCACGTGATTGTTGTATTGACGTTCGTGCTGCTGAAAACTTTAAATATTTTTAAAATGAACCAAAATTCAAAAATCCATTCTGCTGATAATAATTTTATCAAACATGTTTAAAATCTATAAATGTTCTTTTTCTGTTATATTTTATTTTTTACTTCACGTTTGCCGTCTCTCCTTTTGCCTGCAGGCTGCATTGTGGAAAGCCATAAAATAATTTTGCACTAAAGAAATATTTACATGATCAGTGTGTCGTTGATGAAAAATGTTTGCTGTTGTTAAACTTCATTATTGATATTTTATTTGATTCAACAAAAAATAAAATACTGAACTTCTGTTTACAAACTGAAGAAAGAATGTTGTGAGCTTGACTTTTATTTTGATATCTTTTTTGTAAGCAAGCACCTGTATGTGTCTTCCTTTTTGTGACCGAAGAAATGAGCTGAGTAAATTTATATCAAGAATGAGACATCACCTCTGCTGTTATTGATTTGTTTTATTGATGAGCTGATCGATGTGAATTAATTTGTGTTTGTTTTGTTGAGTTTGTAAAAGCTGCTTTTACTCTGAAAATCCTTCATAAATACTAAAGTTAAACCTGACAAGTATTAAAAGTTTGAACTGACAACAATACTGTTCAGATAAAATAAAAGGAGGCAATGTTACCTGGAAGAAATCATTTTAGTCTATAATCAGTTTGTAGCGCATACGCTGCAGTTATATCACATAAATGAAATGAGTTATGTTACATGAATGTGTGTAAATAACGAAAGGACCATAATGACAAAAGAAGAAGCAAAGTGCAAATGAAAATGACCCAGAGAACCGTAATGAAAAATGTTTTTGGCCCTTGGCTGTTTCATCTAAAACACTTTTCTGAGGTGTCTTTTAAGCGACCTCACCTGCAGCGACGAGACTCCGAGGGACCCGTCCCTTTGAGGAGAACTTACAAAGTGTAAATCATACTCGTGGGAAGGTTAACAGCAGTGACTGATGGCAGCTCTAATAACCCTTTGTTTGTCTGTTTGTTCAAATCACCTGTCAGTACACAATCAACCACCATGTCTGCGCAATTCTGAGAGGAACCAGCAGGAGGCAGCCAATACACATGTTTCTCTGGTTCCACTGGTGAACACAGAAGGAGAAACATAATGGAGGCTAATGTGTGTAACAGCTGTCTGTAGCACACACACACACACAGCAGTCGTTGTCATGGCAATAATAATAAAAAAAATACCCCAAATGTCGATTATTTCCAGATGTTTTTGCAGAGTGAACTGACCCCCAGTCAGCTCCCAGTGCATCATGGGTAATCCCGCTGCAGTAATCTGACCCTCAGATCAGCTGCTGACAGTGGAAACATCTGGAATGGATTCATCAGAGGCAGAAACAGCTGGACTCTGATTTCATCGCACACAAGGATAGAGGCAGAGAAGCAGGCTCTACTGAGACTCTATTCCGGTTCTTCTGCGACTCTGAGACTCAGCCAATCATATTCATGCAGGTCGTCTCTCAATTCTCTCCTCATTTTGCCCCCTCATTTCAGAATAAGAGCATGGTGTTATTAGGGACAAACAAACCAATCCTCAATCTGCTTTCACAGAACCAGATTGTACATTACAGTTAACAGGATTATTTAAACCTGGATTAGTTTAACCACAGGAGGAACAGGAGAACACAGAATTGATCATCAATGCAGCTGATCAAACATCAAAGATGTTTTCTCTTTTAGTTCTCCACTGAGTCAATGCATGATGGAAACACCTGACTGCTCCTAATCGATGAGCAGGTCGGTTTAGACATTCAAGAAGTTACAACAAAATAATCAATATTAAAGGAAACCTTTCATTTGATTTATTCAGTTTTGATGTTTGATGCTTTTTTTAATGTTTATTTATTCTAATAATAAAAAAAATCAGAGAGACTGAATGATAATAATTCAGTTGATACTACAGTTTCTACTGTTTTGTGTTATTTGTATATTTGTTTTCTGAACTAATAAGAATCAGTATTTATATTCTTATATTAATAATGGCATCAGCTGCTACTCTTCTCACCTGTGGTCAGTCTGTATCTGTCTCGTGTGTCACATGTTCTTCATTCTTCATGTGCTGACTGAGCTGTTAGCTGCTCTTGTCTGCAGACTACCATGGATGTAAAGGACTACTTTGAAACTAAGGGTGGATATTGAGTGGGTTGTGGGACATTTATTCCGGATGGACATCAAAGATAATGATGTCATCAAGAAGTGAGGTCACCCTGGTTTATGTGTTCACTCATGCTAACCCTAAGCCTAACCCTCCTTCGAAGGACCCGGCCTTTGTGGTCTTTGAAGGCGAGTCCTTCGGAGAGACCTTGTTAACCGCATCCGCCATTGTTAATTGGGATGGTCTAGCCTTTGGAGCATTTCCTGGTTGCATCACGAGATGTTTTATCCTTACGTCACGATTTCTGCCACTCAGGCCCGTGAAAGTGACGATCTACACCACATGAAGTCGGCATTTTCTCTCTTGGAGGAGCATTTGGAGGAGCCTTCGGATTGGGAGAGCCTTCACACGGAGCTGTGACATAATTGGCCTTCAAATACAACCTTAGAAGGATGCAGACCCTAATTGAGACACAGCATCAGTCAGGACTCTGAGAAGGAGGCACGTTCTTCAGCTCTGCATCGCCCCCTGAGGACCGGCCAGAGTTTAACTGTCGTCCAGTTTCTGATGATGATGAAGCTTCAGCTTCCTCTCTCACATGTAAACCCAATTCATTCACTTCACTTCAGGACTTCTTCCAGCTGATAAACTGCCACTCATCCTGTCTCCACGGAAACATAATCTCTAAAATTGATGGTTTCCTTGACAACGGATTGACGACTTCCTGTTCCTGCACAGCTGAAACAGGAAGTGAAGCGTCATCACTCCTCTGCAGGTTGTCATGTCAGTAATAAGTGAAGGCCAGGGGACGATTTTATCCTACAAGTTAAAGGAGGAATCAGACAGAAGAGAAGAGGTGAGAACAGAAAGCAGAGAACGGAGAACATAGGTGAAGAAGAATAAAAAGTGAGAGGAGCAAAATTAATTTAGTGACTTCGTGTTTTATTTTGGCAGATTTATCTTCATGTGTCATGTTTTACTTTCCACTTCCTGTCTTCCTTCCCTTTTGATTGACCCACTTGTTTCACCTGTGTAAAACCTGTGAGTCTTCACTCTGTTGCTGTGTCCCAATTCAGGGGCAGCATCCTTCAAGGACCCATCCTTCGCCGCCAGCAAAGGCAGGGTCCTTCAGAGAAACCTGCAGGCAGCGTCAGCCTGTTGTGAAATGGGACATTCTACCCTTCGGAGCATTTCCTGGTTGCGTCACCAGATGTTCCCGCCCCTACACGTATGTCACTGTTTATGCAGCCCAGGTCTGCGAAAGTGACAAGAAGAGTAAAGTCTGACTGTCAGATATGTTTGGGCTACAGGAATTCCTGATTTCCTTTTCAATCCTCCTGCTTGAGGAACCCATGTAGAGGAAGAGGAGAAGCGGCTCTGGTTTATCTCGGGTTGAGAGGACCGTGGAGAGGTAAACCTGTTATTGAACCCACAGCAATGTTATCAATATTATCATTATTAGCCAGCTAACAGTTTGGTGTAATTAACATACCGATACATGATTTTATTTTGATTTTAAAGGCATTATTCCTATTTAAAGTGTTTGGTAGATCGGTTTGTTTGTTGTAATGATTTATTATTATTATTATACTTATATTATGAAATTCTAATCCTTGCTTCTTTCTTAAAACATTCTTAGTGACATGGCAGCCGCCGATCGAGTCAGAACTGCAGACCCAGTTGATGGACGCTGTGGTGGACAGAGGAGACTGGACCCCCAAACACCCTGAGTACCGACCCAGATGATGTCCCACTGACACCATCCAGCCCAGCAACACTGCAGGGACTCCTGCTCAGCCTGTTACTGTCCATCATCTGTAACCGTTTTAAATATTGTTTTTAGTATCAATTGTTTTTGTTAATAGTGAATAATAATCTGTAAATAGTTATTTATGCTGTAATTTTGTAAATAGTTGTAAATGTTAAGACCTTAATAATAAAAGAAAACATTCAATCCCTTGTTGTCCCTGAAAAGTAGCACTTGATGCCGTTTGCTGTTACAAATTGTACTTAACACACTGAATGGAATAGACAACGTGTAACAATAGAGCAATATTTTATTTCTTGAATTATATAAAATGAACAATTCTGAACAAATCATTTAAAAAGAACTCATAAATTAACTAAAAAACAACAGAAATAATGTAAGGATTGCCCTCTGGAGCAGAGAAGAGCCTCTCCATCCTCTCTGCAGCCTCATGTACTCCTTCATCCTCCCTCCTCCTCTTCCTCCTCGGCCCTGGCTGGCTCTCCTCCTCCTCATCGTCGTCATCCTCCTCCTCCTGGTCACTTGGCCCTGGTGTGTCCTCAGGGATAGAGGCAGTTAGGACTGGCCTGGCCCTAGCCTGGCTAAAATCGTACCTGTCCGAAAGAACACAATGTGTTTCCTACAGTGGCACTTCATCAATTTTTAGTGCTGTGAAGTATGGAGTTCCCCAGGGTTCTGTTCTGGGCCCTTTGCTTTTCTCTTTGTATAGTTCACCTCTCAGCCAAAATATTCGGAGCTATGGAATACATTTCCACTCCTATGCGGACGACACTCAGCTGTATGTGCCCTTAAAAGCTGACGACAAATCTCAAATCACGAAACTAGAGACCTGCCTATGTGCAGTGAAGAAGTGGATGTCTGAAAACTTCCTGCTCCTAAATTCGGAAAAAACTGAGATGCTGGTCATCACTCCAGCCAGACAGAGACACCATGTTGATCAGGTGACTGTAACTCTCGACAACTGCGTTATTTCTCAAAGTTCAACCGTCAAGAATCTAGGTGTTACTTTTGATTCTACACTCTCCTTTGATCAGCACATCAAAGACATTACCAAGATCGCCTTCTATCACCTGCGCAATATAGCTAAAATTAGGTCCTTCCTGTCCACGGCGGACGCAGAGATCCTGATTCATGCCTTTGTCTCGTCTCGGCTGGATTACTGCAATGCCTTATTTTCAGGCCTTCCACGTGAGAGCACTAAAAGTCTTCAGATGGTTCAGAATGCTGCAGCCAGAGTCTTAACACGTACGAGAAAATTTGATCATATTACACCAATCTTAGCATCTCTGCACTGGCTCCCAGTGCATCTAAGATCAGACTTTAAGGTGCTGCTGATGACATACAAAGCTGTACACGGCCTTGCCCCGTCGTACATGTCAGATCTAATTAAACCATATATTCCAACTCGGGCATTACGCTCTGAAAATTCAGGGCTCCTGATGGTTCCCAGGATCAAGAAGAAGTCAGCTGGCTGCAGGGCTTTTTCCTATCGGGCTCCTTTCCTCTGGAATAACCTCCCAGCTGACATCAGACAATCTGGCTCTGTTGACGCCTTTAAATCTAAACTCAAAACTCACTTCTTCGATTTAGCCTTTAATTAGCCCTTGATATCAACTGTAAGCTTCTTCAGTGGGTCGGTGTCAGTCTCAATGAGTTCCTATAGTATTAGATTACATTGTGCTGCCGACGAGAAACAATCTGTTTATTCTGATCAATATCACATTTCTCTAACCTTTGTTTTTGTTTTCTGTTCCCACAAGCTGCGAGCTGTGTCACTCTCTACACTTTCTATAGCTTCCTCCTCTTCCTCCTCCTCCTCTTCTCTCTCCTCCTTCTCTTTCTCCTCCTCCCCTCTTTCTTTCAGGCTCCCTTCTGATGGACCACGGCCCCCTGGGACCATCTACCGTTTCCGGGCTCCTGCTGCCTTGAAATACTGACTGATCTGGATCGTCACACCCCGGGCTCTGCTTTCCAGAGGAAAGGAGCCCGATAGGAAAAAGCCCTGCAGCCAGCTGACTTCTTCTTGATCCTGGGATCCATCAGAAGCCCTGAATTTTCAGAGCGTAATGCCCGAGTTGGAATATATGGTTTAATTAGATCTGACATGTATGACGGGGCAAGGCAATGTACAGCTTTGTATGTCATCAGCAGCACCTTCAAGTCTGATCTTAGATGTACTGGGAGCCAGTGCAGAGATGCTAAGATTGGTGTAATATGATCAAATTTTCTTGTACGTGTTAAGAGTCTGGCTGCCGCATTCTGAACCGTAAAATGTCATTTACCACTTCAGTAAGGGCGGATTCGGTGGAGTGACAGGCTCTGAAAGCTGACTGAAAAGGTTCCAGGAGATTATTATTGAGTAGGTAGCCTGAAAGTTGTTGGGACACGACTCTTTCTAAGACTTTAGAGAAGAAGGGAAGGTTGGATACTGGTTGATAGTTATTTAGTGATCCTGGGTCGAGGTGTGGTTTCTTAAGGAGAGGCTGAACCACAGCAGACTTAAAACTAGAAGGGACAACACCAGTCATGAGTGATGAGTTAACAATATTTAACATTGTAGGTCCCAGTGCTGGCCATAGTTCTTTAAACAGTTTTGCCGGAAAGGGGTCCAGGACGCAGGTGGTTGGCTTTGAGGATGAGACAATTTTGGACAGTATCTCAAGGGAGATATTTTCAAAAGGGTTAAGAGGGTTAGGGTTAGACCTGGGCTCAATCAAAGCCAATCAGTGTCACACACATACACACACACACACACACACACACACACACACACACACAGGGATGTGATTATTCTGGATTTTTCCGGAAATCCGGATTTTTGACATGAAAATGCGACCCTCGTGAATCATGCAAATCCACTTTTTTTGGGGGGGGGGGGGACCGCCAGGCCGCCATTAACCACCAACAGGTTTTGGAGCGGATGCAGGTGTCGCGCCGGAGAGAGTTTAGTTGGAGGGCAGCATTACGCCTGATGGTGTACAGCCTGCCAGAAATCCAGCAGAAGAAGAAGAAGAAGGTGTCGCGGATAGCGCCCATTAACATAAGATTTAATTGGCAGCTAGAAAAGATGCAAGATATTTTGTATACTGTTCACATTGCAATATCTAAATTATTTATTTACAAGAGGTACAAGTTGTTATTTTGTACTGTTTGAGTAAGTTGATTTTTACTTTTTACTTCTACAACAGCAGAACATGCACATTGAAATTGCACCATCAGATAACGTTATCATTGCAGCGCCACACAACACTCCAGTTCAACCCTGGATTCCTCCTTTATGCAGCCGAGTTGCACAGAATCAAGTAAGTCTTCTCTGATTATGTGATTTTATTGACAGCTCATTTTTTCAGTCTCCTCTTCAGTTCTCATTTAGAAGGTCATAATTTTTTTGTAATGGATTTAACGTAGCAAATATTGTCCCGGACATAAATACAGTCATGACTTTTAACAATAGCCAGTCACGGCAATAATTAATATACTATTTAGGTAGGAAATGTATGTATGATGTGTGATCTTACAATGATTATGATATAATGTAGTTTTATAATTTCTGTGTTATCGGCACTTGTTCTGGGATTTATTGCGGAGAACTCACTGTCTCTGACAATCACACCACATCTTATTGATTTAGCACAGGTGTTGGCAAGAGATCCCAAAGCTCTTGCAGAATTATCAATGGACAGAACGTCTGCCTCATGTAAGCTAGCACATGGTGTGAAGAAGACTGTGCAAGATGATGTGCTGGAGGAAATAAGATCTGTTCCTGTCTCCCTCAATATTGATGAGGCAACAAGCAAAACTTCTAAAAGGATATTAGTTGTGCTTGTTAGCTCCTGGTCTGAAAAAGTTGAGAGAATGGTTGTCCAGCACTTAGCAGCACTTGAGCTTGTTTCAGTGACGGCAGAATCTCTTTTCAAAAAACTGAATGAGCTCTTCGAAAGGATGGCTCTACCATGGACTAATCCAGTGTCAATTCTCATGGACCCGTCATGAGAGGCTCCAAAAATGGGCTGGAGAAATTAATCAGAGACCGCCGTGCCCCGCAGATGCTTGGCATTGACGGGGGCTCATGCCACCATATCCATAATGCCAGCAAGAAATTCTGCAGTCCTTTTGAGCATTGGGTTGAGAGTTTGCTTTCAGATCTTCACACTGACCACAAATGGTCAGTGGAGATGAGAGACAGTCTCCAAGAAATTGAGGACATAATTTGCATTCACACCCCACGTCCAGAGCGTTATGTGCCACACCGGTGGCTGTCGGTGTTGGAGGTCAGCCTGGACACATTACGCTTATGGGAGTGTGTGTTCATCCTTTTTTACTACGCCTTCCTCAACAGAGAGGACAAGGAGGTATACAAGGAGACTGCTGATGCAGTTACACTTAGGAGGGGTGTACAAGAAGAAGGCAAGGCTCGGATCGAGGAAATCTGGAAGGAACTGAGTAGAAAGTCCAAGAATTTCACAGATGAAGGGAGGGTGAGGAAGGCAACAATTTGTCGAAAGGTGAGAACATTTTCAGTATTTTTTGGAGTAGTTATCTAGGTGAATGTTAATTGTAAGCATGAAAGGGATCCATGTTTAATTTCCATGTTTTCGCAGGTGCTCTTTGAGGAGAAGAGGACTCTACTTGAGCTGAATCTTTATGCCTCAGTCCTTCCTATTCTAAAGAAGTACACGCTGACGTTTCAGTCCAAAGATCCCAAAGTTCACAAGCTGCATGATGAGCAAGAGATGGTCCTTAGGGAGTTCCTGTGCTGCTTCATGAAGCCCCAGAACCTCCTCGGCACACAGGGGAGGAACCTTTCTGGTCCAAAGATGGTCCAACTTGATGCTACCTCAACCAAAGCTCATCTTTCAGAGCCTTTTATTGGTTCCGAGGCTACGTCAATTCTCGAATCTCTGAGAGGGGACCATCCTGTTGTGCATTCGTTTAAGACAAAGGTATGATAGAACATCATTTAGATACATTTTATTTAGAAAATAATAGTTATAGATATTTCATTTAATCAATTTTGGAGCAGGCTGCACTAATAAAATATGTCTTCCCAATGTCCTTTTAATCTTGTTGTAACAGGTTATGCAAGGCTACACCAGATGTGCCATTAATCTCCAAGCAAAACTGCCTCTTACCAGTCCAACCCTGAGAACGCTGTCATACTTGGACCCGGATGCTCGGGGAGATCATCATCTCATTCCTGAACTCAAGAAACTGCCGGATATGTTTCCAGCCGTGAAACTCAGCGGACAGGAGAGAGCTGGTTTGGATCAAGAAGTATACAGGTGATGGTCTAATTGTTGGAAGATGTCATTCCATAGTGTCCATTGGTGCAATTTATTTTCCATTTGATATGGCTAGGTTCTCTGTCACTCATTCAAATGATAGGGTTAGATACATTATAGATACAGTCTTCCATACATGGTTATGGCATATGAAAGCAACATTTACACTTCATGATTTTCCATTGTGGGAATTTATGAGATTGTGTGTCTATAAGAATATTGTTTATAGCTGATGCTTTTGTCTAAAGTCATAGTATAGTCACAGCTCAGCCACAGAGCCTACATAAAGTAATTGTACTACAGTGTTATTTATAGAGATTTTGATAAAATGTTAATTGATTTGAAATCTTCCCTAATTAAGTTATACAATGATGAATATACTTTGTTTCTCATCTTAGATATGCAAGTGGCATGATGCTGCCGTCAACGCGGGTGGAAACGAGAATTGACTCATGGTGGAATGGTGTCAGGAAGACCCAGAGGTACCCAGCTCTTTGTAAGCTGGCACTATGTGCTCTTTGTCCATTCCATGGGCCTTTGGTGAGTCCTCCTTCAGCATGATGTCCGACATTTTAAACACAAAGAGCACAAATATGAATGTGGAAACCTATGAAGCCTATGAAGTGGTTAAATATAACTTGAAGGCCATGGAAAAGTCTGCAATCAGCCTTTATTCAAGACCGACCAAAGAAAGCCCTGTCAACATACAACTGGTCAGGAACATTAAACTTTCAAGCCAGAGGTACAGGGCACAAATAAGGAGGAGAGCAGAGGCCAGGAAGCGCACGTTTCATGCACCCTGCACCTCTGGAAAGAAAAAAGCCAAAGACATCCTCTTGGCAGCAGCTGCAAAGGCCCAAAAAGATTTTCGGAAGAAGCGCCCAGAGACTCTAATGAAGTAACTGGTTCAAAAATAAGACTGAAATAGACTGCAATAGACTGAATTAGACTGTGTCTCACTGTCTGTTGCTTTGTTGTGTTTTGTTTCGGTTTGTTGTGTTTTGTTTTAGTTAAAGGACAATTCCCGGCAAATTCAACTCGGGGCTATCCCAAAACAGGAGCAATTAAACTGAAAATCTTCAGATTCCTTCTTTTAGATCTAAAATGTTAGGAAAATACAGCCCTGAGTTGAATTTGCCTGGAATTGTCCTTTAAGTGTGGTTGAAGTGGTGTGTTGTGTTAGGTGTTAGGTCTCTCTCTCTCTCTCTCTCTCTCTCTCTCTCTCTCTCTCTCTCTCTCTCTCTCTCTCTCTCTGGTGTTTTTGGGGGCATCTTGGGACCTGACAGCCATGTTTAGCCATCTCTAAAGTACCACTATGAGTGTATTGCCAACATAATTTGATTTTACATTTATGTGATACTGTAATTCAAATGCATTGTGGGAAATACACTGAAAGACTTGTTCATAGGTTCTGTCTCTTGTCTCTCTTTGTCTCAGACACACATTTTGAACCATCAAAATGAAGTGTGTGATCTTTACCAAGTATAGAGGAATTTTTTTTGTTAAATTAATTGTTTTCTATGTTTGCATATTGCACTTTTCATATAAAGTGACAAAATTATGTCTGCGTGTAATGGCTGCACTGTTGCCGTGTTGTGCTACGGGGTCCGTATAATTTCCTGCTTTTTTATCCTTGTCCGATCACATCCCTGCACACAGTGTCTAACCTGGAACAATCAATCAGAATTAAAACTTTGTTTGGAAACAAACCTCAGATGGTTTAACAAAGTGTCAAAAGAACAGAAGTTTTCAGTCCATCAGTACTGAGTCTGTGTTCAGGTACCTGAACGCCTCCACCTGCTGCATCATTTGACCTCAGATGTGGTTCTGGTTGGATCAGTGGTGGTGATCAGAGAGTTGACATGCTGCTGCAGGTGTGCAGGCAGAGTGTGTCCACAATGAAACAACTGAACCACCTTCAGTCTGATCTGAGGTCCGTGTGAATGTTTGTCAGTTCGTCAAAGGATAAAATGTGGAGGATAAAAACTTTACTGATGGAGGAGGATGTGTATAAAATCTGTTGGTACAGTCAGAGGGAGGAAATAATCATCAGCTGTCTGAGTACATTACACAAAACAGCTGAACACACACCTGGAGGATGACACACACCTGTAATCTACCTGAATCTGATAAACATGCTGTTTAGCAGCTCAGAGGAAGAACAGAAAGGAACATGATGGAACATTCCAGTAAAGACGTCAAGAAACTCTATAATTATATACGGTTTTATTACTGTCATAACTTTACCGGTCGAGGCAGACAGCCGCCCACCACTGAGTCCGGCTGTGCTCGAGGTTTCTGCCTGTTGAAAGTTTTTTTCTATCACCACCGTCCCCGAGTACTGCTCATGGGGGGAAATGTTTGGTCAGTGTACAATTGAAACGAGGATTATTGTTTGAAAGTGTCATGAGATGACTTCTGTAATGAACTGGCATTACAAATAAAGATTGATTGAGTTTTCTATCTGTCTGCTTCTCCACAGATGTAAACCCAAAGAAGACAGGTGGAGCTGCTCTCAGGTCTTTTACAAATGATGGAGTTCTTACTGTTTTTAGTTCCACTGATCCTGAATATCCACTGACGTTGATTCAATGTTTTCATCAGCAGCTTCGTGTGGTAACAGAGAGCATCATTGATTTATTGAGGACGGATGACATTCTACCTTGGCATCAGTCCAGGGAACTCAATAGTAATCAATCAATTTCCAAACTATCATATGCAGCTAAAATTTGAGAGAATCTGGTAAATGATCAGGTGAGAATATTAAGATGCTGACCCTGCCCAAACATCCCGACTTCTTCCCTCAAGAATTCCCAACAGTTGTGGTCTGCTGTTTATATTGCCCCCCTGCCAACATCAAGACGAGGCGCTGAGGAAGCTAAAGCTACGTTGACTAAGTATCCTAGAGCACTGGTGTGTATCTTGGGCTGTTGTAACACTTGTGGCCTGGACAATGTGCTGCCATCATTTCAACAGTATGTCGACATTCTCAAACATCTTGGACATGTGCCGACATTACTGATGCAGTCTGTTCATAACCACCACTCGGACCGGCAGATCACAAGCTCAACCACCCTCCTGATGAACTCAGTGTTTATCAATGTACTAACTAACAGCATAAACAGCACAGTTAAACTGGTTAACAAAGGTTAAACTGCTGCTGCTCACATAAGAAATTCTGAGGTCTTTGTGTTCTCCAGCAAGTTCTCCTGCAGGTTAATTGACATCTCTTAATTTGCTTGTTTGTGTGATTGTTTATTTGTCTATGTGTCATCCTTTGATGACAACAGTCAAATTGGGTGTTGTCTCTTTGTGTGTCAGCTGGGCTGTGGACAATAATTAAATAATTTGTTATATAAACCAATAAAAAGAGAATCCAATAGTTTTTCCCATTTCAATGTGTTGCTGAAAAAGGAAAGAGGAGCCTTTTCTTTAAATACAGCAGCAGCAGACAGCGAGGCGTTCACTGACCTGCTGAGACCTCAGTGTGTTTACAGCAGAGCTGCATTCACTGTAATCAAACGTTCAGCGTCAGTGACAGAGAGCTTCCTGTTTACGTTAACCTTCATTTAACTCAAACATCTGCAGCACTTTGACCTCTTTGCTTCTTCTACTCTTCACATTTCAGTTGGACTCAGTTTCCTGCAGCAGCCTCACATTTCACATCATGGTCAGTGAAGGTCACACTGTCACACTGTCCAGCCTTTATTTGATCCATTCACATTGTTGTTTTGTTATCCCCCCACCCCCCTGGAAGTGTCCTGCCAGTTCATTCCTGGAAACTGGAGCCCAGTTTGATGATAATTCCCAGTAAGTTCAGGATGTAAAGTCCAGATATGAAACTGATTCTCATGTTTGTTCAGGAACTTATTCTGACAGTTTCCTCTGTTTCTGATAAAACACCACAAACACAAACTCCAGCTCACGGAGGGTTTTTTACTCTTTATCTTCTGTTGTTTCCAGTCTGTCTTTGTTCAGTCAGACTGGTTTCATTGACTTTTAAACTGGTCTTAAACCAGTATGACAGAGGTATGTTAACCTGCACATGTCTGACTGCAGCCTGTTGTTTAATGTTGCTGCTGTTGTCGGTGTTACAGATTTTATTGCTGCATAAATGTGATTTTAACAGGCGACTGTTTGAACAGCAGCAGTGAGTCACAGTGTTTGTTCTCTGCTGGAGGTTAAACTCATTAAATCAGATCTGTGGGAGGTAGAACCCACATCCTGACAAACGTTCTACACCAGAACCAAACCTGTAAATAATTTTAATCGTTTCTGTCTCCATGACAGCGATCAGACTTTAATCTGTGTCAGAGATGATGTACTTCCTGGTTCTAACACACAGAACATTTCTCTGCGGTTCTTAATATGAAATCATGTAACCCTTTGAGTGTGGCTCAGATCTGATTCCTGCAGCAGTGAATGTTCTTTGTGTGTTCTCTCAGTGATCTTACAATGTTCTGACTGTTCTCTGAGTGTTCTCTCAGTGATCTTACAATGTTCTGACTGTTCTCTGAGTGTTCTCTCAGTGATCTTACAATGTTCTGACTGTTCTCTGAGTGTTCTCTCAGTGATCTTACAATGTTCTGACTGTTCTCTGAGTGTTCTCTCAGTGATCTTACAATGTTCTGACTGTTCTCTGAGTGTTCTCTCAGTGACCTTACAATGTTCTGACTGTTCTCTGAGTGTTCTCTCAGTGATCTTACAATGTTCTGACTGTTCTCCGAGTGTTCTCTCAGTGATCTTACAATGTTCTGACTGTTCTCTGTGTTCTTACAATGTTCTGAGTGTTCTCTGAGTGTTCTCTCAGTGATCTTACAATGTTCTGACTGTTCTCTGTGTGTTCTTACAATGCTCTGAGTGTTCTCTGAGTGTTCTCTCGGTGATCTTACAATGTTCTTTACATGTTCTCTGAGTGCTGTTTCATCACTCTGTCATTGTTCTCTTTGCCTTCTCTCAGCTATTTGTTGGGTGTGTTAAAGTTCTAACCAGTAAACATGGTTGTCTGAGTCGACACACTTGGCTCAGGTTCTGCTGGCTCTGAGTCCTGAATGGATTTATAATGTGTTGAAACACAGTCAGGCTGTGTGACGAGAGGGGGAGGAGATGGGGAGGAGAGGGGGAGGAGAGGGGGAGGAGTGTGTAATGACTTCCAGCTGCTGGAGGCCGAGCAGAGGAAGAGGTTTGATTTCTACACAGTGAGAAACAGAAAGTTTGACCTGCTGAAGTTTGAATCATCTTCAAACTCAACAAACGAACTTGTCAGTGAACAAAGAGTTAAGATGTTTTAATCAAACTGAACTCAGCTCAGGTTTCAGTTCTGTTTAATATTTACTGGCTTAGGCTGGTCAGTTTGGTTTGGTGCTGAGCTGAGGTGAGAAGTAACAAATACTTGTACTGTTTCATGTCTCTGTACTCTGAGTATCTGTGTGACTTCTCGTCTCTACATCTGAACTTTCTCCGCCTCACAGCTTCAGAACAGCCTTGTTACTTTAGTTTAATGCATCTGAGGTGAATTATGGATAATTGTTATTTCCCAGCATCAGCAGACTGATGTGGACCTATCAGAGCACATCACGCATGGCAGACGCAGCGAGACGAGACAAAGACGTAAGAAGACGTAAACAGACAGAGAGGGAGACTGGAATGTGGAGAAAAGGCGTGTTAGTGTCTCGTATCTGCAGAGAGTTTCTGATTTTCTCTCTTTGTTGCTGCTCGGGACGCTTTACCAACCCAACATGTGTCTATTTGACGTCCTGGGAATGAGACTCAACAATCAGGAACAGCTGGGACAAATCCTACTGATCCTACCTTTAACTTTAATAGTCTTTGAATTCTATTAATATGACGTGAGCTTCAGTTAGCTTTGACCACAAATGTCCTTCAGAGGGAGACTTTTTACTCTGATACTCTGGGTACATGTCAGAGCCTGTACTCTATTACTTAACTGGAGTTAAGTAGTTGAGTCTTCAACTAGTATCTGAAGTATCTTAACTTCTACTGCGGTTGTGTGCACTTTTGCCAACTCCGAGGGTTAGTTTAATGAGGGCAGTTTGGTTTGGTGATGAAGGCAGTTTGGTTTGGTGTTGAGGGCAGTTTGGTTTGGTGTTGAGGGCAGTTTGGTCTGGTGATGAAGGCAGATTGGCTTGGTGTTGAGGGCAGTTTGGTTTGGTGATGAAGGCAGTTTGGTTTGGTGGTTTGGTGATGAGGGCAGTTTGGTTTGGTGATGAGGGCAGTTTGGTTTGGTGATGAGGGCAGTTTGGTTTGGTGATGAAGGCAGTTTGGTTTGGTGATGAAGGCGGTTTGGTTTGGTGATGAGGGCAGTTTGGTTTGGTGATGAGGGCAGTTTGGTTTGGTGATGAAGGCGGTTTGGTTTGGTGATGAAGGCGGTTTGGTTTGGTGATGAGGGCAGTTTGGTTTGGTGATGAGGGCAGTTTGGTTTGGTGATTAAGGCGGTTTGGTTTGGTGATGAGGGCGGTTTGGTTTGGTGATGAAGGCAGTTTAGTTTGGTGATGAAGGCAGTTTAGTTTGGTGATGAAGGCAGTTTGGTTTGGTGATGAAGGCAGTTTAGTTTGGTGATGAAGGCAGTTTAGTTTGGTGATGAAGGCAGTTTGGTTTGGCGATGAAGGCAGTTTAGTTTGGTGTTGAGGGCAGTTTGGTTTGGTGATAAGGGCAGTTTGGTTTGGTGATGAGGGCAGTTTGGTTTGGTGATAAGGGCAGTTTGGTTTGGTGATAAGGGCAGTTTAGTTTGGTGATGAAGGCAGTTTGGTTTGGTGATGAGGGCAGTTTGGTTTGGTGATAAGGGCAGTTTGGTTTGGTGATGAGGGCAGTTTGGTTTGGTGATGAAGGCAGTTTGGTTTGGTGATGAAGGCAGTTTAGTTAGGTGTTGAGGGCAGTTTGGTTAGGTGGGGCAGTTTGGTTTGGTAGTGTTGAGGTCTGATCTTGACAAAATAAAATATGAAATCTGGATATTTTGAGGAATGATGAAAAAACTCAAATGTTGTTTTTGAAGTTGCCCTCCCCTCTGACTGATGGTGACGATGATGATGATGTGGTGATGATGATGGTGAAGTTGATGATGTTGATGATGATGGTGAAGTTGATGATGTTGATGATGGTGAAGATGATGATGTTGATGATGATGATGACAACGATGATGATGACGAAGTTGACGATGACAGTCTTCTGCTGTTTTTGGACCTTGTAATTCTGCAGTTCAGTGATTTTTTCCCTCAGCAGCAGCAGCAGTTCTGTCTGTGTGGAGAGAAAAGCAAAGATCCTGAAGGAAGTAAAATAAACAAAGAGAGGGCACGGAGAGGATGGGGGAGGGTACAGAACTGAGTGGAAAAAAGCAGAGCGAGGGTTAACTCGGCCTCCAGGTATGTTCTCCACCCCCCAGTGACTGTTGGCTCAGTTTAGATTAGCTGCTCTACAGTAGACTCAGACTAAATCTGCAGCTCTTTGTTTTTGAAGTGGATCAACACACCGACATAAAGCTGCAGCTGACTGAAAACTCTATAAACACACACTAGAGACCTCCGTCAGTGAAACACTGCTGATCTACAGCCTGTTGGAGACGGCTGAGTTTTAGATGGGTCAGTGTGAGAGACATTTGATCATTTGGTAGGTTTAGGACGCTACCATAACTTTGTTAAACTACATCTACAAGCACCTTGAGAGTTCTAACAATCATGTTAGATTGATGTTTGCTGACTTTTCATCTGCCTTCAATACTATTCAGCCACATCTACTAATCCAGAGACTGATGAACAACTTTGGTCTGGAGGGCAGTATTGTTGGCTGGATTTTGGATTTCCTGACATGCAGAACACAGAGAGTGAGAGTAAATGGTCAATTCTCTGATCTAACCGTAACAACTACAGGCTCACCTCAAGGATGTGTCCTCTCTCCTCTGCTGTACATACTATACACAAATGACTGCTCTAGCACTTTTGAAAACTGTCATATGTTGAAGTTTGCAGATGACACGGTTATAGTGAGCCTGCTGAACAGTACTGAAACTTTGCATGGTCCTGTGGCTGATTATTTTTTGAAATGGTGCGAGGAATCTTTTTTATCCTTGAACGTTTTAAAGACAAAGGACATGTGCATTGCTTTTAGACGCGTGCAGCCCTCTCCTGATATCACAGTGATGGATGGTCAGGCAGTCGAAATTGTAGAGTCCTATAAGTATCTAGGCACTATCCTCGACAACAAGCTGACATTCGAGAAAAACACAGACTTGATCTATAAGAAAAGTCAGCAGCGCCTCTTTTGTCTTAGGAAACTTTCTAAATTCCAGGTTGACTCCACCCTGATGACTTTGTTCTATCGTTCTTTAGAGTTTTAGAGTCTGTTATTATGTTTTCCTCTATTTGTTGGTTTCAATCTCTCAGAGTAAAAGAGAGAACTCTACTAAACAAGGTTGTTAGTATTAGTAGCAAAATCACCAGGTCTGCACAAGATACTCTACAGGATCTTTACAACAAACAGCTGCTTATGAAAGCTAACTCTATCCTGTCTGACTGCTCTCATCCTCTACATGAACAGTTTCAGTTTCTACCATCAGGTTCACTGCTCAGACTTCCACCTTCTAAAACGAACAGGTACAAACACTCCTTTGTTCCTTTTGAGTAATTTTCTTTAACAGAGTTGATTTCAGTATTTTATATACATTATTTATCAGGTTTGTGTATAATGTTATGTATTATGTGTCCAATCCAATCCAATCCACTTTATTTGTATAGCACATTTTAAAAACAATAAAGTTACCAAAGTGCTGCGCAACAGATACAAAACAGAAAATAAAGAAAGTTACAGTTAAAATACAATAAATAAATAAATTAAAAGCATATAAAAGGCAAACATAATATCAGATAAAACACTGAGAAATATAAAAATACAATAAAAGACAGACAGAGACCACACAACTCTCACGCTGTATTAAAAGCCAAGGAGTAAAAATGAGTTTTTTGGCGAGATTTAAAAGCATCCAGGGTGGGGGCCATTTTGACATGGGTGGGTAGCTCATTCCATAGCTTAGGAGCTACCACTGAAAAAGCACGGTCCCCCCTGATCTTTTGCCTGCTTTTTGGCACAACAAGACGCAGCTGATCAGCAGATCTCAATGCTCTCAGGGGGGTATAGACATGTATAGGGTCAGTGATATACTGGGGTGCCAAATCATTCCGTGACTTAAAAACAAACAATAAAATTTTAAAATTTATTCTAAAATGGACAGGGAGCCAGTGGAGGGAGGCGAGAATGGGGGTAAAGTGGCCATGCTTACGAGTCCCTGTTAAAAGACGAGCAGCCGCGTTTTGGACTAATTGCAAGCGAGCAAGGGAGGCCTGATTAATGCCAGTGTAAAGTGCATTACAGTAGTCCAAACGGGTCGAGATAAAAGCATGAATCAAGCACTCAAAATCATTAAAAGATACAACAGATTTAATTTTAGATAAAAGCCACAGATGATAAAAACTAGTTTTAAAGAAGCATTTCACCGGTGGAAACATTAATCTTTATTGAAAGAGGGTCATATTTGTAGTCAAAATGTAACATAATTTTCGAATTTTGTGCGTATTTGACTGAGAAAAGGCAGAAAGTGACTTTAGGGTGCATTTGTATGAAAGACAACATCTCCCACAATGCACAACAATGCGTAGCTCTGCAAGCCACTCCCACTTATCCAGCACACCACACACATCTCCGTCCACTGTAGATATTTCGTCGCGAAGAAACTGGCATCTCTGGAATTCACTGCAGCAGACAGAGTCCAGTTCGGTGTCCATAGGCGCACAGCGAGAGCACCGGCACCGCCAGTCCGGGCTCCTCGTCCGGGACGGGCAGGTCTTCTGCCTCGGCTGCAACAGCCGCCGCAGCCGAGGCAGAAGACCTGCCGCCTCCATCTCCCTCAGCTGCTCTTCACTGTATTGTGGCTCGTACAGGTAGCCGTGAACATCTGACTCAAGCATCACGCTCTCGAAATCACTCTCTTCGATATCTGAATGATCCTCTTGAATACCTTCTGCCATTGTTGTACAAACCTGGCTACACAGCGTCTGTTCGCTTAGCGTCCAACAAAGATGGCGGCTATGTATTTTCGTTTCTGCAAGTGAAGTCCCGCCCATTGGTCTGTGATAGGTCTGTAGCGTGAGTGGGTCCCACCTCTAGCCCCCACCCTTGGAAAAATGAACGAAGCGTTTGTAGTCTTACCCCCTCGACACAGATATAGGACTTCCTGCTTTCAATGACGTAAAATGACGATTTTTACATCATTGAAAGCAGGAAGTCCAACACTGAAATCCGTATTTCTCCGTCTCAGGGCAAACTGAGGGAATGATGCACGACCATTCAAAAACATGACTGTTTTCCTGAAGATAAAAAGCTTAATGTAAATCGGTGAAGTTTCCCTTTAACTATTGAGTTTATCTGTTTATCAAGTTTAAAATCACTGTCCATTTTTACACCAAGGTTCATGACTATGGGTTTTACATATGGCTGCAAAGACCCCAGGTCTATAGAAGAGACACCAGGCTCGACTGGGGCGAAACACCATGACCTCAGTTTTTTCTTCATTGAAGTTTAAAAATTAAAAGCCATCCATGGCTTAATGTCTGTTAGGCACTCTAGTAAGGGTATCAGGGAGCTCTTATCATTTCTCTTAAGCAGCAGGTAGATTTGGGAGTCGTCCGCATAGAAATGGTAGGAGATGCCATGTTTTTTGAAAATTAAGCTAAGGGGGAGCATGTATAAGGAGAAGAGAATGGGCCCAAGAATAGAGCCTTGGGGAACTTCGCAAGACAGGGGGGCAGAAGACGATGCTGAGTCACCAAGCCTTACAGAAAAGCACCTCTCAGACAGATATGATCGGAACCACTCCAAGGCAGCATCCCTGATACCCACACAGTGCTCGAGACGGGAAATGAGAATTGTGTGGTCAACTGTGTCAAAAGCCGCAGTAAGGTCTAAAAGCATAAGAATGGCAGAATCACCGGAGTCAGTAGTTAATAAAATATCATTAAAAACCTTTATAAGTGCAGACTCAGTGCTATGAAAGGCTTTAAAACCAAGGACTGCAGTTGTACAAGTACTGTTTTTCTCTAAGATTTTAGAGATAAATGGAAGCTTTGAGATGGGTCTATAATTGGAAAGGACTGAAGTGTCTAGATTTGGTTTCTTTAACAGGGGTTCCACAGCTGCTTCTTTAAAACATGCTGGGACCACACCTGAAGCAAGACTGCTATTTATGATTTTTTGGACATTAAGTCCAATAGTCTCCCAGATCTCTTTAAAGAGGCGAGGAGGAACAATGTCTGTGGGACAGGAGTAGGGTTTAAGTTGAGTGACAATTTTTGTGAGAGTTGAAAGCGACACAGGCTCAAACCGGTTTAAGACAGTTGAGCAAGTGACGGGTATGGAAGGGTCAAAAGAGGGGGGTGAAATATGAGTTCTGATGGTTGCAACCTTATCAATAAAATAGTGGAGAAAATCTTCACAGACTTGAGGAGAAGCTTCCAGACAGGTGGATTGGGGGGCATTTAAAATTGAATCAATAGTTTTAAAAAGAACACGTGGTTTATTAAGATTTTGGGTAATTATGTCAGAGAAATAGAACATTTTTTCTGCTTTGACAGTTTTTTGATATTTTCTCCAGCTTTCTTTAAGAATATCATAGGACACATGAAGCTTATCTTTTTTCCACCTGCACTCAGCTCTCCTGCACTCGCGCCTGGCTGCAAGGGTGGTATCATTCAGCCATGGCTCAGATTTGGGTCTGGGGCGCACAATTTTCAGAGGAGCGACAGTGTCAAGAGTGCTGGCACAGGTGGAGAGAAAGGTTGAAGTCAGTTGCTCAGTGTAAAGGAGGGCAGAGGGTGTTGTGTCAAGCTGATTTTCAGCAAAAAAACGAAGAAAACTGAGCAGCGGTGGAGGGTTTTAGCATGCGGCAGTGGCGTACAGGAGCACACGGTTTTAAACTATGACAGGGCAAATTAAAATTAAATAAAACAGGCATGTGGTCAGAGAACACTGCGTCACATACCTGAACATTTGAAATAGGTAAATTGTGTGATAAAACAAGGTCTTAACGTGTGTCCATGTTCTTGTGTGGGTCCAGAAACATATTGTACAAGGTTAAAAGCATCAGCCAAGTCTTTAGCCAATGGCTTAGAAGGGCAGCAGACATGCACGTTAAAATCACCAACACATAAAATCTTGTCATAGTTAGTCATAACACCAGCCAAAAATTCAGAGAAGTCTTTTATGATGTCTCTGTTATATTTAGGTGGCTGGTAAAAAAACGCACATAGTACTGGGTCTGGCCAACCCAGTTCAAACAGGCTCAGTTCAAAGGAGGAAAACGATATAAGCGGTAAAGGCTTGCAATAGAGGCAGTTTTTAAGAACAGTCGCTATTCCTCCTCCACGACGGGATGTCCGCTGTGAATTAATAAAAGTACAATCAGGAGGCAGAATCTCTGTATATGTGTATATGTGTATTTGTTGTTTTTTGTACTTTGTGTGCTCCTATTGTTGTGAAACAAATTTCCCCATTGGGGACAAATAAAGGTATTGATTGATTGATTAGATCGGTCACTGTTAGAGTTCTGTGACCTTCACGCTTCCGATGAAGGGAGACTTTAACTGGTGGGTTGACGATCAGTCAACTGATGACCCGTCATCGTTGAGAGATCATGTCTATGAGTTATGACAAAGTCATCTGGATTATTTTTCCTTTTTATCTTTTATTTTACAGACATAAAATTATTCATTAATTCACAGAAAAAGAAGAAGATTACTTGTGATATTGCAAAAGATATAATAAAAATAATATTAACAATAATAGTACATTTAATGAATTTGTAATCCACATTTAAAGTGCTACAGGAAAAGCAACAGCAAAGGAGAAAACATTGGCAAAAAAACATAAAAGTCAAAAGCAACTTAGAGGTCATAGGATCTGCTAAAAAGGAAAGTTTTAAGTCCGTTTTTTGAAACACTCAACAGTCTGTGGTGCCCTCAGGTAGTCAGGGAGGCTGTTACGCAGACAAGGGGCGGCAGAACAGAATGCCCGGTCCCCCATGATGCGGAACTTAGTTCTAGGGGGATCGAGAGAGTTAGTGGAGCAGAGGGATCAAGATGAGGTTTGTGGGGTTAGCAGTTCTTTGAGATAGGAGGGGGCATAGCCATGGACTCACTGGTGAGTGAGGAGGGACACCTTGTAGTCAATTCTGGCGGGGATGGGAAGCCAGTGAAGTGATGTGTGTGTGTATATATATATTAGGGCTGTCAAAGTTAACGCGTTAATAACGCGTTAACGCAACTTCCTCTTAACGTCGTTAATTTTTTTAACGCGCGATTAACGCTCAGTATAAAAAAAAAAATTGTATGATTTATGGTCGTCGGTGGCACCTGTAGTCTTTATACAGAGGGTGGCAGAAGAATAAGAAAGGGAATCAGAAGAAGAAGAAGCAGGGTTGGCGGTTCGTTAAAAACACGGCGGACTGAAAAGCAGCACTCGCTGCAAACTCCTCATCTCTGCTGTCACTCACGGTGGCGGACATTTGTTTCTCCATCGCCCTGATCATTTTGCGGGACACTCTCTCATGGCGTGCCCGTTTGCTGATAACTCATCTCCGCATGTTTATCTCAGGCTCCTCGCTAGCCTTCTTCCTCCCTCCAGCAGGCAGCCTGGTCCTGCTGCTGTCCTCCTCGGACAGACGCTGAAGCTCCGTTTCTCTCACTCTCTTGGGGTCGACAGAGAAACGTCTAGCGGCTACTTCTCCCGAGTTTTCCTCTGAATATATCACGACAGAAAGTTTGAATTTCAAGTCGTACTTTTTATTGTTTTGCTGCACTGGAGCCATGGCGACCATCAGTTGGATACTGACTGACAGAAAGCAGCACACTGCGTGAAAAAGGCGAAGAAGAAAAACGTGCAGTGTCAGTGGACACCACTTGCAAGCCAAACACACGGCAGATGCAGAGAGCCCGACACCCCCCCTCGCCAAAAGCAGACAACCCTGGATTTATTTTCCTGCATGATTTGAAGTGTTGAATAAACATTTTCATAATGCAAGCATATTTGACCTTTCTTATGTTGTTAAAAGTATTAAGAACATGAAAAAAATACATTAAGGTACATTTAGAACAGAAAAAAATGTGCCAAAAAAATTGCAATTAATTTGCGATTAATCGCGAGTTAACTATGGACAAAATGCGATAAATCGCGATTAAAAAAATTAATCGTTTGATAGCCCTAGTACATATATATATATATATATATATATACATTTATATATATATATAATTTAATAATGTTCATTTGGGGTCTGGACACTCAGGTTTAAGGTGTTGGAGTGTTTGGCTCGAGGGTCAGGACCCTCAGGTTGGAGGAGTCGGAGCCTGTGGTTGTAGGATTTTGGGACCCTCTGGTTCGGAGGGGTCGTAGTGTCTGGTTGGAGGTCCAAGACCCTCAGGCTAGAGGGGTCGGAGCCTCTGGTTGGAGGGTCAGGACCATCCAGGTTTTGAAACATGAGGTCTAAACTGTTGTTGTCTGCTGTAGAATTCAAACCTGGAATCAGATCACTACACATCAGCATCAGTGTACAGTTAATTTACAGTGTCATCAGACAAAGTAACTAAGTATAAATGTAAGGTATTTGTACTTTGAAGTATGTTTTACGAAACATTCTAGTTGTAGAACATGAACTTAACTAAAGTTAAGGATGTGAATAGTTTCTCAACCTCTGGTTCTCCATCATCACTGCAGCTGAGGATGTTCCTGTTCTTCTCTCCTCCTCCTGCTGAAACACATCTGTCAGTCAGGCACAAATGTTTCCACCTCCACAGTTGAAACTCTGTTAATTTGTGGCTGCCATGTTTCTGGTTAAGAAATGAAGCCCAGAATTCCTGACCCACTTTCCACCACTGCACATTCCCAAACATTCCCAAACATTCCTTAAAAAACCATGATGGATATCAGTCAGAGTTCAGCCTGAACCACAGGAGTATAGTATGTTGCACACACACACATGCACGCACGCACGCACACACACACACACACACACACACACACACACAGACACACACACACAAACACACACAGTGAACCCCAACATCTGTTCTGGTACATAATCTGTTTTCAAGCAGAACATTAGCACAAGTGTGCTGTGAGAACCCTGTGATGGACTGAAACAGAGGAGTTTGTCAGTCCTAAGCACTGACACAAGAAGTCTGAGGTGTTAAGTGTGAACAGGATGGGAGACAGGACCATCCCCTGAGCAGCCTTGTGCTACTCATTATTATAAGTAATTTTACAAAATTTGGAAAAGGACAGATAAGTTGTTTGCTGACGAATTTTCATGATGACATTAACAATTGTTAGCCAGATCAAGGCTACTCTCATTTTTGCTGACACCAGAATGAATTGACCTCAACTTAGTGCGTGTTCACCTTCCATCATGTACGGTAGTGGACATCTGGCAGCTGCCTCACTCCTAAACTACTGAATTTAAACTATCGAACCTAACTGATGGACCTAACCTACTGAACCTAACCTACTCAACCAAACTACTGAACCTAAACTACTGAACCTAAACTACTGAACCTAAACTACTGAACCTAAACTACTGAACCTAACAAACTGAACCTAAAATACTAAACTACTGAATCTAAACTACTGAACCTAAGCTACTGAACCTAACCAACTGAACCAAACTACTGAACCTAAACTACTGAACCTAAACTACTGAACCTAACAAACTGAACCTAAAATACTAAACTACTGAATCTAAACTGCTGAACCTAAACTACTGAACCTAACCAACTGAACCAAACTGCTGAACTTAAACTACTGAACCTAAATTACTGAACCTAAACTACTGGACCTAAGCTACTGAACCTAACCAACTGAACCAAACTACTGAACCTAAACTACTGGAATTAAGCTACTGAACCTAAACTACTGAACCAAAAATACTAAACTACTGAACCAAACTATTGATCTAAACTACTAACCTGCGTAAAAAAACACTCAGATGCTCAGCTAACGGGGCAGGTGTTACCGTGTTCTTGCTGTCAAGCTTGTTCGACCTAGCAACAGTAACTAAGGGGGGCTGGAATAATTCATACTTACTACACAATTATATTAATAAGCATTTTATAACAGCCTTATTTCCTATTAACTAAAGCTTAATACAAAGACTAAGTGTTATCAAGGGAAGAGAATGAGTGCTGAGAGAGCTGTAGGTGTCACTGCTAGGCCTGCTGAGAAAATTGAACTGGGCTGCAGGAACCGAACTGGGCTACATGCAGGAAAGGAATTTGATTTACCAGTGCAGGGTGCCACAGACACCTCATTTAAAAAAAACTAGTATACCATCTGCAAAATAGAGAATTTTATCTGACGTGTAAAGGCATAATCAGCAATGTGTGAAATTGTGGCTTGTATGTGAATAACTGCTGTTATTCTAACATGTTAAATGTTAGAATCATCTTCCATCTTGTTTCCTTGTTTGCTATTTTTAAATTAAAACCATCAGACAGAATCAGGATTAGATCTAAACTCTGACAGGTGAGACTGTTCACTCTTTGAACCACTGATGGAAGATACCACAAACAACAGGATCCTCAGGGTTTTACGACTGCACTTAAAAACAGATTAGAGGAAAATTTATTGATCCCTGCAGGGAGAGTTCAGCTGCTGCAGACAAAACAAAGATTAGAAAAGTCTTCATGAAGACATAATGAGCTGGTTCACAGTTTATGCCTGAGCTTTGACTGCCAGGTGATCACCTGCAGGCCGGACCAGAGACAGAGCAGTGGGTGGGGCTTCAGCTTGAAGGTGAACAACCTACTTCCTGCTCCGACTGAGACGCCAAAGACGAGTCCAATCAGAGATGATTCAAGGTAACAGAATCAAAAGCATAATGTCATGAAGAAGGTGAGGGGGGCTCTGGAAAGAGGCTTTTTGAAAATTAAATTCTCTTCATGACATAACATAGTGACATGACAGATGGCCTCAGTGCCCACAGTGGACAAATACACATAATCCAGAAGGCCAAACACAAACGAGATATCCTTCAACATGAAGGTTGCTGGTTTGATTCCCTCACATACAGACAAGCAGCATGACCAAGCACGCAGCAGACACCTGAACACACACATGTGTGAGTGTGGTTTTCCACTCTGTGTTCTCAGATATTTTCCATGTCTCTGCAGTGAATCATCACAGACAAACAGTCTCACCTGCACTGAACAGACGGGCTGTGGTCAGGCTCAGTCACAGCTTCAGTGTCCACACATCTCCAGAGTCCAGAAAAGTTCAGTGGAGTCCGGTGGAGTCCCTGCAGTCTGACCTGTGGTGTGTTCAGACTGATCTGAGATAATGAGTAGGACACAATTTATAGACTTTGACCTTCCACCTTTGGGGTCACTAAATCAGTCTGAACTTTGAAGATCTTACTGGTCAAATTGGAAACCTGCTGCTCTCAAGTCATTTGCATTCCGATTCACTAAATATCTTTAAGATTTGTAAATGTAAATGAATGAAGAAACACTTATAAATTACAGGGTGCAAAATAGCAGTATCAGAAACAGCTGCAAGTCACCACTGAACTCATGAGACCAAGCCTCCAATGAACCAAAACCACCATCCCTCTCCAACTTTTATCGAAACCTTCGTCCCCAACCTGACCAAAACTACCATCACTTCCAAACCTGAACCAGTTTTTGCATCTGGTGTAACAGGTGTTCTAAGGTGATAAAAAGCAGCATCAAGGTTGCCTCCAAAGTGCATTCAGTATTTATTGGTTCCAGTGTGACCTGGTCTGGTACATCAATTAGCTTTATGTTACAGTGACACACTGTCAGACCAGGTTAATGTTCTTCTGTGGTGGAGACGGATACATAGCTCATGCTCTCTGCTGCTGACGCTAATAACTGACTGATGAAACCACATATCTCCAGATTGGTTAGTATTTATATTTAGATAAATTAAGGATTAAATTATGCTTTAAAATGTGAATAATCTTTTCTTTCATATAATCCAATGTAGTATTTCCTGTGCCAGCAAATTTAATCATTTCTGGTCAGTTGTCTGTCATTTATTTGATTTTAACATGTGAAAAGCTTGAAGAGAAAAGGTGACATTTTTTGAGGTTGAGCGGAGGAAAGAGTTGAACCAGCAGCAACCTTCAACAGCAAAAACCTCTTGTTTATTTAAAAGAAAAATATATGTTGAGTAGTTGTGATATGTTGGGAGGTGTTTGATGTCAGAGGACGAAGTCTCTCACCTGAGCCTCTTACTCTGGAATGTGACTGTGTTTAATACTAAACTACATTTTAAAAAACAGCCTCATAAAAGTGAAAACAGTGGTTAGACTGAGTGATGGAGTCTGGGTGGTCCGCCTCTCCATCCGGGGAGTGTGTGAGTGTGTATGTGTGTGTGTGTGTGTGTGTGTGTGTGATCTGATAAAGAATATTTCCACTGTTTCACTCTGTTGTTCTTCTCAGGATGAAGTTTGTTCAGGTGTCGACTCGTCTACTGTTTGAACAAAACATTTTATCAAACAATAAACCTGCTTTAATAACAAATATTCATGTCTGTGATGTCATGGTTCAGGTTGAGTCACTTGAGTCATGTCATGTTTTAATTTGTATAAATTCATCAGTGTCTCTGACAACCTGACTCAAGTTTGAGAGTGAAACAAACGAGTTGGTGTGATGTTAGAAAGAAATGAGCTGAGCAAACCTCTGCAGCTGCTGCAGCAATGAGAACTGTGTTCCCTATAAGAGTAATAAGAATAATAAAAATATTAATGCATCAGAATTGTCTGTGCAGTTCTTCGGGGCTCTGTTCTTAAGCTTCAGAAGTTCTCTTTATATATTTCCCCTCTTATCCAAGTTATGTACTTTTGTAATAAATTCCCACCATGTCACTGACGATGCTCAGCTGCATGATGACAATGATGAAATTGTGAATTCAGAGTATTATTATTATTGTGAATAATTCTTATTCCCTGCTTTAGTTTAATTCAAACTAGATTATTGTTTGTTTTGCAGTTGGAATCTGAAGCAGAACAAGATAATTTGATGATGTTACACTAAAACTAGCCTCATTTCATTGTCTTTTTATTCATGTCAGATGTGCGACTGATGACGGTCTCGCCTTTCTTAGCTGTCTGACCTCATTAAAGCTTTAATTCCAGTTGGTACAGTATGCTGTCCTGTCTGTCCCCAGAATTGAAAAAGGCATTTTCCTTCCTCTGGAATAACCTTCCTGCTGTCATCAGACAACCTGACTCTGTTGATTAAAATCCAACCCTAACCCTAACCCTTTAAATCCACACTTAACACTCATTTCTTCACCTTTTCAATTTGAAATGACTGCTCATGATTTGAAACAGGCCTTGTATCTCTTACAACGACTGTTCTGGTGTGTCAGTCTCAATGAATCTATTAACTTCTGTGTTTGTCCTGCTGATGAGGAATAAAACTGAAAACTCTCTGTTGTCTCTCTTTAATATCTGTATTTTCCGTGTCACATGGTTTTGTTCTTCTTTAGGTCTCATTGCTTGAGAGGTCACCTGTCCACTGACACCAGAAGCTGCTCCGAGCTCTTCACTTGTTTTACAGTCTATACAACTCTGGATTTCTGTCATCAAACTTTGTATATGCTGTGATTTTTTGCTGACATCTGTTTCCTGTCTGTCCGCCCTGAAAAGGTCCCTCCTCTGTTTCTCTTCCTGATCGTTCTTCCTTTTGTCCCAGTTAAAGGTTTGCTTTGTCTGAGTGGAGGCTTTAAGGACGGACGGGGACAAAGTGATTTGACTTAATGTGTTTCCAGAAGTACTTCAGACATCTGTGATGTGATTTCTCATCAACATATTTATGTTTTGTGACTATCCCAGTAAGTATGAAGATTATTGTAATCACTGGTGGAGTGACCATACCACATCCTGAATGTGTCTCCCAACAGAAACCAACCAATCCTGCAGGGAACCAGTGACGAATGCTCCATCCTGTGAGCTCACCCAGTGAAACAAATCAAACACACCCACTGAACGATAGATTGTCATGTTATCATTTGAGAGACTGCAGCTTCTACTGGTATCTGCTCTGTGTGTGTGTGTGTGTGTGTGTGTGTGTGTGTGTGTGTGTGTGTCTGTGTGTGTGTGTGTTTGGGGCATCTGTCCTGGTGTATTTTGGGGAGCAGCAGATATGATACATCCTTTAAGCTCAGGAAGTCTGCAGGATGTTTTTCCTCTGTGACTTTAAAAGTTCACAAACGTCTTCAACTTTTCTTTAAATTCAAGTTTCAGTTACAGTTTCTCTGATTGGTATACGAGTGCTCTGAGCGACCTTCAGTCCCAAATCTGCTCATTTTTACTCTCAAACACATTTAAAGAACAAGCAACACAAGTTCGTACACATGCTCACCTGCTGAGCTGCTCAGCTGCTCACCTGTGCTGGGACCTGTCCAGAGCCAGGCTGAACTCTGGAGGATCATAGATGTAAGATTTAAACTGTTGATGAACTTTGTCAACTTTGTTTACACCCCAGCTGCTAATCATGAGACAGAAGAGAGGATCATTCTGTCCAGATGTGGACTGGAGATTACATTTTCCAGCAGATGTGATTATCATTTATTGAATATTTTGTTAACTGCATATACTTTTACCAAGATTAGATAAAATAAGATAAATTAAGATAATAGTTTATTTGACCAACAATGGAGAATTTTAAAGCATTGCAGCAGCAAACAGCGGTGTAGGAATATAGAACCTAAGTACAACATTTTAGAATAAGTATATACAAATATTGAAATATTGAAATATCATCAAATCATAATGAATATTGTTATTAGTTGTAGCCGTATTTGCGTTGATTGCATTTTAATCTTTGTGAGGCTAGTATTTACATTAATTTCATTGTGTCATTTACCATTAACACCAAAACAAATCTTAATAATCTGCTTGCATGATGGATTTCTTGTCATAACAGGGTCAATGCTGAAGTTTGTTACTAAGGGTGACACGGAGCCAGCGCCCAGCACGTCACCAGGGCCATCAACACCATGTCATCTGTAAAAGGCTTGTTCCATTGTTGAAAGAGACTGTTCATTTGATTTGTTCCTAATAAAGGTTGTAAACCTAAATGGCATTCCGTTATACAGTCATTTTGGAATGAGGGGAGCCTCAAAATAAAATTCTGCTTAGGGCCCCAATTTGGCCAGGGGCGGCCCTGATCCGTCCCGCTGCAGGTGTGGCCGCGGAGCCGCACGTGTCCTGTTGCTCCTCCGGGAGGGGCGGGGTCAGTTGGTGATGAAGAGGAGGGGCGGTGATGAAGAGGAGGAGCAGCTGCTCTTAGTTCAGTCTGTCGCAACGTTTTCTTCTTCTTCTTCTTCTTCTTCTTCTTTGTTTCACTTGAAAAGTTGCGTTTGACCGACTGTGACCGGATCAAACGGGATAAAAAAGCGGACTGAACCTGGATTAAACACCCCGACCCGGAGCGGGACCGGAGCGGGACCCGGACCCGGAGCGGATCACAGGAGTGTGTTTGGATCAAGACCCAGATCATGGGTCTGGATCACGAACGGAGTTAGAGGAAAATTTTCCTTTTGTCTCCATGGAGACGGGAGTTTTTGCCGCCAGTTGAGCCCTCCTTGATCGAGGATCGATCCGCTGTATTGATCGTGTATTGATCAGCGGGATGGCCGCGCTCCTCCTGCTGCTGCTCGCGCTCTCGACCTGCGGACACGCCAAGAGCGCGTTCCCGTTGCGATCATCCTACAGCCTGTATGCCGGCGGGCATGCGCACGGTGCTCGCGCAGCCAGCAGACACAGGTAGGCTGTCACGTGCACGGAAAGCCTGATGATGATGATGAGGGTGGAGATGAAGGTGGAGGCGTGACGTCAGGGTTTGATGACCTCACCAGTATAGTGTGTGTGTGTGTTTGTATTTGGCAGATATCTTATTGTGAAAGAGTAGACATGAAGTTTCAGGAGGTTGCTGGTTTGGATCTCACTGTGGTTCTGCAAGTCTGATGTCAAACACAGCGCTGATGATGTCAGTGTGATGTCACAGTTTGATCAGTTTGTTTTATTTCTCATCACCTGTTGGATCAGTGATATCACACACACACACACACACACACACACACACACACACACACACACACACTAGAACCTGATGATGTCACAGTTTTGTGTGTTGGTGGAACATTAGAACCTGATGATGTCACAGTGTTGTGTATTGGTGGAACAATAGAACATTTCGGACACACAGGAAACAGAACGCGGCCTCGTTCTGTTTTCATTCACAGGAAGCTGGAGAAAATAATTCTGTTGGCAGTGAAGCAGCTGTGATGTCATCAGCAGAAAACTCAAACGCCTGAATGACTCATTTCCTCAAGAGAGTGACATCACTGTGTGTGTGTGTGTGTGTGTGTGTGTGTGTGTGTGTGTGTGTGTGTGTGTGCGGGCAGTCTCACTCTGACCTGATTGGTCAAATCAGACTCTGCTGCAGTTCGTTGTTTGAATAAATCTAATCAGCTGGAAGATTTGAATAAAAGATCTGAATGAAATCACTTTAGAGGTGAAAACTGTAAATGATGGAGAAGATTTATGTTAAGAAAAATAATGTTCAAACTAATGTTTCCTCTCGGTGTCACTCCATTTTGGTGTATGTGACAGTGATTTACAGTAATCATCATCCTCTTCATCGTGTCGTATCACATGATCTATAACAGTCTAATTATATTCATGAGTTCATCTGTGATGTTTGATCAGAGTTCAGTCCTACAGATTCGATGTTAAACTGTGCAACACCTCTTTTATTCCCAAGCAGAATCCTGCCCTCTGATTGGCTGACAGTTAGATACACTCACACTTTAATGCTACATGTAACCCAAACACCAGATTCAGCATTGTCATGGTGCTGGAATTTCTATTTCGATACAACACCTTGAAAAAAAATATTGATATTTAATACCCTTTTCGGCACCACAGAGAAAAATCGAGGACATGAAACTTGATTTTTAAGTTAACAAGGTGTGTGTGTGTGTGTGTGTGTGTGTGTGTGTGTGTGTGTCAACTTGGTATGAGAGAGGAGAGCACAGTCTTATATATTAAGATATATAAATATTTTACATACATCACATTATTGATTAATGACATATTAATGATTGTAACTCAGTGCAGAGGACAGACAGGAAGTGATGTCATCCCTCGTCCCGGGGGGGCAATTGAAGATCTTTAGTGTTTCTGCTCTGTGGCCCAATTCCACACCGACACCGACCTGCTCTGACAGTCTCTTAATTAACTAATTAAGGCCCTTGCCTTCCTAGACCGAAACAGTAACACATTTCTATTTCATATTCTTTTTACATGTCATTATTCTATTTTAGTTTAGTTTATCTTAAATAAAAAAAATAAAACTTATCTTCTATAAAGAACAGACTTTTTACATTTTATCATTTGTTTATGCGCTTATATTGTAAACAAAGCAACTGTTACATGTCCCAATTAAAATGGCAGATTTCTGATTCAAATTACATAGTAATACTTGTGAGACCAAAATTATTGATTTAAAAAATAAAACACAGCCACATCCTTCTTTTGTAGCCTCTTTATCAGACCATTTTTAAATGAGGCTGTCAAGGTTTGGGTTTTGAGTTTTGTGATCTCCTGTTTTATATTGTAGTATGTGTGGCATGTTATGTTACTACCTGTTTCTGTCTCGTTTTTCCTCCCTGTCCTGATTATCCTGATTAGTTTCACCTATCCCTGATTAACCTAATGTGTGTTTGTCCGTTCCTCCAAGTCAGTCCTGTGTTCCTCATGTTCGTCGTGTTCCTAAAGTTTCCTAGTTTACTAAAGTTTCCTCATGTTCTGCCCTGCATTCCTCATGTTCATGCCTGTGTTCCTCATGTTTGTCCTGTTCCTGCCGGTGTTCCTCATCTTCCTCATGTTCCTAATGTCCCTGCCTGTGTTCCTCATGTTTGTCCTGTTCCTGCCGGTGTTCCTCATCTTCCTCATGTTCCTAATGTCCCTGCCTGTGTTCCTCATGTTCGTCATGTTCTTAAAGTTTCCTAGTTTACTAAAGTTTCCTCATGTTCCTTCCTATGTTCCTCATGTTCGTCATGTTCTTAAAGTTTCCTAGTTTAATAAAGTTTCCTCATGTTCCTGCCTGTGTTTCTCATGTTCCTCATCTTCTGGCCTGTATTCCTCATGTTCCTGGCGGTGTTCCTCATGTTCCCAGGCAGTGTACCCAGCGCTTCTTTATTTTTTAATTGGGGGGTTTAGTATTTTCTGCATTTCTGCTGCCTGCTCCCTCTGTTTTTGCTGCCTTTTGTATTTTGTACTTGTCTCCTTTATTCTCCTTCAGATTACAACTGTTTATTGAAGGAACGTCTCACAGTAATATTCATCTCAGTTTAATGTATTATATTCAATATTAAATACTGTGGTGTCTCTTGTCTCCATGGTAACTGTAGATGTGCAGTTAATATTTAATCTGTGTTGTTGTCAGTCACTCCTTCAGTATTATATCATGTTTTTCATGTTGGGGTGGGTACAAACAGATACACTGTTTACTGACAGCTTGTCTTTGAAGGTGGAATTGGACTGTGTGTGTACTGACAACTCGTCTTGGGAGATCTGTTGGAAGCTTGTTCACTACATTCATGCTAACCTTATCCAACTACCTCAAGCCTCATACACATGTAAGGGAACTTCAATATTATCATTATGAACATAAACAACCGACATGGCTACTGTTGGTACTCACTACTGTCAAGATAGCATGTGGGACATTCTGGCTGCACTTTCTCTCTAATTCTTATGCAGTTACCTTGCTAATAGCTTTAGCAATACATCTATTACATTGTGGAGGACTACAGTGATTCACAATTACCCCAAGATTCCACCAGATACGTGTCCGCTGCGTTACGGCTCCGATCCGGTTTTGCTTCGCTGTCCGCCATCGGGTAACCCCCACCAGTTGCATTTTAAGTCCGCCACGGCGCATTACGGTAGACAGCTGCTGTCGTGAGGCCGAGGAGTTCCAACGATAATCACATAATCACTCGCGACCGCAGTGATATATAACAACAGGAAGTGCTCCCTACCAAAGGATTTGCAGAAGAGCTGGTGTTTGTCTCTATTTTGGGATTTGTGTGCTGATGTCAACATGTCAACACGAGTGTTTTACTTTGAAAAGTAACCGGATGTCATATTGTTGTTTCGTTGCATGACTTACTGACTGCGTGGTGCTAAATTCATCTGATTGCTGCATCATGCTCCGGCATCAGCCAGAATTAGAAGTCCTGCGTATTTGTGCCGGAGCATTTGATATATTGATTGGTGTGGGAAGATTTTTTACAAATATCAAATAAAATGCTTCTAGAAAAATTGACCTACTGTATGTTTAAAGCAGTTGCAAGGAACTTTTTTGTTTTCATTTTTGAAGTAAACTAATAATTTCAAAAAGTGGATGGGACCACCATCATAATAGCTGTGATGCTCACAGATATTATAATTATCAATTTTGACATGAGGATAAATTATGTTTAAGATCATCCTATTTCTCATCTTGTTTAATAAAGTGAATTGTTAATGATGACTGTAAAGTAAACTTCAGAATTGATTAAAGGGTTATAGTTAACCCTGCCCTTTGAGCCATGGCATTAAACATCTGTATCGTCTTATTTAATTCTGTGACCTTAAATAATAAACCTGTTTGCTTTGTATTTTTGGACAAAGCATTACATTTTAGTTCACATCCAGTTTCTCTCTGTCTTCTCAAACATTAATCATCATGTGAATGCTAAACATACTGGAACGTTAAACATGTTTGTGTGTTTGCAGCAGCAAAAAGTACATTCCTGCTTGTTGTTCTGGATTCCAGAAAAATAAAATCAACACAATTACATTTAAACACAAAGAGACACAGTCTGATCCAACATGGCTGACAAAGAGACACATTTATCACCATCATACTGACGACATCAGCACCATGTGTTGAACATTTCCTGAGATTTTACCCACAACAGGTCAGACTCACTCACACACACTCACTCACTCACACACACACTCGCACGCACGAACGCTCACTCACTCACTCACTCACTCAATCACTCACTCACTCACTCACTCACTCACTCACTCACTCACTCACACACACACACACACACACACACACACACTCACATAGACTGAGTCGCTTCCATATAGACAAATCCATCGTGACCCTCTTTTACCATGCATAGGTGCCATATGAGTGATTAAGTATTTCATGGTAATTTCAGTTCATGGTTGAGTACATTTTGTATTTGATATTAGTTTCATGATTTAATTGCATTTAAAAATGTTAATTTAAGTTATAATTATTATTATTTTATTAATATTTGCACTATTATTGTTGCACACAAATGTTGATATTTCATTTTGTAATGTCATTATTATATTTTATGTGGTGGATAAAAATAAGAGCCTGTGGCTTTAAGGAGGTAGCTGGGGTTTGAGTCACAGTGTTTCAGGAGCTAAGCTTTGTGGATGACTGTATGGAGGAGCTCATGATTTTTCTGACCGTGTTTGACCGTGTACTAACTGTGTTTGGATCGCGTTGAGCATCGCGTGGAACATGTTTGCCTTTTCTTTTTGAATTTTTGTCAAATATATATAAAAGAGAAACCACTGTGGAGGACACACTTCTTAAAGAACACGCGTCAGCCATGAGCTCCAGTGGATTCAGAAAGGTTTTATTGGAAAACTTACACCATGCTTTTATCGAATCGATTTTATCATTTACACTAGCAGCCTGGTTTGGGAACCTCTCTTTGAAAAATAAAAACTCACTTAACCAGAAAAACGGTCCAGCAGGCTGATTGGTGAGCCACAGCTCAATGTGGAGACCCTGTACACAAAACAACTACAACGCATATGTGGTTCAATTTTAAAGGACAGTTCCCACTCATTGCACAATAAGTTTCAGCTTCTCCCCTCTGGGCGCAGGTTTACAATCCGTAAGAGTAAAACAAAAAGACACAAAAACAGCTTTGTCCCTGCAGCTATTACACTGAGGAATAAGTAATGACTTTATCTTGCACAAATGATTAATTTTTGCTGCTTTTACTTATTTACTCATTGCTGTATTTATTTCATTTTACTTATCTATTTATATTTTACTCATTATGTTTGTTTTTACAACCTAAATATTTTTTATTGATTAATTTTGTATATTTTCTTCCTACTTTTAGTAGTTCAGTTCAATTTCACCATCTTAGAATGATCTGTATGGAGCCAGAACGGTGACATTAAAATTTGGCATCCAAAAAAAAAATTGGCATTGAAAACAAAACCAGTACTGAAAAAGGAAACATTGGCATTGAAACATTTGTATTGAAAACAGTTGTATTGGCATTGAAACCTGTTTTGGCACTGAAAAAAGAAACTAATTAAAATAATTAAAATCTGAAAATCTTATTATTTGATTTTATTGAGATTTTTTTGTATTTTTCAATGACAATCTTTAGATTTTTTCTTCATGTCACTTTTTTTTCAGTGACAGATTTTTTTTACAATGTCAGTTTTTTTTTACAATGTCAGTTTTTTTTCAGTGTCACTGATTTTCAGTTTCAACTTTCTGTCACTGTTTTGGCGTCGAGAGGGAGGGGTCTGAGGGGAGGGGCAAGTAGAGCGTGGTTTGCATATCATTAGAGAAGGTAATGGCTGCATCCTGCGGGAAGGCGGAGCTGGACGGTCCAGCCACAATAGCATTTAGGATCCGTGTGTCGGCCGTCTCTGGGCAACAAAGAGTCCAACTACCTCGCAAACTTTTCTTCAAGCTCTCTCCTGATGTGTCCAAGTCTCTGTATATCTGTGTCTGTCGCGGAGCTCCCGAGCTCCGGTCCCTATATGCCTATGGAGTATGGTAGTAGCACGGAGCTAACGAGCTCCGGGCGCCGAGCACGGAGCATTAGCCGCAGTTAGCACAACAGTAGAACAGCAGGCTTTTCTCGCTTGTTGTGTGGTTCCGAGCCGGGGCTGCAGCCAGCACACGGATCCTAAATGCCCCCCTAACCCTAACCCTAACCCTTTTCAGATTTTAATTATTTTAATTAGTTTCTTTTTTCAGTGCCAAAACATGTTTCAATGCCAATACAACTGTTTTCAATACAAATGTTTCAATGCCAATGTTTCCTTTTTCAGTACTGGTTTTGTTTTCAATGCCAATTTTTTTTTTGGATGCCAAATTTTAATGTGACCTTTCTGGCTCCATAGATCTGGACCTGTAAGAACTTTGGAAGAATTAAAAAAACAAAACTTTATGAGCTTCTTAATTTGCCATTTTTTAACTTCCACTGTCCTAAGCTGGATGATGTGTGATCGTGTCTCTATGTTTTCCCATATGTGTGTATGAGGACTCTACTACTGCAAACAAAATCTACCTCTGGGTACTAATAAAGTAACTTGAACTTGAACTTGAACACACACACACACACACACACACACACACACACACACACACTCAGACACACACACACATACACACTTACACACACACACACACACAAACACACACTCAAGCACACACACACACACACACACGCAGTGAGGAGCAGAGACATGATCTGCAGGATGTATCTGAATCTACAAAACAAACAATATAGATTAATACATTGTCCACAGGTGCTGGACCAATAGAAGATGCTGTTCATCAGAAGAAGAGAATTCACTCACACCGTCACTAAATCAAAAGAACAGAGAAAACAGACCTTGTCTGACAGGAAAAGTGCTCATTCATTATTTCATTGTTTTGATTTAAGTGACAGAGCATCTGCAGCTGTACAGGGTAGAACCGGACTTATACAAAGCTGAACTGATATTATTGGCTGTTATCCACCTATCACAGATATATCGTTAACAGCATTTATGTTGTGTGATATGTGGCGCTGTGAAAACTGTTTACAGAGTTTAGAAATCATAAAAAAAATGTTTGTGGCAATTTATTATTATATCTGATGTCTTTATTCCCCAATACCAGTATCTGCCACGGTGATGCCCTGGTGGTGTTTAGTGATATGCACTTGTTCGGGGCATTTCCAGGTGTTTCGGGTGTCTTCAGGTGTTTGGGGGTCTGCAGCTGTTTGGGGGTCTGTAGGGTTTTGGGGTCTGCAGCTATTTGGCAGTTGCCGGGTAGAACATTCAGTTTTAACTTCATGTGTTTTTATCAGGCAACATGAACATGGAGTTTCAAAATAAAGGCACCCTCATAATTGGAGATAAACTGTGTGAGTAAAAAGAAAAGTTCTGAGGTTTGCTGCTACATTTAAAGACTTTTTTGAAGTAGTTTGCCAGTGTGCTGTAGAATCAGCTTCTCCTTGAAACCACCGGAAAACATCTGCACATGCTCAGGTCCGTCCTCAGTCGACCCCAACATATGTTTATATTCAACATATGCAGCTGACCAACAGAAATGCTACAACATTGATCAGGAAAATTTGACCAATATAGAGTTAATATCAGCAGGTTTTAGAAGAAAGACTGTGTGTGTGTGTGTGTGTGTGTGTGTGTGTGTGTGTGTGTGTGTGTGTGTGTGTTTTAACAGGAACTGGTGTGCGTTCGTTGTCACTAAGACAGTGAGTTGTGTGGTGGAGGACGGAGTGGAGACCTATGTGAAGCCTGATTATCATCCCTGCAGCTGGGGGAGTGGACAGTGCAGCAGGGTGGTGGTGTAAGTATACACACACACACACACACACACACACACAAACAGTCAGTGTGTAAGTGTGACCTGCAGTCATCTGACTGTTTCTGGAGATTTAACGCTATGAAAAATTCACAACATCACTCTGTTAGTAAATGAGGAACATTGATGGTGAACACAAAATATCCCTCTGTGTTGTTTGTTGCCCTCTTTTTCTTTGGTCTTTTCTTTCCCTCTCCTTTCTTCTATACAACCAATGCTTTCAATGACCTCAGCTGGAGCTCAGATCTTCTTCTGATTCTGTATGTAAACATCTGCTGGCTGCCTGAAGTTTACTGTGAACACTGAGGAATTTTCTAGCTCAGGATCGTTAACGCTGACCGAAACTTCCTATGTCTGTGTCACAGATTGAGTTTTACTGACAGTCACAGCAAACATTAAATTATTTCAACTTGAAACTTCTGTTTCTTTTGTTTTTGTTGAATTTCTGCAGCCTCTGACCATCAAGTTTTACTTTCAGTTTCGAGATGAGATTGACAGAAGGCCGACTTTTGTCTGTTTAAATCTACAATGCTGAGATCAGGGTTACACAGTAGTATGAGGACACACAGGAAACTGTCAGACTGTCCAGAAAGTGTTCGTTCAGTATAGGTCTGGTTAAGTGTTATTGCTATAATAACAGGATATAACTCCCTGTCTCAGCAGGTGAACCTTCGGTTTAACTTGGACATGAAGAAGAAAATCAAATGTCTTTAAAAGAACACATGAGACTGTGATGAGAGGCGTTCCACATCATGATGATGTTCACTCTGATTGGATGCATGTGTGTTGTGATTCTGGTCATCCAGATCAGATTGAACAGATTATTTATCCACAGATGATTTAAATGTGAACAACGTGGACAAACATTTCCTGTTAGAAACGTTCTCTCTGACTGTTGTCTCCACTCAGACACAGAAAGAGTTGCAATCAGCAGACTGACAACAGTTCATTTCTATGACTCTATTACTCCATATCAGAGTCTCTCTGTTCCTCGGTCATCGGTTTGTTTGTTTGTTCATTTATTTAGAAAATGGACGATGCACATTAATTAAACATTGAACACATTGTAAACTTGCCACATTTAGCCATACAGGTTAATTTTCATCGGCAGTCCCTGGCAGGTTGATGGAATTCAAAAAAACAAGTCTCTCATGTCTCCACAGCTATCGGACCTACATGAGGCCACGCTACAAAGTGGCCTACAAGATGGTGACAGAGATGGAGTGGAAGTGTTGCCAAGGTTATAGTGGAGAGGACTGCAACCATGGTCCAGTTGGAGAAGGAGGACCCCAGATATCCACCAACAGACCGGGACCAGGTGGTGGAAGTCTGGGTGGAGGAGGAGGTGGTCAAGAAGGAGGAGGTGGTCAGCGAGGAGGAGCAAGACAGGGTGGCCGAGGTTTTGGAGGAGGCATTTCTGGATCTGGACAGAGCGGAGGACACGGTGGTGAATGGATTTTCAGTTACATTTGTTGATTTGACACTTTTGAACATATCCAGAATTTAAAACTTTCTGATAGGTGATTAGATGTTAAAGAGGAAACTGATGAATCTTCTGCCAGGTGAAACACTGAGGTGAGACACCAACTTGTGTCTCTCATGGGTCCTCAGTTGTTGAATCGTACCATTAGTGTGGGTTGACCCATGTGGACAACACAATAATAGACTGTTTCTGGTTCTTATTCAGGAGTTTTCCAGTTAGACCAGCACAGTGCTGATAGGAATCCATTTTAATTCGCCGTCAAAAAAAAAAAAAGCCATCATGGAGAGAACAGACCAGGTGATCTACAGGTAGCACATTAAACCTGAAACACTGATGACCAAACTGTGGTTTCCCGTCAGTGTCTTCTTAGTGAACAGGTAGTAAACAGCATGACCAATCTCCCTCTGTATTAAAGAAACAGGAATCATCTGTGACCTGTACTGATCGCTGCTGGTGACTAGTATGAACTACTCTAATTATACTAGTACCAGTATGAACTATTCTAGTTATACTGGTCTGTGTCATGGTGAAGGAGAAGCTTTTGTGATTGGAGGAGCTCTGACATTGCTGCTTTCTTTTCCTGAGGACAAACTGAGAATGAGAAAATGAGGCAGATGGAGGGAAAGATCCAGACTTTGACCAAGAACCTTCAGGACCTCCAGTCCACCATCAACACCATGAAAGAACAGAGCCAGCAGGAGGTCAACAGACCAGTAGGAGAAGGAGGAGGAGGAAGAAGAAACCCTGCTGATGCAGCTCAGCCGGAGATTAAAGAGACAATTCACAGCATTCAAACCAAACTGGACCAGTTGGACAACCGTACACAGGTGAGTCTCACAGTTTTATGGATGAAGTTAATTGAGAAACAAACAAATCTAAACACTGACGTTAATTAAGTATTAGTCTTCTTATGAAACTCAGGTTGTTGAGGATCAACATCCATCACCATGATGTGTAGAGGACCCTCTTATCACCCTGTGTTGGAGGGAGGACATTTCCACTTCATGTGGCATATGTAAAGATATTAGTTTTTATGTTGTAATCAGGCCTGTTGCTGACATGTCTCTCCTCCAACAGGCTCACGATAAAACTCTGGTCAGCATCAACAACCACCTGGTGAACGGGAAAGGTAATGACTTGGATGGAGGTCTGTCTGGAGGAGGACTGAGTGGAGGAAGGCTGAACTCGCTGAAGGAGGAGATCCTGAGTGAGTTGGAGACAAGGGTGTCACTGTCCTGCTCCTCTTGTCAGGTATCAGAATCTGCTTTTATTAGCCAGTAATGAAAAACAACATGAAGGGTACCGGTTTGAAATAAAAACTTTGCAGCTATAGTCACATGTGCTTCAGTCAGATGAAATTGTGTTTTTCAGGACGGTGTTGAAGATCTGCGCAGGCAGCAACAGGAGGGCCAAGAGAGGATTCGAGCTCTGGAGAAGCAGCTGAACGCCCTGGAAGTTCGGTATCGGCAGGGTCTGGATGGGTTGCGACGGGATATAGTGCGTTCACAAGGATGTTGCGACACTGTCAGTGACCTCAGAAACCGCATGACTGATGCTGAGCGCAAGATCAGCTCGACCTCAGAGGACTTTGATGTTCTGCAGAACCGTCTGGACAAGGAGCTAAGTGGAGGAGGAGGTGGCAGCAGCATCAATGAAAACGGTGGCGTCAGAGGAGGAGGAGGTGGTGTTGGTGCTGGAGGTGGACTGGGAGGAAGTGGACTTGGGGGAGGTGGACTAGGAGGAGGTGGGAGGGTTGTTGTGCTGACAGAGGACAGACTGGACAATCGGCTGAAAGATGTGGAGCGGCGCATCAACAGTACTGTGCAGCGGACCGAGCAGAGCTGCTCGTACCTGGAGAACGACCTGAAGGACTACTTCCACAGAGAATTGGGTGATCTCAGGACCGTGTTTCTGGACCGATTTGATGACCAGACCTTCAGGATCGCAGATGTGGAGCTAGATGTGGGGCTGGTAAAGGACAGGGTGAGTGACCAGGACAAGAGGCTATCGAAGATGGAAAACAACACCTCCCTCCTAAACAGGAAGTTGGAGGACTGTAGCTGTTCAGCATCTGCTGGAGGAGGAGGAGGAGGGTCACCATCTCCTGGTGACCGGGAAGATGGAGGCGGAAGGTGGAGGGGAGGAGGTCGGCCAACAGGAGAAGGAGCTTCAGGAGGAGGTTCACAGGGAGGATCCCCAGGGATGGGAGGAGAAAACACAGAGAAATCACTGGAGTGGAGAGTGGTCGCAAATGAAGATCAAATTCGACACTTCAACACTCAACTCAAAGACCTGTCGGTGTCCGGAGACTCTCTGAATGACAAGGTGAGAAACAGAATAAATGTAACTGTCATCACTAATGAATCAAATAGACTGTTGTAGTCTGTAGTGATTTTGGTTAAATGTGTGAAATAAGGTGTGTGGTTACCACAGGTTGAACGTATTTATAGGTTTTGTTCTCCAACATAAAATCATCATTAAATGTCCCACAGTTTAATTCTGCTCTTCATGTGTTAAAAACAGTCAGCGGTTGCAAACGAGTGTCTGAATGAGACTACAGAGGTTGTCGGGTACATTAAACGTCCTCATAGCGAACATGAAGACTCATCTACTCTGACTTTACAACTTGTTCATTGATCAGTTCATAGAAAACCTGGATAGTAATTGTGCAGTAAGACTGTTAGTGGTGGTGACGTTTAAGTCATGTGACCGTGATGTCTTCTGTTTGTAGCCTAACAATAGCTTTTTACTGCTACACATTTAAAAAGTGGTGATCATCTGTGAAGATTATTCAACCCAACATGAAACTACATAAAAGAGAACTTGTACTGCCCGTGACGAGCACAGTGTGTTGAACATTTCATCTTCATCCTTTGTTGATATTTTGATATATGGTTTGGTTTGTTGCAGACTTGATGATAACATCTTGCTCCCTGTGTCTGAAAAAAATATTAATGTGGACAAAAGAATTTATGATTTTTGAGAAAATCCATGAACAGGAAGAACCTAGGTGAGTGTAACAACAGTGACATAATTACCCAAGAGTCATTATGTCACTGTTGTTTAAGATGATTTTGCATATTAACATGGAACTTATCACCGAGGTCGTGAACCTGAGTCATGACGTCCGTAAGATCAAGGCTCTGACGGGGGACCATGGCGAGCACTTCAATCGGATTGTGACAGAGGTGGAGCTTCTTGGGCAGGACTGTGTGTTGTGTGGGAAGGTGGAGGACGAGTTGCAGAGGCTGAAGAATCAATCCCAGGATGCACTAGGACGAATCAACAGACTCCAGATCAGACTGGAGTCAGGGAGTGAAGGCTGCTCCGGTATCTGTTCACGCCTCGAGGAGGAAGTACACCTTCTGAGAGAAGACGTCAGGAGGTGCACCGTCCAATGTAAGACCAGCCCGGACACGGCCACAGGTTAGACCAACCAATTCAGTGATTCTTCACTAAATCCCACCCCGACAAACCACTATCCCTGACCCATCCATCCATTAACACAAAACATGTGCATGGCTGTCTCCCTCTGAAAATGTTGAGATAACTTTGGCTATTCCTGCATCTCATTCTGTTTTCAGGTGTTTATATAGTCGGATCAATTATTAAAAACACTTTCAGATTGTCATCTTGTGTTTTACACTTTTAGTTAGTTATTAAGTCTCTATTTTATTTTATATTATATTTCCTTTCTCTGTAGGCTCTTGAATTAGGATTCATCACAGACAAATATTTCATTTGTCTTTTCCATGAAAATTTTTCTGGCATCAACTCAAACATCAAATTAATGACATCCTTTGGTTCCCAATGAGTTGTATCGTAGGCAGTCTCCTCTCAACCCTTAGCTCATTTTTCGATTGCTAGCCAGATTTTTCCCTTGCTAGAACTAAATCATGTCACGGACAGCAATCTAAATCTAAATGTATGTGAATATAAATGAATACCTCCTGTTGCGATGGACTAGTTGGTAAATTTTTAAATCTAAGTTTACATGTTGTTAAATAAAGTTGTTTGCAAATTATACCTCCTATAGGTGGTGGTTCTGGAAACACTGGTGGTACTGGTGGACGTGGACCTGTGTTGGATGCTGAGAAGCCTTTAGACGGCCACAGTGTGATTGGAGGCTCCATCAATAACAACCAACTGAAGACGCTGCAGGGCGAACTGTCCGAGGTCATCCTCACCTTCAGCTCCATCAATGACACCCTGAAGGGGCTCGAACACACAGTGCAGAAGCACGGCAGCGTCATCACCGACCTTGGTGAGCCGATATCAGTGACAGTAACTCTCGGCGTTCATTACTGCACTTTATTGCCTAACATTCACACATTCATCCTCCAACAGGAAACACCAAAGATAAGATCATCTCTGAACTGGACAAAATCCAGCAAGAGGTAACAGAGCACATCGAGGACAGCCGTGACCGTCTCGATGGGATGGACCGCGATGTCCGGCGGTTTGAGAGCACGCTTCTTGTCGAGGTGGGAGACTGTAAGAGGTCTGGAGACGGGCTGGAGAAGAGACTGTCCAAGCTGGAGGGAGTCTGTGGGAGGCTGGATGGTGTCTCCGACTCCATCCTGAAGATCAGGGAAGGTACGCCTTATTTGGGTGTTTTTTCATTTTCATTAAAAAATGCTTCAGAGAGCCTTTAAAATGTTTATATATGAATGAATGAATTGAATGAATTACTTTTATTATTGTGTCATGCATACATGTATGCCCAGCCCGCATGGGCTTATAGGACACCAAAAAAAAAGAAACAACCAAACCAGATCCAGAGCACAACTGGATCAGCACAACATCAGCACATCAAAAATTAATTTAAAAAATGTACCTGTCTTCTTTTCCAGGCTTCAGAAATAAAGCTAGCAGTTTTAAACACATTAAAATTAAACAACCACTCCAGCTTCTGCTCATCAGATCACCAAAATATTTCAGGGTTTTGTCCTATATATATATATATATATATATATATATATATATATATATATATATATATATATATATAATATGTTCATATTTGTACTAGTAAGAGCAAACCCATTCAGTAGCCCGGAAACAAAGCGCTCTGACTGGATGTCTTACGTAAAGAATGGATAGTAATAACAATAAAAAAATACATTTATTTTATATAGTGCATTTCAAGGTACACAGGGTGCAACTCAAAGACACTTCACAGGTCAAAAAGCCGAATAATAAAGACAACACACTGAGAAACAAAAAAGACAGTGGTCAGCAGGCTGTCTGCAAACACATGAAAACAAATGAACACACAAAAATAAACACATGAACACATGTCCTCGACTGTCATGTGTCCTCTGTGTTGTCATGTGTCCCATTTTTTAATATGTCCTTTTGCGTTGTGGTGGGTCCCGTGATCAGGACTGAACCGCCATGTGTCCAGTTTGTGGACGTGTGTTTCTGGTCTGAATGACTCAGTTGTCCATCACGGAGGAGTCATGGACTTCATTCAGAAGAACCAGGAAGACGTCTACAGCAGGATGAAGAACTTGAACTCGACCCTTCACCAGGTCCTCAAAGACTTTCAGAGTCTGTCTCATCACGACCTGACTGGTGAGCTCGTCTTAATGCTTTGATGAAGATGGTTCAGTACAGATTTACTTAATTTTTCTCATTTACATTTTCTCAGCTGCTTTGGTTGAGTCCCAAAACACTGAGTGACAAAATGGATTTGACTGTTTTGCTAACTAGATTCAGACACATTTGTTGGAATGTTATTGAGCATGAAGCAGACCAGGTGACACACCCTCAGTCACTTATGTCAAGGATTTCACTGATTTAAATTTACAGCCAGCGAACTGAAAAAATGTTGAATAACTTTATGAATAAATTGCATCAAGATATGACTGACACCCAACGCTGCATCATTATTATATAATGGTCCTGACCAATCAGGGTCCATTTGCAGCTCAGTCCTTTACCCCATCTGTGCAGGATAAATGAAGTGATGAGCATTATAAAGTGAAGCTGTGACTGATGCAGAAAGTGTGTGGAAGCAACTGAGAAAAAACATAAAACATTAACTGAAGTGTTCTGAATACCTGCAAATTTTAATGTCATTTGGTGTGTTTTGTTTTGTAGGCACTGTGCTGCTCAACAGAGGTTTGAGTTTGTAGATCTTTGTTAACTTACTAACTGCCAGCCCAGAAGAGGATCTGTTGTTTTAACACAAAAACAAAGAATAAAAAAATAACAAAACTCGAAAAGCTCCAAGTGTGATTTAGATGTTAACTGGTCAGCATTTCATCCAGTTAGTTTATTAAAGAGACTGAACTTAAACCTGAGAACTATGATTTCATTAAAAGAAAAACCACGTCACCATGTGACTTTTATCTGTTTTCCCCTAAAGTGACTCAGAGCCTCTGTGGTCAGTCTCTCACTGTTCATCTGTGTCTGGATGATGGATTATAATATAGCTGTAATCAGGTCACATCTTGATACTGACCGTTCATTGGCTCTTTGTGTTTGACCTGTGTGTCTGTCACAATCCCTCGTGTATCTCGACCATGTTGTCTCCCTTGGGATGTTGTCCTCTGAACCAAATAGACAGAATAACGAACTGCAGAATTTTTTCATCATCACAGTAGTAAACAAGCAGAGGCAGACTTAGTCACACATCTGACTAAATCATTCCTGTTCAATCTGTACAATATAATTAAACTGATATCTCAGTTTGTGTTTAATATCCTAAGTCATGTTTTAGTTGTTTTTGTTTCATTTCTTTAGAGTGCTGCACATCCTGTTGTCAGGATGCTTACTTTTCTGAAAAACTAAGTAAAGGATTACTTTGTAAGTTACACCCCACACTGTTACTAAGTTTTCTTATGAAGTGACATACACATCATTTAAATGGAGCCCCTGATCAGTCAGAGAGGATGTGTAGGTGACGTGAATATTAATCTGTGTTTCATCAATGTACCAAAAGGAAGCACAAAGAAATTTAACATTTGAATATCAGACTGCCTTTTGAAGATGTTTTATAATGAAACGTGTTTCTGGTGTTTCTGACTAACATTGAGCTGCTGCACAACGTTTGCTTTGCCATGATAAGTTAAACAAAAGTCAGCTAGCTGCTAACATGCTAGCTGAGTTAACATGCTAACTCAAACTTTGTGCTGTTGACAGAGAGGATGATGGGTAATTGTTTTGTGCTGGCCTATGAATCTTTGTTTCAACACACATTCAAATATGTACGACTTTATTTAGATGCATTGAAGCATTTCTATGGATAGTTAAAATAGAAATTAAGAAAGTTAAGTCAGTGATCATTTGTATCACTACAGGCCTGCCTGGACCCCCAGGACCTCGAGGAGAAAGAGGCTTCAATGGGCTGCAGGGCCCCCGAGGACCCCCTGGTGAAAGTGGAGCTCGAGGTCTGCCCGGTATGACAGTTCATATTTATATATCCTGATATTATGAAGGAAGAAACAGTCTGATGGAGACAGTTAAATTTTGAAAGTGCTCTGAACAGATCAAATCAAATACATTTTATTTGATATAGCCCAAAATCACAATCACATCACGTCATTGGGCTTTACAATCTGTACAGTAAACAACATCCTCTGTCTCCAGAGCCTCAAGTCAAGAGTGGAGAACTTCACATATTATGAAAAACAAACTTTTAACACGAGAAAATAAAAATAAAAAGTTAGAAAACTGAGGAAGAGCCTCAGAGGAGGATCCGTCTCCCAGGACGGACAGACATGCAACAGATGTCACATGTACAGACAAGAACAACAAAATCTTACAGTTTACAAGTTGCATTGATAGAATATCTGACACAAATGATACTATATTTAAAGTGTGTGGATTCAGGAGATGAATGAGCAGGACGAAGCATCGCTGAGTGGTGCCTGAGCCACACAACCTCCTCTCACATGGTGACCTGCAAGAGGACACACAAGATAATTAGTAATAGACCGAGAGATCAGAGTGAAGAGGCATCACATTTTTCAGAAATACACATATAAGGAGATAGTAAAACAGGCGAAAGCAAGGATTCAGCACAGCCCAGGGTCTGACCCAGACCCATCAATATGTGAGGCAGCAGGAGCCAGGAGAGGTAGATGTTCCCAAGGGTCGTTGTCAGAGGGGAGCCTGAAAGATGACAGCAATTATGATCATCAATCATGAATGATTGCATCTGAAGATGCTTTGCTGGATGTGTTTTCATTCTGATTTGTAATTTACTGTTTTAAGCACAGAAGGAAACAAAGCATTTTATTGTACGTTGTAGAGATGAGTTGAGTAGGTGATGAATAAAAAGCTCAGCTTGGTTAAGAAAACAGACTTTATTAAGGTGAAAATTGAATGAACAGGATCAGAGCTGCAAAATTAGCACCTTCGTGTCTATTTATTTATTTATTGTTGTTGTTAACACAAATTGGTGGCTACTCATGATTTTATATTTTCTTGTTTCTTACAGGTCCCAAAGGTGAAACAGGTAGATATTGTTTTTCAGTTGAAGAATCTGCTTTCTTGGTTGTAAAATGGCTGAAAACAGCAGATCATGTTTCAGTCATGATTTTTCACTGTTTAATGTAATCATTAGTGTTGCTTCACCGAACAGCTGGGCTCATTATATTCTTTACAGTTACTTTAACAAAAATGGTGAAGTCACAGCATCAAATATATAAGAAATATGCAAGCTATGAATACTAATCATCACAATGTAGTATATTTTCAAATATTAATGTGAATAAGAGCTGTGCAGTTTGTTTTAATGATTCAGTATTTGTCTAAATTTTTCAGTGAAATCTATCACAAAATACTTTAGTTTCTAAACTGAAACTATAACCGAACAACAACTATGTAATACATGACAATTTGTTATTAATACTGATTAAAAACAGAAAAACATACTAATTAACAATAATATGTAACTGACTGCTGAATCCTTACAGGCTTAATAAATCAATGTCCAAACAGCAGCTGTTGTTGTCTCAGTAACGTGTTTCTGTCAGTAATTTTCAATAAAGTTTTGGTTCTTCAAATTTTTTTTCTTGTGTGTGTGTGTGTGTCTGTGTGTCTGTCTGTCTGTCTGTCTGTCTGTCTGTCTTCAGGTCTGCCTGGTGTTGATGCTCATGTACCCAAGCTGTCCTTCTCTGCTGCCCTCACTGTTCCCATGGAGCGAGCTGGAACCATTGTCTTCGACAAGGTCTTTGTCAATGAAGGAGACTTCTACGACCCGAGGACAGGTAAACACCAGGACAGATAAACTGGATGACAGATAAACTGGATGACAGATAAACTGGAGGACAGATAAACTCTAGGGCAGGTAAACTGCATCCATCATCATGCAGCTGTTTATTTAAAGGTGATCACAATACCTGTGTGCTGTGGTAACGGTGTGATGGTGGCTGAGGTAAACTTTGTTTTACAACCAGCAGTGAATAAAAACAACATCCCACACACTGGAGTCTGATAAAAACACACAGAAAGATAAAAAATGTACACAATGCTGTTTAGGAGGCTAATGTTAGAAGGGGAAAATGTGATTTTAATTCATTTTTAATTATTTTTATTGTTATTATTATTATTATTATTAAAATTGAATTTAATAGGGATGATGTAGTTTAACATAGTTCCACTACAGAGCATGTAACTGATGTGCTGCATCTGTGCAGTGTGTGTCAGCCAGATGAAAGTCATACAGATAACAGCAATCTGTTTTTTATAAAAGCCTTCCTATATTGAGAGCAAACCTCAATAACAAAGTGATTTTAAGGTCAGTGTTGAATTATCAGTTATTTCATTATACGGTCTTGTTCTTCATTAAGCACCAAACTTCACTCAACATGTTGATCATTGAGGTTTTAACCAACTTGTGTATACATGGCTGAACTAAATATGAAGGTTTTCTTTATTCAGGATGTCTAAATACATGTTTTTAAAAATGATCAGCTTACTGGTGAAGGTTTTAAAGCAAATATTTAGGGTTAGGGTTAAAAGGAAATCTTCCAGATCTTTAACACCCTAACTGTCACATTCAGGCATCTTCACAGCCCCTGTAGATGGACGTTACTTCTTCAGTGCCATCCTGACGGGTCATAGGAACGAAAAGATAGAGGCGGTTCTCTCCAAGTCAAACTATGGCATGGCCCGGGTGGACTCTGGAGGATACCAGCCTGAGGGCCTGGAGAACAACCCTGTGGCTGAGGCTAAAACCACTCCGGGATCTCTGGCTGTCTTCAACATTATCCTGCCGCTGCAGACTCGGGACACAGTCTGCATCGACCTAGTGATGGGCAAACTGGCCCACTCTGTGGAGCCACTCACCATCTTCAACGGCATGCTGTTGTATGAGGACATGTGATTGGTTCAGACTGAATAGACTGATGACAACTCACAGGAGGCTGCACCATACAATGTGATTTCATTTCCTGTTTCAGGAGTGAATCTTTTAAATGAACCTTCAGTCCTCTAACAGATCACTAAGGTGTCACATTTTTAATCTAAACATTGTTTGTTGAATGTGGACGACAGCCAGCTGAGCTGATTGGGTCACATGATCCAAGGACAGATGTAGACCAGGATCAGTGAACTGAACTCTTTCCAGCGCCCCCTGCAGGCTGCAGAGACCATCACAGCCACAATATGAACAAACTCCATCCATCACTTTTAGGGTGTAAACATTTTGTCCTGAGGAGGGCGCTACAGGACAGATCCTGGATCATCTGCTGATCTGGACACTTATTGATCATCTGACTGGTTCAAGTTGAGTAATGTGTTTTTCCACATAGGTGTTGAAAGACAGATGTACACTCATCACTATCCTTAAGCCCCACTCCTGGCAGGTCAGATGTTGTCATAGCAACATGTGACAATTGCTGTGTCTCAACTCAGGGTCTACATCCTTCAGAGGAGCTTTTGAAGGCCAGTTACGTCACAGCTCCGCACGAAGGCTCTCCCAATTCGAAGGCTCCTCCAAATGTAGCCCACAAATGCTCCTTCCTTACCCTAACCCTCCGAAAAGGCCGAGTCCTTCGAGGGATGCAGACCCTGAATTGAGGCCCAGCAAGTGTCACCTTGAATATGAAAACCAGAGGAAGCTTTTTTGCTCTGAAGCTTTATAAAAGCAACATGTATTTTGTGTTTTACGACTGAGATGAGTTCACATTGTGAATGTTTCCTGTAAGCTGCGCCTCTTGTATTATTGATGTATTTAAAGCATTATCACATTTCACTTGGTGGACAAATGCTAAAAGACAAGGCTGAAAGTACTCAACACTTCTTACTGTCAACAAATCAATAAAAATTCATTGGTGGATAAATACGCATATTGCTTACTAAAGGTCATACTACACTGAAAGTAGAATCCTATATTCTAAACTGTTTACTTGAGTGTAATGTACTTTAAGTATTAGAAGTACACTGGTAGGGCTCTATGGGACTGATGAAGATATCAGGCTTTAACACACATTCCAACAAAAACAGAAATACTCCCAATCAGACTTTCAGTTTCACAGTTAAGCACATACAGTTGAGAGAGATGATGGATACAGTGTGATGGGATGATGCTGTTTGCTCTGAGGATAAACTGCCTGAGAAGAAATTAACCATTTAGACATGTGATGACTTCCCATCAGTCCCTCTTGAATCTTCACCAAATAAAGACAAACTGACTGATTAAAGAGGGGACACATATCTATAGCACTGACCATCCATTTTATCTAAACTCAGAAAAGTAGTAAACAGAGTGGATTTAATTCAAAGTGTCATGTAAACCTGTTTTTAAATTGTTTTAATGTTTTCAGTAAACACATTAGTCCAACAGGTTGCTAAACAATTTTTGTTGTGTGTACATTTACTCAGTATACTGACTGCCTCCATAACAGAGACTGTCCAGCTTGTAAAAGCCACTGTAACTGCAGTCCTGGACTTTGGCTACAGAATAAACAACACACATCATCAACACAACCCCTCCCCCATGAGAAACGGCAAGTACAAAGAGGTGTGATGGAGGACCGACCCTGCATCAAGAGTCCATAAGTGAACCCAACCCTAACAGTATCGCAGAACAAGAGCCAATTATCATCACATTGCATTGCATGATTCACACCAACTGGCTGAAGAAGAACACCTGGTGACAAGCAAACCAGCTGCTAATACCAGGGCCACCGCCTGACTGACCCAAGAACAGTGCAGGTAAACCTCGGTTCAGTCGAGCCTGCCGTCAGTATTATGTTTATAGCACCTCATTGATTATGGACCAATGTTTTGAAAAGATTATATAAATAAATAACAGAAGTAGTGACTGAGTTATGATATTGTCATTGTCCATGTTGTCTACCTGTTGTTAGAATTCACGATTTCATTTCAGGAACGCAATCAAAGCCTCTTTATTGATAATCTAAAGTCATATTTGTTAATTCTGTTACACAGATATTTAGCAGCTGGATGATGGTAACAATACAAATAAACTGTGTGATGATTGTTTTATTTGTTTTTTATTCCAAAAAAAGGCCACAAACAGAATTGTGTTTTCAAGTAGAGTTCTCAACGGGCCTGAAAATAACAACCTGACCCAACCCGGCCTGCAGGTTTTTAAGCCCGAACCCAACGCAGCCCAACACGCCAGCATGAATTGTCTGCCTGAACCCGACCCCCCGTGCCTGCATTGTTCTCCTCATACACTTGTTATCATGATCATACAGACGGAGAGGTGACGTGAGCAAGGAGACGGGTGCTGCGTCAACGTCAGCAGCAGCCCCCGCTCCCGCTGCAAAGAAGACACCGCGCTTCGACCAGTGGTAAAATATTCGGAGAGACAGAAACAGACGATTTCCCCACTCCTCGAAAAGCAAGGGTGAATTTGCCTGTGGCAAGTTTACTTTTAGCCAATTCCATCTTCTCCAGGCAGGCTGTAGGCGCGAGTATATGTCACGCAGCGGCATCATTTCTGCATCTGCCCCTCCCCATGAAGCAGGCAGCCAGACTTACTCTTCACCACACGTGAACAGCGGTGATTCACAACAGGCTATATAATTTACATCCCGCAAGAAATGTGATTTATGAAATGTGTTATATAAAAAAGGAATCCCGCGGCCCGGCCCGACCCGGCTCATTTGCGTATTTTTTCGGCCCGACCCGGCCCGAACCTGCGGGTCCGGTCGGGTTTGTCGGGCTGGCCCGACCCGTTGAGAAATCTGTTTTCAAGTCTATGTCAGTGAATCTTTGACAATGAAGCGTTTAATTCTACATATTATATATTTTTACTTGAGCTGTTTCATGGACCCATGTGAACTCTTTAGGTCTTTTTAAGTTTGAGTGCTTGTATCCTGTGTCATTCTCGCTCAAAAAATTAAGCATTACTTTTATTTTATAATGAATTGTTTATTTTATCTTGGCTCTGCGGAATCACATTTTGGTTTTGTTTCTGTTTTTTTTGTATTTAATACCATTATGTTGACACAAGCCCTTACCCAGGTTAACAGATTAGTTGTTGGGTTACTCCTGTGATGCTCCTGCCTCTTTTGGTTACTGGGTAGGCTGCTGTTGTTGGTGTTTTCTGTTGCAGGTACCAGTGGGTGTGGTCTGATTGCTGGTCATTTGGAACACCTGGGCCAGTACTGTTTCAGCACACTACATGCAAACCCTGAATTGGGACACAGCCACTATGCTTAAGACCACACCAACCCTTTTTACCAGCAGTGTTGGGGGTAACACGTTACAAAGTAAGTTGTTAGAGTACTTCCAGTACAATTTTTTTTGTAATGAGTAATGGAACATGTTCTGTTACTTAGCCAAGAAAAAAAATAATAAACGCTGTCAGAAAAATAAAAGAAAATCCCTTAGGCTCTGTCTCTGAAAAGTAGGATGAACAAGACACAGTGGAGCTGACCAATGGTAGCAAGTTATGATGTGCAGAATTAGAGAATTAGACATATTAATCTGAACAATGCACTTTTTATCACAGGAAAGCACCCAACTGGATATTGTGAGCAATGTAAGGAAGCAGCAACAGTTCAGCATGTCCTGAGCTCCTGTAGAAGTTTTGTAAAAGAGAGAGGAGAACAATACACTAGATTAAGGACAGAGGTGAGTGATGTTAGAGGAAAGAAAAGCAATCTGTCAGTTTTTGAAAACAAATTCATCACTTACAAGAATTTAAAGTGAACACCCAGGGATGAATTTAGCCAGAAGGAGAAAGAAATGCAACTTAATAGGATGCCAACTGCCATAAAAAACACATGATGGTAAGACTTACCCAGAAATAGTTTAGAAGCTGGTTGAATGTTTAATTTTATCAGCTGTGAACGCAGAGTCCTGTCAGCTCGATGCTGCAGAGTGGAAACCTCTGCAACTGGCCACTGCAGCTCTTTCTAGATTTGTCTATTGTGGCAAGACAAGTTTATTAATATAGCACAATTCAGATACAAGGCAACTCAAAGTGCTTTACAGGGGCATACAAATGACATTGAAAGAAATAATTTTAAAAAAAAGTATTTAAAAAAAATTAAAAGCAAATAGGACATTTAGAAACAAAACATTGAAATAAGTTCATAAATGGGAAAGTAAGCTAAAATATCAGGTTTACACGCCTTGACATTGCTTCAGTGGCAAGGCTGTGAAACAGAAAAGTTTTCAGTCTTGATGTAAAAGAGGTGATAGTTGCAACAGACCTGCTCTTTTCAGGGAGTTCCTTCCAGATATGTGATTCATTAAAACGTTGTTATTGGTGAAGACTGTTTTTCTAAAACTGTAGTTTGTCGTCTGATCAACTATAGTGTGTTATACACAGTGGCATATCTGTTATTTAGTCTGACAGCACTGATATACAAATTAAGCACCAGCAAGTCTAATGTGATACAAATGGCAGTCTCCAAAATGATGATACAGTTGAATCAACACCTCTCTAAAATAGTTTCAACAAAAACTGAGCTGTAGGCTATAGTTTTCATGAAGGAAGGATTTACTGCAGGAATAGTTCCAGGCAAGTATATCCAAATAATTATACATAGATTTCTCTTAAAAGTGCTGATCTCACATGTCTCAGGGAGTTTTTACACAACCATTATTCTGTCAACTCATCCAAAGCTTGTGTTCAAATATTGTGTATACAGTAAACAACTGCCGTACAGCTGTTGAACTGCGTTAGGACACCTGCCTTCAATAACCATGTGGCATAGAAAGGGAGTGATTGAATGACTGGTGCAGGGACACAAACTTTCCTTGGATGATGTGTATAATGACTGAAAGGATGAAGTCAGGTTTCTTTAATGCAGCTCAACAGTTGTAGCTCCCCCTGCTGGAGCTATCTTTTAACTACAGTTGAAGGCAAAATTATTAGCCCACCTTATGAAGTTAGACAAAATGCTTGATTTCTCCATGGAAATGACCATCAACAAGTGTTTATAGTGCATTTGTTTCCAAAATAATAAAGACAAAATCTCCACTAAGTTTGATAAGGATATTTTATTGATACACTGAGTTGAAACAAGAAAGGGCAAAAATTAGATATCCAAAATGATTTGGCCATTAATAGTCAACAGAGTAGTCTTTCTGAGCCACAACTGACAACAACCTCTCCACAACCAGAAGAGTACTTCTTTACTAGGTTGGCACAGGTCTCCTTAGGAATTTTTGCCCATTCTTCCATTGCAAATTTTTCCAGCTGCTCCAAATTGCGTGGTTTCCGAGCATGGACATTCACTTTGAGCACCCGCCACAGATTCTCAACAGGATTGAGGTCGGGGCTCTGTGCGAGTGAGGGGACTGAACCCGTGCCCTGAAAGGCACGGGAGGTG